>CM077163.1:179406430-179802706 GCA_039583875.1 Platanthera guangdongensis | reverse complement strand
AATGGTTGAGTGTTCATGGCGCCTTATTCTCATTTTCACTTGATCAAGGTGTATCTTGACCAGACGAGTTCTAGCGAGCTCACATATGTGAGCTCTATAAATCAAGTCACAGGACGCTAAGAGAGTTCAGGCAGGAGAGCTCAACTCACCCAAGGCCAGTTGAGGGTAGGTGTCATAATCGCTCTATAATAGGTTTGGTCTGGCGAGCTCAGATATCCGAGCTCGAAGCAAGCTCTGGCAAGCTCTGTCAATCAACTAGGCAGATACTTGATGAGTTCAAGCTAACCTAGCTCAACTCACCAACCCTACTACTCATGTTAGTCCTAGATGACCCACAAGAATCACATCACCCTACAAGTTGATTAACACTTTGTATCCATATAAAACATATAAATAAGCATAATATGCACTAGACGACATGCCACAAACAACAACCACGTCTCTATGTTGATCATAAATGTAAATGGGCTTATCATGCAACATGTATGCAACAGGTATTACCCTTGTCACCATAATCATGAGTATAGGTTTAGTAGAGCATCAAACACAAACTAATCACAAATAAGTCTTCTAATCGCGTACATTCACAACTTACAATATTTTACGAATATGGATGCAATATATCATATGAAGACTCAATGTCCACAGCCCCTCTATCATATAGAAATGAAAACATACATGTAGGCATTTTGAGTAAAGTCTCCTGACCTCTAGGGAGGAATTATCAATAAATTCTCTCTACGCTTTTATAAAATCAAGTATGACAACTTCATGAGCAAATTCTCTTGGCCCCATGGGCGGCAATACACATGAATTCACATCGCCTTTGAAACATTATCCAATTCATATATGGTATCATTGCAAGTAAAGTCGTGTGGCCTTATACAACAACATTACTCACAATTTCCACTACTGTTATATTCTTATAGCTATTATTTGTGCGGTAATGCATGAATTCCCAACACCTCTTTTACGGCGGAATCACATACGGTCCCTAATGTTGTGACATATCCAATGACTTAACCACTGTCATATGCATTATCGTGGCATCCTATTTCAATCAATAGGAATAATATGCACTTCTCTTGTCCAACCTCAACATCTCCTAATCAAACAAAAAATGAGCATCACAACATCGTTATTTTCAACAATACCTCGATTTTGGCTACACATGTAATGCCTAATTCGTTAATCATTTTAGTAATTCTAATACAAATATGTCTGAGTCACATTCTCATACCTTGGTGGTTCATAATGAACTGTGGTAACACCAAACCCTATAATTAGATGCACTGGTACCACAAATCACAACAATGAAAACATAAAATCAAAGGATGAAAAATACACATTCTATAAGCAAGAGAAGGGAAGTCATTACAGTCTTCTACTTTCTCCCCACCATGGTTCGTCGAAAAAGAGAGAGAAAGAGGAGCGCAAATAAATCCACCCTACGGATCTGGTATTGTCTTGGGATTAGGAGCTTTGATTTTGCCTCTAATGGTAGATTCCTCGTCAATCTTTCTCCTCCTCTTGAATATAAGAAAAAGAAACAAAGGCTGAAATGACCTCATGTCAACCCTCTTCTCGTCCTAAAATCCCTAGTAATTTATCGTCACCATTAGATATAAAGAAACCCCATCTAATGGCTCAAAAAAAGAGCTACAAACTGTTTACAACATGTACACTTCATCTGTACACGCTTGTGTAAACAGTGCGTGTAATCCTCCAGAGAGAACTTGAGAATACATTTTTTTGGAAATACATGTCAAATTTACATGGGAGAGTAAACAAGGCATGCACAATAAAATGTTTCTCTACCACCTCTAAAACATCTCCGAACAGTTCTCGATCAGTCACATTTTTCCATGAGACTTCCTTAGGCCTCTTAGAACCCACATGACTTCATTTAAAATCAGTTTTGGGGGTCTTACATGCCTTTCTTGTTTTTACTCGCCACCATCGATTTTAAATTTCCTGGGGCATCATAAATTTCTATGAAATCGCCTTCTTTGATTTCTCCTTGGGAGGTCCATTTCCATCTTCCTCAACTCCTCTGTGACTCGAATCCTCTGATCCTCCGCTCCCCTAATCTTCATCTCTAACGATCTTCACTTCTTCATTCCTAAAAAAATTCACTTCTGGGCTAGGTTGCTGATGTCAGATATTGGATTCTTGTTCATTTGAGAATAAAATTAATGTCGGATGTCGAATTACAAAGAATAATTGATGAATATTTTAAAATGTCGGACATAATGAATGTTTATAAATTATTTGAGAAAGAGACGTACGTCAGTGTTAGGAAACGCGATAAAGTGTGTCAAAATGGGCCTAAAATGAATCTCTTGATATTTACCCTAACTATTTTTTTCTTATTCTCTGAATGACGATAGCAAGATCTTCACTATGATTTGGTACTTCACCTCCAGATGATTAGTTCTGCTCTAATTTATGACCATCTATTAATTAAATTGGTGTTCGATAAATTTCAGATTTATCCTCGACTCCATGTGATGCTGAACATGTTTCATGTTTATTGGGAGAACTGCATTTGTGTTGATGAGCACTGCTCTAACCGTTTTGTTCTTAAAGGCAACAATATTGTGGGATTCCTGCATTTGTGTTGATTAACATCCAGGGCGTGCTTGATGATTCCATTTAGGAGGGCTAACTCTGTTGATAATAAAATAAAATAGCAAAAAATTATACTCATAAGTATTGCTGACATTGCACACCACATACAAAATATAGATTGTTTCTTTGGCATGGCGATGACGGTCGTGAACGCAATCATCGCGAATTGTCTCCATTCATTTTTATGTTTGTCATGACAGTATAATGGGCACAAACCGATTCCCATTTAATAATTAGAATATTTATAATAGAGCTATGATAAAAACGGACACAAATTAAAAAAAAATAACAATTTTTGGGGGATAATCATAAATTTTTTAGAATTTTTTATTTAACCAAAAATATAATTACTTCCATAAAAATAAGAATTTATTAGGTATACAAGAAGAAAAGAAATTCTTATCAATGAGTGAAAAATAATGTCAATCTATCAATGTTCAACGGAATTCCTTTCTATACAGAATGCATATGTGTGTTCAATCTTTCCTAAAAACTCCTAACAATTGTCCACTGTTCGATTCACCGAGGAGCCGTGCCGGAAGGATGGTCTCGGTCAGACCATTTGCATGGGGAAGTCGTACTCGACCCAGTGGTCTCTCTCCTCCGTCTGGACGGCCATCGAGCCTGCGGCCGCCGCTGCGTTCACTGCATTTTCTGCCGCAGCAACGGCCCTGTTCACCATGTCATCCACCCTCGGAATATTGTACGCCTTTTCCGCAGTGGTTCTCGCAGCCTGTGAATGAAATAGGAGATGTTGAGTAGTCAATATAGTCGACATTGATATATTTAGAATGCTGTAATTAAGGGATTTGATGACATCCATATATACCTGAACAGCTTCAAGTACTTGGGTGTGGTTGACGGCGAAGGAAGAAATTTCCAGAAAGTCGTCGTCCCAAAGACCGGACTGTGGCTCTCCATACGCCGAGGAGCACACTCCCAGACCTTTTCTATTTCCCTTGCGCCATGCGCCCTCGTATCGTTGCCCATTGGAGAAACGGTAGACCCCGAAGCCGTGCATCTTCCCGAAAAATATTCTCCGGCATGGGCGCCCCCATTCCTGATTAATTACAGCAAAACCAAAATCAGTGATACTCTATCATCATCAGGTAAAATCAAAGACATTTAGAAATATACCTGAAGAGATAATGAGAGGAAATTAAGCATATATACAAAGCCTGTGGCTGAAATGTGATATATTAGTTAATTATTCTGCACTTCTACAGCCTATTAACATCAAAATATTGCAAAAAAATCAAAACAAGCTCAAGTATTTCAAACTTGTAATAACCAACATTAAATTTTACCAGAACTGAAAATGGCCGGAGCCATGTTTGAGTCCAACTTGTACTGGCCAACAAAGCAGCCTTCCCATCCTCATATGTTTGCATCCCATAACCATGGCTTTGCCCATTCACCCATTCTCCTGCATAAAGAACGCCGGCGTGATCCTGATAAACCCCAAAACCATGCGAGAGTCCCTTCTTAAACTGTCCTTTGTATTTGCTTCCATCGGCCCATGTTTCCACTCCATGCCCATCAAATTTGGAATTAATCCACTCTCCTTCGTACATTCCACCCCTGCAGTAATAGTAAACCCCACTGCCGTGTAACATTCCCCGCCGGAGCTCCCCCTCATAGACATCGCCGTTTCTGTACGGCTCGACGACAAGGCCAGTTCGGCGATTGGCACGCCGCTTCAGAAAAGAGAAAGCATTGGTTGAGAGTCGGAACGCACGAAGACCCAGCTCGGAAAATCGGAAGGCGGCAAGGATGATGTGGCGAAGGAAACGAACAAGGCCGTAGAAGAAGGCGATGATGATCGGGAGATAATCAGTAAGAAAAGCGTTGCTATAAACGGAGTAAGTGGCGGAGAGAAGGAGGAGGAGAAGGAAGAAAACGAGGATAAGCAGGAGAAAGTGGTGGAGGAAGCGGACGGCGTTGAACAGAGCACGGCGGAGGGTATGCGCAACTGCAGGTGATAAAAAATGGCGGCGGTGACCGGCAGGAGTCATTGCGAAGCTTTTACTGGAGTCGCTCGAGGGGAGAGACTGCATTAGGGCTTCCAATCGGAGGTTGATGCTGTTGATTGGAATTCGGAAGAAGAAGCTGAAACACAGAGGCGGAATGAAGACGCACCTCTCCTCTGGCTCCGGCTATTTAAACCCTTTAGCTAATCAGCTTATTAGTTAGTTGAGTTATATTTAAATATCCTATTTCAAAATTAAGATTTCAATTTTCAAACGCCTTTTTCAAATATATTTTTCAACTTAATAATTTCCTGCTGTTATGGCTAATGGCGTTCGCTTTTAACTACTTTAATTTAATTTATTTTATTATTTATATTTATTAACAAGATTAATGATGATACAATTTGTGCTAAAATGATTACTTTTAGTTACTAAAAATAATATTTAATGATACAAATTGGGCTATTTAAACCCTATAGCTAATCAGCTTTAGTTAGTTACTTAGTGGACTCATTTTTAAATATCCTATTCGAAAATTTTGGGATTCAATTTTCAAAATTTTCAAATGGTATTTGCTGAAGTTAGTTATAATTTTAGGAAAGCGGAATCATTTGCTTTGCTGCTGCTAATGTCGTATGAAACTATTTTAATTAATTTTAATTTTAATTTTAATTTTTATTTATTAACATGATTAATGATGAAACAAATTATGCAAAAATAAAACTTTTAGTTACTAAAAATAAATTACAGTTATTTTTTTATCACTAATTAGATTTTGTGACCAAGATTGATTTGGACACTAGAAATATGTGTTTCTTGGTCAATTTTTATTGTTATTAAATACATTTAGTGAATTAGTGAGGAGATTTTTAGAAATACTTTTGCAATCAAAAATGTGAGCTCAAGATGGCACAGCTTTTTCACTAATATTTTGCCTTGGGTGACAAATCTCATGACAGCTTGTGTGTCGATCCAATCTCTCTTTTACAGTAAAAGCTTGGCCTCCTAAGCTATAAAAGTTATTCGATTCCAAGAGTTTCCTTTCATTCAATTCTCACAATTGCTTCTCTCTTGTGGCCAACCCAACAAAGCCCGATTTTTTATGGTGAATCCTTCACCTCCGATCGCTTTTTTATTATCATGCTCCGCGCTCGTTGTTTCTAACTGAAATTGTTGCATCGTTCTTCAAGCATTAGTTGGTCATTGTAAATTGTTCTCGTGATTCTTTCATCAAAATCATATTTATAGTACTTTAGAGTTCATCTAAGGGGCCCTAATTAATTACAAAATTGTCTTCACAATGTTGTGTGAAATTGACATCCTTTCATTCAATACTCACTTATCAACATATAAAAGAAATTGACATTTACTTTGAGTCATAAATCTTATAATATCCATAAAACTTTATAGGCTTGCCAAAATAACACACATCCCTCTTTTCGTCATTGAAGTTAATTACACACCCAGATCATTTGTTTTCTACGCTCCCCATCCTCTGACTTCCCGATCAGTAGGAGACAATCATCTTTGCGACTTAGTTGTTCAGATAGGTGGGATGGAAGTACAGACCCAAAAGAACAAGAAAACCTTCTCTTCAGGCTTCCACTCATGGCACCCATTTCACCTTCTGATAGTAGAGGAGGCACATCTAACAAATTGAGGATTGGTAATTTGAAGCGAGCTTACAATCGCTAATAAATGAGAAAATCAGGAGCTTACACTCGCTAAGAAATGAGAAAATCGGTAGTCTTAGAGCTAAGATTCATGAGCCTAACGAAAGACATTCATCCTCTTTTCTTGATGACCTGATCACATCATTTCATTTAACGATACACAATACCACGACAGAGCTATTGCTTGAATTCCTTCGTCTTTATATCATTTTGAGTGGTTGTTTCTGAGCCATTGGTGTTCCTATTACTCTAATTAGGAAAGGAAAGAGATGAGAGAGGGACTTGGTCTAAATAAAAAGGAAGGAAATTTTTTCTTGGATGGTTTGAAGGAGTGTAGACATGTAAACGTTGGAGGTGAGGTGACTTAACTAGTTATACAAAGAGAGTGGGAGGATATTTTTACCTCCCAATTTTGTTTTAGGGGCCTCGGAGCTTTGTGGCGTGACTATGTGCACCCAAGGTTGACTTTTGAGCTAGGGTAACCCTCTCAATCACTATAAGGTGTAACTTTGAAATTATGTAACCTAGGTTGACCCTATGCCATAATGACATGTCTACCCTTCAAGGTGTGTACACTATGACATGTCCATGATCTAACAAGCTTAAGGTGACCAATGTGGATCATGTAGATGTTCTCGACTTGGTAAGTGTACCTAGATCACTAATGGCTAATCATGGTGTGACTCATCACCTAAAGACAACCCTAATGTCAACTCTGATTAAATTAGATGAATCTTGCCATTCTAGTGAACACTTTGCTTTGTTAGACCCACTTGAGACCGAAGTCACCTTTTGGTGGGGTCAAGTCACAAAAAAGGTCAAGGTTTGACTATGAATAATCAAACCCGAGACCCTAGGGTTTTTAATGAATAAACCCAACCCAATTGGATTGAATCTAAGCTAACCAGACCTCTATCAGTATCCAATAGGCATGTCATGTCATTTGCGTGGTTGAGAAGGTGTTTTGAATAGAGAACAGGGGACACCTAAGATAACTATCAAATGAGTGGAGGAGACTCATGGACGACGGTTACAAAGGAGTATTATAACTTGTCAGAGCCCCCAATACCTTCACTCCTCCCCAAACCTTTTGAATAAAGAGAGCACTATGGAGGCGGCCACCAGTGACTAGAGATGGAAAATAAGAATTCCGCCTACGTGAACTTCTCCATGCCACTATAACTTCGATCAACTTCAAAAATCTCCTATGAGGTATACATCTGAACCCTCTTAATGTGTAGATCTTGTAAGAGGTTTAGCATGGGGTCTCTGACCACGAGACACCATTTCTCGACCACCCGAGCCTTGGACCATCACATGTTTTGTGGAAGCACTCCAGATCTCTCTGAGATTCACTAGAGGGTCCAACAATGTAGAGGAAGACTTCCTGTTCCTACTCCTGGCCCTTGAGGTGTTTGTTATATCCGGAGAAGACGATTCTGAGCAGCCATGCTACAAGAATTCAATAATTAACATTTTCTAGCGAAAGGAGGTGGTTGTCAGCCACCTGAATGCCACCCATATATTGGTTATCCTCCAACAAGTCGAATGGTGGTGGTGCTTTGCCGTAGTGATCGTCGGAGTAGAGTGGAGAAGGAGATCATTTCTCAGTTAATCATGTGATCATGTGTTTTTGCTATAATACATTGTGTATGACTACATCCCAGCCACTGGATTAAGGCACAACATGCTATCTGCACCTTATAATGATTTAATTAGGAATTAAAATGTGTGACATATTTATAATAATGCACAATCTTCTTATTTAATTAATTTGAGAGCCTTAGGGTCATTTTCAAAAAATGTGCCAACAACAAACTTATAGAGGACAAAGATTTCTATATTAGGGTGGTATGTTTCACAGTGACCATTGTAGCTCCCTGAAAGTCCATTTTATTGAGAACAGTTAAAAGTTAGGGTTGCAATTAAATAAATTGTATATTTCTCTCAAAAATGATTATTTTGGGCTGAAATTTTGTCCAGAGGCTTTTAATGTCATTTAGCATCTCTAGTTTAAATTTGTAAATTTTTGTAATGAATATTCCCATGATTTTTTATAATATTTGCTTGTGTGACACAAATTAAATAAATGAAATAATTAGTACTTATATTACTCCAAATGGTTTGAAATTTTGGAGACACCTTTGTTATGTAATAAAGCATCACTGATCAAAATTTGGTGTTATTTGGGTGAGTAAAATTTTGGTTTCGACTTAAACATGATTTGACTATTATTCATCACACCAAGCTATAGTGGAGAATAATTATGTACATATTTCATTTATTCTAAAGCATTATAATGTAAAGTTTGTGTTATAAGATTCTTCTCTCAATTATCTTGTATGTTAGTAATGTGGTAGCAATTAACAATGACGCTTATCTTGAACTAATTTGATAAATGTGTCACATAAAGTGTCATTTTGAACAAATATATGATGTGACTGTTTGTGCATTTTGCGCAAGAGAATAACACCTTGATGATTCGTGTTGGGATCTCTGAAATTTCAAAGTAATTATCTCTTCACTATTTGAAGGCTGGTCATAAATATTTCATATTATTATTAGAAGATTTTGATACTTGATGTACTAATATTATAGTTTGTTAATCATGTAAATTATACTTATTCTATGCAATAGAAATTACTTGTGCTTGTAAAGCCATATGTTGACAAGGTTATATGCACACTATAATAGTCTCAAGTAGATAATATGTTTCATGATTTTGTTGCAACTTAATAAAATTATGTTATGTTCATCTCTTGATTACCATGCTTAGTACTCATGTTATAATAGTATCCATAATTGAGACATATATATCCTTATCTTGTAGTGTAAGGTTATGTGCATGCAAGAGTCCCTATCACAACTATGGTAGACGTTAACATTTTTTGACAGGTCCCTCCATCTCTCTCGACTAGTGCACACTAACGGGGTGTTTGAGAGGTGATTCTAAAAAGCAGCGGGCCTTGCGGTAATCCTTAGCTACTTCCTAAGGCATTCTACCTCGGTAGGCTCTGCATTATTGAAACTAGAGTTATTTACAGTATTGTGCATTTAACTTTGTTATTTACTCCAACATAGTACATTTTTAACTCCCCTGAGGCTCTCCAGATCTCTTGTGCAATAGTTTACACGACTGATGGTGTTCACAAAATAGACCCCAAGAAGATGTCGTTGTCAGGCTCCCACTAGCTGGCAAGGCTGAATGTCACTCGAGAGCGTCTCCCAGACCCCGAGCAGATCCCACTGCCAAGCTCCCACTAGCTGGAAGGGCTGGATGTCACTTGGGAGCATCTCCTATATCCCGAGAAGATCCCGCTGCCAGGCTTCCACTAGCTGGCAGTGCTAGATGTCACTCGAGAGTGTCTCCCAGACCCCGAGCAGATCCCACTACCAGGCTCCCACTAGCTGGTAGGGCTGGATGTCACTCAAGAGCATCTCCCAGACCCCGAGCAGATCTTGCTGCCAGTCCCCACTATCTGGAAGGGCTGGATGTCACTCGAGAGCATCTCCAAGACCCCAAGTAGATCTCGTTGCCTGGCTCCCACTAGGTGGCAGGGATAGATGTCACTCGAGAGTGTCTCACAGATCCCGAGAAGATCGCGCTGTCAGGCTCCCACTAGCTAGCATGGCTGGATATCACTCGAGAGCATCTCCCAAACATAGTACATGTTATTTGTAGTATTGTGCATTTGACTTTGTAATTTACTCGAACATAGTAGATGCAAAAATCCCTAGTACATGCCCCTAGGTCACGGGCGTGACGTGGAAGCGTGAACTCAATCACATGCCATAACTCCCTCGAGGCTCTCCAGATCAGGTTTCCACGTCATTTTAAAGTTTCATACCCCAGTCACGGGAAGACAGGGGAGAGGGGCGTGACCTCCAGGTCAAGGTCATGATTCAATATTCAAGAAACTAGTTCACATCGCTGAGCCGTTTTAACTTACACGTCCATGGTCAAGGACATGACCATTAGGTGTGACCTCTCCCGCAACTGCCAAATTGATTCCGGATCACATCGTTTCCTGTCGATTGCTGACCAAGTAAGGATACGGGCTAGGTTATGGGGATGATATTGGGACGTGACCCGTCGAGTGATCAATTTTGGTGATTTTTATCCCAACGTTCCCGGGTTTTCAAGATGGCGGTTCTGTACCTTACGCGCTCTAGGTCACAGGTGTGACTTAGGGGCGTGACTTCCTGATTTTTCACTTATAAAATCCTGACTGTTGTAAGATGATTCTCATCTAGTCCATTCTTTGATTGGATCATTTTAGTTAAGTTTTTATGCATTTCTATTGTACTTTTCCTTTATGCTTTGTCCTTTCAACTCCTACTTTAGCTTTACTTATGAAAATGTACACTTCATTTCCTTTTTATAAAATTGTTATTTTCATTTCAATTATGCGTAGCTAATTTCATGTCATTTGATCAGATGAGCTCTTAAGCATTTTCATTTCATAATTTCATTGTCATAGCTTTGGATTTAAAAAATTATGATTCACCTTTGATTTACATTTATCGATTTCATATTGTCGACATATGATGATCCATTCTTATTCTATATTCTAGTTGATTGAGAGATCCGTGATTACAAGTAGATCCCTCATTGGTGTAAGGAGTTGCATGCACTTCCCGAGAGAGGATGACAAAAATCTTCCAGATTAGTGTCAAATTAAATAGTCATCGACTAAAACAAGCTTAGGAGTTTCGACTGGTCGAGGTGTTTTAATCGATCAACCAAAGGTTAGTTTGTAGTTCTCTCTCGAGAGGCTCTTTCATGATTTGGGAACCTCCACAGTCGAATTGTTCTCAATCTTTGTTTATAAATTTGTGATTTATGATTTATTTTACTTAAAAAAGAATCCCAATCAAATGCTCTCTTCCCGCTTTTCTCTTTTATTATTTCAATATAAATTTTCCCTTTTTATATTCTAATAAAATAATATTAATTTTCATGAATAAAAGTAATCAGCAGACCTGAAAGAATACGACACTTAATATTTTATTTCTAAAATATCAAATACTATGAATGATAGATGCTCTTGTGTATAGTTTGTATAATTTGGATAATAATATTAATCTGAAATTTTGACCATCAGTTGTCACTTTGTTTGAGCTAGATAAAGAAAGTTAAGAGATTTAAGTCAAGTAAAATACATAAATGGTGAGACATACAGTTTTGACGGATGATGTGAATATTAAAGAACGATGAAAAAGATACTTTTTCAACTCTATAATGAAACAAATAACAATGAATTGAAATTGGAAAAGTTAAGTAAATCAGAGAAGTATAATAACATAAAGTTTTATCATAAAATTCAAGTATCAAAGGTAAAAGTTGCCCTAAGTAAGATGAAAAATAGAAAGACTATTGAGTAAGATGATATACCCATCAAAGTATGGAAATGTATAGAAAATAAAGAAATTTTGTGGCTTACAAGTTTTTTCAATAAGATTATGAAGTAAAAGAGCATGTCAGCCCAATGAAGAGAAAATATCTTGATACTTTTCTATAAGAATAAAGGAGATATACAAAATTTTCTTAATTATAGAGAAATTAAATTGATGGGTCATACCATGAAACTATGAGAACGAGTAATAAAAAGAAGATTAAAGCAAGAGACTAACATCTCAGAGATTTAATTTGGATTTATGCCAGGGTTTTTAACCATGGAAGCTGTACGTCTCTTGAGAAGACTCATTGACAACTATCAAGATAGAAAACAAGATTTGCATATGTTATTTATTGATCTTGAGAAGGCTTATAATAGAGATCCAAGAGAGATCTTATGGTGAGTCTTAGAAACTAAATGTGTAAATGTATCATATATTGGCATAATCAAAAATATGTATACAAATTCAGTGACGAGGGTGAGAACATCTGGAGGATTAACATAGGAATTCTCTATCACTATTGGCTTACATCAAAATTCAAATTTAAGCCCTTATCTCTTTACCCTTATCTTAGATGAGCTCGCAAGACAAATCCAACAAGCAATACCTATATGTTTATTGTTTGCAGATGATATCATTTTAGTTAATGAGACGCACGAGGGTGTAAATGCAAAACTTAAATCTTGGCTAGATACTTTAGAAAAGAAGGTGTTTAGGTTGAGCAGGGTAAAAACAGAGTACATGGAGCTTAAATTTAGCTATATAGGAAGGAAATATGACTTTGTTATTAAGTTGGGTGATCAGGATAATTCCAGTAGTGCGTCTTTTAAATTTCTTGGATCGATAGTTCAAAAATTCGAAGGTATTGATAAAGATGAGACAAATATGATCCAAGCGGGTTGGTTGAAGTCGAGAGGCGCGCCAGGGATTTGTGTGATCATAAAGTACCACTAAAACTTAAGGGAAAGTTTTACCGTATTGTCATTAGACCTGCGATGCTTTATGGTTCTGAGTGTTGGGCAGTGAATTGTGTACATGAGCAAAAATGGGAGTTGCGGAGATGAGAATGCTTAGGTGGATGTGTCGACATACGACACTAGATAAAATTAGGAATGAATGTATCACGATAAGACATGAGCAATTCCAATTGCAGAGAATATGCAAGAAGCTCGACTAAGATGGTTTTGACACATACAAACGAGACCATTATAGGCACTATTAGGCATTGTGCGAGTTTAGTCACTAAGCATGTTAGACGAGGGAGGGGTGGACCAATTAAGACTTGGAATGAAACTATAAGGAAAGACATGATGTACTTAGTCATTAGTGAGATTATGATAAAAGATAGGGCACAATGTCGACAAAGAACCCATATAACCGACCCTAATATAGTGGGATAAAGGCTTGAGTGCTGTTGTTGTATCAGTAATAGCAGTAGTATGAAAAACTTTGTTCATCAACGCATGGTAGACACATTGGGACTTGATACACATTTCAACAAACCTACTATTTTTTGGGGTTAGTAGTCATTTTTCCATCCATATTAGAACAATCTCTCATAAAGTTTTTTATAGGAGCATTTATTGAGAGATTGCTTTGTGCTACCTTATTATTATTGATGACTATCATATTTTATAAGGGTGATCGTGACAGTATGATAGACACGTTGTTCATGATGACGCAAGGAACTCTTTGTGAGACCCCCCAAACCTTTTCCCGGGTCGGGCAAGAGGGGATTTTACTTGCCCAAGAAGCCCACCCCGTGCTCCTCAAGGGGTAACGACCCACTCCACTAAGCACTGGTTGGCCGCCTTGCACGGATTGAACCATAATATTCACATCCCATCACAAAGTATTTTCGGAAGCATTAATAGGAAACAACAACAAATATATATATATATCAATATATATTTAATAGGAAACACAAAAGGTCGTGGCCACTGTCTATACATAGAGACCGTAGGCTATGATAGTAAAACAACTAATATCTCCTATCTCTCAACTCTGCTCGCTAGTACTCGCGTCTCAAAACTCAAGAGATAATGAGGGTGCCTCTACTCGGGTAGTCCTATCAGCTGGCATATCATCCTGCAGCAGCTGGTCACTACGGTGCTCCATCTCCTGTGAATGGTTATTAAGATAACCATTAGTCACAGAGCTAAGAGGAATCAAATCTCCTCCCCGGATGCATATTCTGGGGACGAGCACACACACACACACACCCAACAATATAAGATAGATGAAGCATAAGAGTGTTAGCTAAGCATTTCATAAATAAGCTAGGATCAAATGAAAAGAGTGCAACATAGTATAACTGGACTAACATCATTAATTTATGTCAGTTATAACCTTTGTCTCCACTAGCGCAGCAACACAACAGGTATTCACAACCTGTGCAAACATCGTAGACATTCACAGTCGCATACACATCGCAGGCATTCACAGCCACATACACATCGCAGTCATTCACAACCGCGTACACAATGCAGGCATTCATAGCCATGCACAATACCCAATGTTGATATAGTATGGACCGCTTCTTTTCAAGCAGGGTAGCGAGCCCCGCGGGCCTCACGGATGTGGCCGTCGGTGAAAGTGGGAAGTCCTGCCACTTTTAGGGGTGGTCGTACCGCACAGACCAGGCCCTAACGTACATCCTCGTGTACTCTTGGATGTGAGCGACATTCGACGATTCAACACTTTGGCTGACCAGCGGAGGAAACCCAATAGTAAAAACCATAACGACCGGTCACCCGTGGTACTTATTTCCCTGTCGCCCTGAGTCGTCGAACTTCAGGCACCGGTACGAATGGTTTGCGGAAGTGATTGACCCGCAATGATTTACCGCAAGTAATTTACAAGCAAACCAGTAAGAATATTTTTATTAGCATGCACCAGGTCTACATCGGCTTGCCCTACTATGCTTTAATAATTCAGGCAAACGACACTTGGCTCGACTTTCGACGAGGAGTGAGGGAGAACTTTATTTGGGGCTAACTTAGGAGGGACATCTCAACTCCTATTATCCACAATTAAGGCTCAACCTATCAAATCAATACCCGTTAGGGCAGGACCCGTGTTTGAAATAGTAAATTGTAGAAATAAAAGTACGGTAATAAAAGCTGTTGTTAGTATAAGCTGTAGAATTGAAATGCTATAAATAAATAGGACCAACAGGACACTGGAGTAGTACAGAACCGAAAGTAATTACTGAAAGGAACTGGAACAGTACGAGACTGTAATAGTACTTAAAAGAAATGAACTGAGCTGAAAGTAAATATCCAGGACTAGTACGAGACTGGAATACTGAAAAAAAGTACTGAACTGAAATGAATAAATGAACTGGACCAGTACGAGCCTGGAATAAAATATAAAGAAAATGGTTATTAGTCCAATTATATAATTCAGGAGGCTTTAGTTCCATCTCCATTCATAGGAGGCATGTTCAGTTCCATCTCTGTTCTTAGGAGACCAGTTCAGTTCTTTCTCCATTCTCAGGAGCTATGTTCAGTTCTATTTCAATTTTAGGAGGCTTCTTTGAGCTTCACCCATTATTAAGACTCTCTCCCTTTCAAGTATTTTGGATGACCTGCATAGGGCTCCCGGCTGTCGGAGCGCCATCGGCACCACCCGAGCCAAGCTCCAGGTCGGGTCGTGGCCGCAGCAGGCTAGCCCCTCCCAACGTCGGTGGTGGTGCTTTAGAAGGGCTAAAACACCAGGGATGACATTCCCTAGTGGTGGAAGGTCGGGGTGGCTCCGGAAAATGTCGCTCCGGCAGCACCTGCGAAACAGATTTTTTCCTCTGTTTTAGCTCCTACGACGGCTGGTCACCAGGCCACCACTGGAGAGGAGCCATGCCCCAGCATGCCGGCCAGGGGTGGATTCAAGGCCAGGTTAAATGCCGAAGAGGCAAGTTAGTGCGGCGGCGCTATTAGTGGAGTCATCGCAACCCTTCTCTCGGGTTGATGAATTCAGGTGATGGTCAGCGTTGGCAGGCTGCCAGACCACCCAAAGTCTCGTCGGGCCCCGACAAACTGATCGTGGGCAGTGTTGTTGCCTGGAAGAGGATGGCCGGTGGTGAAGTATATAACTCTAATTAGTTTCAGTTAAGATCTATCCCCATAACTTTCAATTGGTATCAGAGCAAGTTACTTTGGTTGTACAGGCTAACACCTGAACCAAAACGATCTGATAGATCTTAAATATCTTTAGAGTTTATCATGACACAAATTGAAGACTTTTCAAGCACCAGACTACCTATGTGCAATCTTGATAAGTTTGCACTATGGAAAACAAGGATTAGGTTTTATATGGACACCATTGATGAAAACATCTTTAAATCTATTTTGTTAGGTCCAACTCAATCTCAGGCAACATCAAGCATCAATGTTGTTCCATCATCTCAATGGACAGATGCCCAGAAAAAGCTGAAGATTGTTGATGCACAAGCAATGAACATCCTGACACAATCAATGTATGATGAAATCTTTGAGGAACTTGCTGAATGTTCATGTGCAAAAGAGATGTGGGACTCTCTCACAGCATTGACTGCAGGATCAGCTAAAGAAAGAAATCTTAAAGCTGCAACCTGGAGTGACTCAGATGCTTCATCCTGCACAACTAAAGATGAAGAAGAAGCAAGAGCAAGAGAATTTTGCCTAATGGCAATAAATGCTTCTTGCAGCAACACTGATGCAGAAATATGTTGGGTTTCTCTATGAGGATAGCACAACACTTGTGCACGCAGCGGAAGAATAAAAACATCAAGAAAACCCCAAAAGAGATGGGATCGGGCCATGGTAGTTGAATCAAGAAGTTAACATACAACTAGGCAAAAATTACCTCGGTAGCGTTGAGTCACAACTCAACGGAGATGCTCCAAGCTTCGTGTTCTTGCTGGTGGCGAGTTCTATGTGGAATGATATCCACGTCTCTGCAGAGATCCACACGAGGGGGAGAACACCGACCTTTCTGTCGCACGGATAATCGGGAAGGAGAATGACCACACCTTGCTTTTCCACGGACTGCTAGGTCCGCGCTAGGGATATCAACACCAGCGACAATCGCCGGAGAGGAGGAAGTCGACAGAGCGAGCACGGCGGCGGAACAAGGGCCGTCGGCGGGTTCGGGATCGGCGGAATGAACGGCGGAACGGCGAAACACTTCCGTCACTTTCATCTTGGTCAAAGGGATCCGATTCGATCAGCCTTAATACCCGAAAACCCTAAGTATCTATTTATACCAAAGGCATAAACAGACTTAGGAATATCGTTATTCGCAGACCACCCAGAAAATTAGGGTTCCAGAATCGGCGAGAATCACCTAGCAGATTCGGTGAGAATCAATCGGCGAGAATCACCTAGGATCGGCGAGAATCAGTCGGCGACTAGCAGATTCGGTGAGAATCAATCGGCGAGAATCACCTAGGATCGGCGAGAATCACCTAGGATCGGCGAGTATCAGTCGGCGAGAATCAGAGTACAATACTCGACGATTCACGTCGAACGTGGGTTGACGGTACTCGTCGACCTCGACGATACTCGTCGACCCGCGGTCGACGATACTCGTCGACCCTCGGTCGACAATTCTTACCAATCCTTCAAGCCAGCATTTGCCCAACCCTACGATCCTTTAAGGCAACACTTTGCCAATAACCCCTGAAAGAGCAGCTAGATCTGATATACTCTAGAGGGGGGTGAATAGAGTATATGGTGCTTTGAAACTTTTTACAACAACTGTTGTAATAAGAGTGAGCAGGGAAGCAATAATAAATCTAATCACAGAACTAAACTAATCAAGAGCTAATCACAGAATAATCACAGCCAGAAACAAAAATAAAGACAAGCAAAACCAGAAGACACAAGGAAATATAGTGGTTCCCCTAAACTTGGGTACATCCACTCTTCTACCAGCCTAGGTAGGAATCCACTGCAGGATGAGTTGATCAGGTGTCCTGGGCACCAATGAGCTTTTGATAAGGTGCTCAAAAACCAAAACAGATTTTTTGATCAGGTGTCTTGCCACCAATGAGTTTTTGACAAGGTGCTCAAAAACCAAGCTCAAACGTTTGAAGGGAGTTTGAGAAACCCTTTACAGAGAGGGGGTGAGAGAGTGATGGCAGTCTTCTCTTTCTCAAACAACTGAGAAGACTAAGTGGATTGTTGATGTCAAAGCTCCCCCTGAATCCTTGAGATCTTCAGGAATGAAAGCTTTGTAGAGGGTGATAGGCCTTCAAAGATTGAACTCCAGCAGTGGATGATTTCAGCAATAGCTGAAATGTTAAATGACTGGAATCTTGAAAAATATTGGCCTTGAACACTTTGAAAACTAAAGAGATCTGAAGATTTTTGAAAGCTTGATCTCCTTGAATGAGTGTTCTTCAGAATTCTTTTTGACAGAATATTTTTGAATGTGTCTCTGTAATCTCTGTTCTGTGTATCTCTCTCTGTGTCTTCTGTTTACTCAAAAATTCTATCTTTTATTCTCTGGTACAGGATAGAATAACATTCTCTATCAAGAATAGCCGTTAGCCTGCATTGATTGCATCCTTAATTGCCAAATCTCTTCTGGGGGAAAGTCCACAGAAATATTTCTTGAAAAATCCCTTGAAACTTGGTCCAGAAATGAATGAAAAAAGCTAGGAAATCTCTGAATTAATTGCAAAATAACTCCTTGACTGATTTGAATTTGAATTTAGAGACATCCTGGAAGTTATCTGAAATCGTCGAACTGAGCTCTGCTATCGTCGAGCTGAGCTCAGTGATCTGGAAACATACAGCAGCAAAATATCGTCGATCTGAGCTCAAAGATCGTCGAACTGAGCTCAGAGATAAAGATCCAAAGCAGAGTCCAAATCGTCGACCTGAGCTCACCGATCGTCGAATGGAGTTCGACGATATAATGAAGTTGAGCTCAGCGATCGTCGAATGGAGCTCGATGATCTGTCGAGGTTGAGCTAGACGATCGTCGATCGGAGTTCGACGAATCGTCGTGCTGAGCTCGACGATCAGACTTAGTCTCTAAATACAAAATCTTGGTCTTCAGGGCAGCTTCCAAACCTACACTTCTAACCCTTAGACTCAATTCTATTTGACCTGTTAAGCTATACAGGAGGTCAGGCAAAGGTTCCTAGAGACATAGTGATCCTGACCCAAATTAGTAATAGGGTGTTCCAACAATCTCCCCCTATTTGGGTTAGGATTACTATTTACAGACTTTGGAAAAATTTTAAATAACAACATACAAGCATCAAAGCAGAAAAACAACAGCTAGACATTGCAGAATAATCACAGAGATATATATAGCATCCAGATAATCAGAAATTGCAGAAATTGTCACCTTACAATATCATTTCTTCTCTTTGCCCTTAACCATTTTAATCTCTCTGTTAGGATTGAGGGCTTCCTTCTTAGATCTGGTGTCATCTGCTGCACCTAGAGATGTTTGCTGTTTAAGCCTGGGAACCACTGCTTCAGGATGCAATTCCATATATCTGTCAGCATCAAAGAATTTACTTGAAGCATATCTCTCTAGCTCTTTTTGTCTCTGTTCAGACATTGTTGAAATGTTGGAAGAATCTATTCCTTGTTCTCTGGCCTTTTTAATTTGATCCAGTGCATCTAGTTCTTTCATTCTTGCAGTCCAAGCAGCTGGATTGTTTTCAGGATCCTCAAAGTGTACAGGTGGTTCATACCTGTTGGAGGGATTGTCCTGAGGAGGCCTGGTAGACACAGTCTCTTTCAGCTTGTAAGGGAAAGGACCAGATGATGTATCAGAAGGAATTTGTCCTCCCTTAGAATATGGGTGCTGCCTGGAGTACCCTTTGGAATAGACTTGAATATCTCTTTGATTACCTCTATATCCTCCTCTCCTAGAATGTGAACCCCTGGATTGGCTTTCCCTATGGTAGGATCTGGCATGAGGTTGATAGGGAGCCTGACTTCTGGCTGGGGGTTGAGCTGCAGAGCTTCCACCTGCACCTGCATCAGGAGGAGGTGGTGGAGGAGGATGAGAGTGCTGGAATTGGGAGGAGCCCTTCTCATATTTTCTCTTTTTCTTCATTCCTTTCAGCTGGTTCTTGGAGTATTGCATCCAGTGTTCAGTGATTGGGCAGTCATGTAGAATGTAATATGGGATATCATTGTTATCCTTAACTTTAATAGGAGGTACCCTCTTCATTGCTTTGCTCCTTGCCTTTCTTTTCCTGGCAATGGTAGCAGAAGAGTCATCAGAGTCTGTTCTAAATTCATCACTCTCAGAACTCTGGTCATCATAGAGAGCATCTATTTTCTTCATTAGATCCTTCTTGAGTTGAACAGAAGCAGATGAGGCAGAAAATGTAGCAGCAGGTGTTGAAATGGTAACAGCAGAAACAGCAGCAGATGTTGAAACAGAAGCAGAAACAATAATAGCAGCAGCAGTAGGTACTGGAGAGGTGACAACAGCAGTAACAGCAGAGTCACTAACAACAATAGAAGCAGAAGGAATATCATCAGAAATTGCAGAATACTCAAATTCAGGTGCCTCTGACATCAGAAATTCTTTGGAAATTGGTTCATCAGGCATAATAGAAACTTCAGCAACAGTATTAACATTCTCAGCAGCAGTATCAACATGTTCAGCAGCAGCAATTACTGAGTTTACAAAGGAGGTGAGGATGCTAGGGTCACAGCAAGAAAAAGGCACAAGTGCCTTAGATAAGTCTTCTGGAGGCTGGACAGCATTGCCCACTGGCAGACAGCTGAAGTAAGCAGAATCAAAAACTGTCAGCAAAGACCTGAGGTCTATTGCAAGGACTGCAGTTGAGATCTGGCTTTGTACCTGAGGCACAGCAACAGCAACAGAAGGAGGAGCAGCAGAAGAAGCAGTAGTAACAGCCACAGCAGACAGACAGCTTTCAGAAACAGCAGCAGCAGCAGCATGAAGATTCACTTCATATGGCATCTCCCCCTGCCTAGATGCAGACATGTCTGGATCAAGGCACACTGCTTTAGGTGCTGCCTGAGGGAAGAGGGAAGAAAGCATGGCAGAAAAGGCTGCCACTAACAGGTGGAGTGGAGCCAAGGAGGTCTCCAACAGCAGAGAGAGCCTGGGGGCAAGCAGCTTATACAGCCTGTCAGCAAGGGCTGAGAGGTCTACTTACTCAAGAGCTAGAGCAGAGGTAGAAGGTATAGGAGCAGCTGAAGGTTCTGGAAGTGGAGAGCTGGTGAGTGGTGGAAGAGATGGCTGAGGTGTGGGTAGGGTGGATATGGAGGATAGAGGGATGGAGATAGATGGGGTAAATGTTGGTTGATCTATGATTTGGTGTAGGAGGTCTTGAAATGAAGTGGAGGAGGAAGGTAACTCAGGAGGAGAGGATGGGGAATCATCCATAAAGGAATCATCAAGTAGGGTGAAGGATGGAATGAAGGGTGATGAGGTGACATCTGGTGTAGGGTAGGAGAACAGTGGATGGAATTGATCTTCTGGTGGTGGTAGATTAGGTACTGGAGAAGGTGTGGATGTTGGAGATGGGCTGGATATGATGATGGTGGATGGAGCTGGAATAGTGGATGGTAGGGGAAGGGATGGAATTGGAGGAGGAGGAGAGGCAGCAACAGCAGCCAGGTCATCTGCAGGGGCAGAGACCTGTGGAGGAGTGACTCTTAGAGTCCTGGTGCCTGAAGGGGTACTGGAGGAGGGCCTGCTAGGCTTGTTGATTTGTCTGTCCCACTTTCCAAAGAGGGCACAAGACAATCTCTTGGAGGCATTGATATGAATTCCAGAGGAGACCAGCAGGGCAGGGCACCTGTGCTGCAGAAATACTCCAAGGATTCTTCCAAAGTTAACAAAACTTTTATTGATTTTCTTTTTGATGAGGTCAAAGAAAACCTCTCCCCAATTCAGATTCTTCTTATCCACAAGAGCTCCCATGAGACAGAGCTGATATCTTGATATTGTATCATGGGCTGAGTGCTTAGCCAGTAGCACCTTCCCAATAACATCTGCCAGGAACCGATATTCTACAGACAGGTTCCTTTTGAAGAGCTTGCTAGGGTTTCCCTCTGAATGACCCATTCTGGCAAGCAGTTCAGAAAACTCATCTCCAGATAATTCAGCAGAATCTTCTCCATTTCTCAACTCAAAGACTTCTGTTAGAATGGTTGGGGTCAAGGGTACCTGAGTTCCAGCTATATACCCAACAATGGTGTTGTTATCTTGATTATGGGCAGTATAAACCCACTCATTTATTTCATCAGAAGCCAACTTGATCCTGGTGGTCATTATTACTGTCAGATTCTGGTCCTTGAACAAACCCAGTATATCTTGAAAAATCTGGTCAGTCGTGCTGAAGGATTCTATATCAATATCAAACCCAGCATCAAACTTCATTGCAGCAAGAACAGCAACTGACACAGCCATTGGTACCTGCAAAAACTCAACAAACAAAACGACCAAGTGTAGAACTGTTTGGAGGGAAAGAAAAATCTTGCAGAGAAATCGAAAGCGCAAAAGAGAACGACAGCGAAAAATGAGTTTTATATTAGGGTTCGACGCAGAATTGGAAAGATCGTTGAACTCAGTTCGACGATCGAGGCTTCTAAGGAATCTGAAGAGACTTCAACATCGTCGATCTCCGTTCGACGATATTGGAGAGCGTCGAGCTCCATTCGACGATCGTTCAGAGAACAAAATCATCGAGCGTCGTTCGACGATTGTTGACCGGAAGAGATAGTTCATACTATCTGAGAGGCGCTGAACTCAGTTCGACGATTTTTGGAAATCGTCGATCTCTGTTCGACGATCTTGGGGCAAATCGTCGAGCGCAGTTCAGAGACCAGAAAAATTCTAGACACTAAGAAAAATCAGAATGTTTGCCTAGTCTTGGTCAATTTTTAAGCTTTCAAAATCTTGGATATTATTTAAGACTTCCTCCATCTAACATACCTAACTGATTTAGGAAGAAGGTGTGTTTCTTTTCATCCAATGGCTTGGTGAAAATATCTCCCCTTTGTAAATCAGTTGGGATATAGTGTAGTTCAATTTTATTCTTTTCAACATTATCTCTTAAGAAATGGTGTCTAATCTCTATGTGTTTTGTCCTACTATGGAGGACTGGATTTTGAGCTATGGAAATAGCACTTGTGTTATCACAAAAGATTTTAGACTTCTCTAAGTTGTAGCCATAGTCTAGGAGTTGGTTTTGAATCCATAAGATTTGTGAACAACAACTGCCTGCAGCCATATATTCAGCTTCAACAGTTGAAGTTGACACAGATGTTTGTTTCTTACAAAACCAAGAGACAAGTCTGTCACCAAGGAACTGACAAGTTCCACTGGTGCTTTTCCTGTCAATTTTGCATCCAGTATAATCAGCATCTGAGAATCCAGTTAAATCAAATGCTGAATCCTTTGGATACCAGAGACCTAGATTTGGACAACTTTTAACATACCTGAGAATCCTCTTTACTAAAGTTAGGTGTGACTCTCTAGGGCTTACTTGGAACCTAGCACATATACATGTAACAAACATTATATCTGGTATACTAGCTGTAAGATACATGTAACAAACATTATAGCTGCCAGAGACTAAGTAAAAGAGTCTGCCAGCTGCTGGAGGACTGAGAAACTGAGTCTGTAGAGTCTGCTGGTAAGCTGCTGAAGAGATGTGGAGGACTGCGCGGACAGGAAATCTGAGTCCTCAGGGCTTGCTGGAAGGGTGTTGACGGACTGCGCGGACTAGAAAACGGAGTCCGCAGGAGCTGCTGGCAAGACTTGTCTCCACCTCCAGGATCCCTGAATGAGAGGCTTCAGGGGGTTTTTATAGGCCCAGGGAAGTTCTTGAAGAAGCGGGGCCTAGTGACATCAGCATGACGACCTGTGCGGACTCCGCGGACTGAGAATTTGCGTCCGCCACCTTGACCGATGAAGCAAGCGGAAGGATCCCCCTGCAGAGAACTGGAGGTCGCCCCCTAGCGGGCGACCTGGGCGGACTCCGGGAGGAGTCCGCCCGGCAGGCCGGAGGCCGCCCCCTAGCGGGCGGCCTGGGTGGACTCCACGGGGAGTCCGCCCGGCGGGCCGGGCCGCCCCATTGCGGGCGGCCTAGGCGGACTCCAGGGGGAGTCCGCTCGGCTGGATGCCGGGGCCGCCCCCTAGCGGGCGGCCTGGGCGGACTCCAGGGGGAGTCCGCCCGGCGGGCCGGGCCGCCCCCTTGCGGGCGGCCTGGGCGGACTCCAGGGGGAATCCGCCCGGCTGTATGCCGGGGCCGCCCCCTAGCGGGCGGCCTGGGCGGACTCCAGGGGGAGTCCGCCCGGCGGGCCGGGCTGCCCCCTTGCGGGCGGCCTGGGCGGACTCCAGGGGGAGTCTGCCCGGCTGGATGCCGGAGCCGCCCCCTAGCGGGCGGCCTGGGCGGACTCCAGGGGGAGTCCTCCCGGCGGAAGCCGGGCCGCCCCCTTGCAGGGCGGCCTGGGCAGACTCTAGGGGGAGTCCGCCCGGCTGGACGCCGGGGCCACCCCCTAGCGGGCGGCCTGGGCGGACTCCAAGGGGAGTCCGCCTGGCGGGCCGGGCCGCCCCCTTGCGGGCGGCCTGGGCGGACTCCAGGGGGAGTCCGCCCGGCTGGATGCCGGGGCCGCCCCCTAGCGGGCGGCCTGGGCGGACTCCGGGAGGAGTCCGCCCGACTGGCGGGCAGAGGTCGCCCCGGGTGGGCGGCCTCGGTGGACAGCGGCAGGAGGCCGCCGCCCCTCGGGCAGCAGGGAGGCCTCCCCTGGTGGGCGGCCTCGGCGAACGGCGGCAGGAGACCGCCGTCCCCTTGGGCTGACTAGAAGGTCGCTCCCGGTGGTGCTGTTGGCCGACTCCTGCAAGGAAAAGCACTGCACGATTAGCGGACCTAACCGCATGTCCCGCGAGGGTGAGCCATGGGAATAGCCCGCCATCCCGCAGGGCACGTGGTTGCTAGGAAACCTAGGCGGATAGGGAAAACTGTCCGCCTACGCGGGGACTTGTCGCGATCGAAAGGGAGAACCTAAGGGTCGCGACTAGCCAGCTGGCCACTTTGGGAAGGATCGCCGATTTCTGGGTTAACAGGTTTCATGAGAAATCGACCGGAGGGTCGTCGGAATCCGGAAAGGGTTTTATGAGAAATCGACCAGAGGGTCGTTGGAACCCGGGAAGTATTTCTTGAGAAATCATCTCATTGAGGGACATCTAGATCAGGGGATCTAGTGAGGCTCTAAGACACTTCCGGGGAGAAAGGTGAAGAGCAGTCTCGAAGACCTTTCCGGGGGGAGGGAGGGAGCTAACCAGTCTGGGTATAGGGTCGGTATAGAAACTAGACCTGTAAGCCAAAACCAACTGAACCGCAAAATCGAACTGAACAAAACCAAACCATACAGTTTGGTTTGGTTTCAACAGGCTGCGGTTCGGTTACGGTTTTGATTTTAGAAAAACCATAAGGTTTGGTTCGGTTTATGGTTTTGTGTGGCAAACCGAACCGAGTCGAACCAAACCAAGCCATTCTATATAAAAACAATTAATTTATTAATTAAATTTCATTAAACTATATGGTTAATCATACAGTAGGTATTTCACTTATATATTTTAAGTTTTCTGTTTTTTGTTTTGATTAAGCATCTGAGTTATCGTTGATCTCGAGTCTAGATATTTCTCTAATTTAGATTTTTCTCCAAACAAACAATGCTGATGAATATTTCATTTTTCATTCATTTGATTTTGGAGTCCTGAAATGGTTAGGTGATAGAAATTATGTTCAGGCGGCACATTTTATGTTGGGTGTTGGAGCCTCATTCATTGCATCATCCCTGATTTTTATCTATAAATCTTTAGGCTTTATCACATTATTTAAACCACCAAATCTGAATCGAACCGAACCATTCGGTTCAGTTCGGTTTGATTTCAATGTTTGAGTAGTTCGGCTCGGTTCCAAATTTTTGGAACCACACAGGGATGGTTCTGTTTGCAGTTTTGCTTACAAACCGAACCGTTACAACCTTAATAGAAACAAAAAGAGAAACTTATATTTCATCGTCTCTGATCTCTGGTATCATGGAGATTCAGTTGTTCTTAATTGTAAACCACTCTCATTACTATTGAATAAAATTATTGTTTGTTCTTTAGTCTTATTGTAATTTCGTAGTTGTATGCTGGCAGATCTCTGAAGGGTGTGTGAGTTTATGAGAGGTGAAGTTTTACGGTGAAAATGAGTTCTGTGACCTACCGCCGCGTGCTAGCAAGCTAGCGCCCCGCGGTAGCATCCAGAACCAGTTTTCCTTGGTGAAACTCATTTTAATTTTAAATAAATCTGAAAACATTATTCCCCCCCCCCCTCCTCTAAGGTTGGCCACCCAATCCAAAACTACAAACGAAAATGGAACTGAACTTGCCACCAATTAATGGAGATGGAACTGAACTTACTTTATATGAACAGATATGGAACTGCACTTGCCTCCTATGAACAAAGATGAAACTAAACTTAATTATCTCCTGAAATGGAGATGGAACTAAAGAATTAAGCTTTCTTATTCTACTATGTATTTCAGTATTTCATATTACCACACTTTCTTGAAGTACTGCTTTCAGTTCAGCATTTTACTATAGTTCATTTCAGTTCAGCATTTTATTTACGATAATTTATTTTAGTACTCTATTTATTGAAGTAATTTCAGCACTTCAATTCTGCAGTTTAATTCAGTAGCATTTTCTTACATGCACTTAATTATTGCAATTTATAACTGCTTTTTTTGCTCAGGTCCTGATCTAACGAGCGATTAATTATCTGGTAGAATGTTGGTTAGGGATAACTTGGAGTCGAGAAATTCCTCCAAGTCTATCCCTAAATAATAGACTCATGCGCTCGTTGTTCTCCTTGTTTAAAGTTGAGCAACACATTGATAATATACGGTCGTCTGCCCAAATTATTTTATGTCAAGTAGGACAAACCACAGTTGAACCAATGCTGCCAAATATTTGTTTTTTACTGCTTATATTGTAAATTGCTCGAAGTGAAAAGTCGTGAATCAGTCATACCCACAGACCGTTCATATCAGTGCGTGAAAGTTGACGCCTCTCGGTGACATGGAGATATGTACCACTAGTGCTTGGTCATTTTATGCCCCATTGGATTCCTCCGATGGTCGGCCTAAATGCAGTAATCGTAGGATGTCGCTCACATCCAGGAGTATAATAGGTTGTACTCTAGGGCCTAGGGAGTACGATACGACCACACTCAGAAGTGGCCGGACTGACCACTGTCATCGACGGACACATCGGTGAGGCTTGTGTTGTTCGCTACCATGTTGGAAGGAAGGTGGTCCAAACTATGTCAACATATAAAGTTGTCACAGGTTGTGAACACATTCTTGTTTGTGTATATGTTAGTGGAGATTGATTTGATAACTCTTTTTATAAATGTTGCACTTTAGTTATCAATGTCTTACTTATACACCTAGCTTATTACCTGATAATGTGCACGTATAGGGACACCCGCACACTAGGCACATGCCTCATGCAAACAATGTGCGTGGGTGCAAGGCATGTGGGAGCGCCTTTTGCGCGCAATGTGCGTAGGCATGGAAGGAGCATCGGCGCTCCCCCACCCGTATGCACCTAGTGCGCAGGTGCCCCTACCCGTGTATGAACACGGGCGCGCCTTGCACGTACAAGGCGCGTAGGTGCATCCCCCACACGCCCAATGTAGCCGCACATTTTGCACCTCAACGCGCCACTTTTTGCGCCTCTGTCGCACTATTTCCCTACAGTAAGGTCGTCATGGATCGTTTACATCGTAACCAAAAAGTCTCTGCCCTCATTTCACTCCAACTCTAGATTTCAAGGACTTGGGGGCAATCGATACTGTCATATAAAAAACTGCTCAAACAATTCTTCGTGCAACCCAAACATGGGGGTGCAAATAGAAAAATCCTCCAACATGGGGGTGCAAGTAGTAAAATCCTCAAACATGTGGGTGCAAATTGTAAAATCCTCCATCACGGGGTGCAGATAGTAAAATTCTCCATTATGGGTTTCAATAGTAAAATTTCTCATCTTGTGGTGCAAATAGTAAAATCCTCTAGCATAAGGTGCAAATAGTGAAATCCCCCATCATGGGGTGCATATAATAAAAAAATCTCCATCATGGGCTGCTAATAGTAAAATTCTCCATCATGTGGTGCAAATAGTAAAATTCTTTAACTTGGGGGTGCAAATAGTAAAATCATCCAATATGAGGATGGGGGTGAAAATAGTGAAATTCTCCCACATGGGGTGCAAATAGCAAATCCTCCAACATGGGGTGCAAATAGCAAAATTCTCTATCATGGGATGCAAATAGTAAAATCCTCCAATATTGGGGTGCAAATAGTAAAATTTCTCATCATGGGTATAAATAGTAAAATCCTTCATCGTGGGGTGTAAATAGTAAAATCTTTCATCATTGGTGTGTGCATAACATATAAATTGGTTACGGTGTGTGAATAACTGCATAACCGCCGTAACCACCACTTATTTGTGAAAATGCCACCCTCAGAACCTATAAATAGGACTGTTGAAATTCAACAACCTGACACTACAATCATGTTGAATTTTCTCCTGGTGGTCAACAAGATAGTCTGATGTCAAATCAATATTCTCAGCACTATCAAGATCACACCTTGATCACGCGGAAAATTTCCTGGAACCTGGATTGAGCCGGGGTTATCTCAACCTAAGCCAGTAAACCAGGAAACACATGCAGCACAAGAGTCTTTATTGATTCACAACAATCTTCTCTACACAGTGAGACATACATGATGAGACATGCTTCACCAAACAACCACCCAAGGGAAAGCAGAGAACTACAAAAAACAAGACAAGAGACAAGCCGCACGGACTCAACCACCAAGCCGCCGGTCTACTGCTGTGGAGTCCGCTCAGTCTGTCAGGTCACCAGACGGCAACACAAGCCGCACGGACTACCCCTTATTCTAATGCTAGCTCTAGCATCCGATCTGCAAGCCGCCAGACCACGAGGTCGCCTAGCCGCCAGACCACGAGGTCGCCTAGCCGCCAGACCGCACACGCTGCGATGCCGAATAGAACAGTTCGCCTGAGGCAGGCGACTTCTTGAACCCCGAACCAAGTTGCCAAAGATAAGACCGTCTGGTCGCTGTCCGTGACCTGCTGTTTTTCGCCTGTTGCTTAACCGCAGAGTCCACACTGTCCCTGACCGCAATCAGAGCCAAGTCCTATCTTTCCAGCGCTATCCGCACAACCTGCACAACACAACCCGGTCAACTTAACCAAACTGCACGGATCCCAAAAGGCAGTCCGCAGCAACCTATGCGGGCTCAAGTTACTGTTCACTTACTTCCTGAGATTACTTTTCCTGATATGACATGGGTCCTATTTATAGGCACAATGATGAGTGTGGTCACCGCCCTGGCCGATAGGATTACCGCCACATCCTGCAGCAAGACTTCTCCGCAGCCCGCGGATACATACCAGTCCACCGCACCTGTTCAAGATAGCCAGTCGGCCTAGCTTCTCCAAGGTCAGACTCCAATCGCCAGTCCGCCTTGTCGCCAAAGGCCAAACCGCCTACATCACCAAGGCCGGACAGCAACACCAGTCCGCCTTATCGCCGAAGGCCAAGCCAGGACCACCACAGCCGGACTCCGCAGCAATAGTCCGCCAATCCACGTACACAGCACCAGCACGCTTATCCCGAGCCCGCAGCCTCGCCACCAAGGCACATGCCAGACTCAGCGGACACCCGGCTTCAGTATGCACATCCCGAGCCCACAGCTTTTCCGTAAAGGCACTTGCCGGACTCAGCGGACTCCAGCTTTAGTCCGCACACAGTTGAGGACATAACCTCTAGTCCGCTTATCCCCAAACTCGCAACCAAGGCACATGCTCTTCTGCCGAGCTTGGCGGACTTAGAAGCAATCCGCGCTCCACTGCGCAATCTCCCCAGACTGAGCCAAACATGGACTTGGTTCAGACCCAACCAAGTCCACACCACTGGCCACAAGGGCCAGTCCGCACTTACTGGCGGACACTGGATCGAGTCTGCCTGTCCCGGTGAACTCCAGTATCAGCCTGCACTAACTGGCGGTCTCCGCGGCTTCCACTTGCCGCTGCACAAGAGCAAGACCAAGGTAATTGCCAAACTGGTCTGCCGAGCTCCAGTTCTTTAGTCTACTTCATGCCGGACTCCACGGCTACAGTTTCTATCCGCCCGGTTACTTCCTGGGATCCAACTGCCTGCTGAGCACAAGCCAGCATGGCTAACCGCCGCTGTGGTCCGCGTAGTCCGCGCGAACAGACCGCCCAGGCCGTTACAGAACAAACCGTCTACAACATACATCCCTGCCGACCTGGCTGTCCGTCAACCCTGTCCGTGTAGTCTGCGCGGATTGGTCTAAGTGCTCCAGTCACTCATTTTCACTTCACAAATTTCAACACTCTCCCTTGAAGTGAGAAGTGGTGAATATCTCTAGCAGCTCCAGTAACCTTGCACCTGATCCCTCCAATAGCATCTACGAAGAAATGTCCAAGACATAGTCCTCGCCCCGCATATTATGGACCATGAGGGAGCCTTCCAGCATCTCCCAAAAGGAGCCATGCTTCCCTCGGCCTTCTTCTTCAACTTCAACCTCCACTCATACATCAAAGGAGTATCACCAACAACCTGGGGCACAAAAGCCCAAGCCTCGTTACCTCTGAGAGAAGTTACCTCTTCAACCTTGGTGTCGACCATCTCCTTGATTCTAGTGGGGTCATAACAGCCAGAAGATACTTGCTCGACCTGAGGGCTTGCAAGGAAACATGGGATCAAGCCTGTCGTGTTCCCTTCATTATATCGAGCTGGTGGCTTACTGATCCTCTTCGATCTCCGAAGAACCAGATCACGGCTAACCACCTCCACTACTTTTGAACCAGCTCTGTTCTCGGGCAAACCAGGAACAATGCTCCCCTTGCTTCCTGAACAAGATGCCTCCTCACTGGAAACAGGAGCACCTGGAGCAACGCTCCCTCTTCTACCTAAACCAGAAGTCTCCGCTCTCGAACAAGAACTACCTGGAACATCGCTCCCCCTGCTTCCTAAACCGGAAGCCTCCGCCTTCGAGCCAGAAGTACATGCAGCATCTCTCCCCCTGCTTCCTGAACCAGAAGCCTCCCCCTTCGAGCCAGAAGTACCTGGAGCATCGCTCCCCCTGCTTCCTGACCCTGACGCCTTTGCCCCAGATCTAGAACAACCTGGAGCTCCTAGTGACTCATGCAGCTCCACCTGAACCTTAGCAGCAGCCTCCTTCAGCCCACCATCTGACCTGCTCTTCTCTAGCTCCACATAAGATCTATCCCAATATGGCGTCAACTCATCGAAGACAACGTCTCTCGACACGATGAGTCTCTTCGTTGCAGGATCCATACACCTCCATCTTCTACTCTGCTCATCATACCCAATAAAGACTAACTTCATCTTGAGAGCAGCCGGAGTGTGTATGTAGCAGGTAGATCCAAACACCCTTAGGTGCTTCACACTGGGCTTTACTCCGAACATCAGCTCATAAGGAGTCTTCACATAGATCGGAGTAAGAGGCATCTGATTGATGACATGAGCAGCACAGGCCATCCCTTCTGCCCAAAGGGCCTTAGGAACGCCTTTACTCTGAAGCCAACACCTGCAGATCTTTGTTAACCAACGGATCATCCGAGCTGTAATACTGCCTTGCTGTGAAGTATGTCCACAAGAAAGATCCTTCTGGATCCCTTGCTTCCTGCCACAATTTGAGAACTCGGTTGAACCAAACTCACCAATGATTCTTGTCCTCAACTTCTTGATCCTCAGGCCAAGCTGGCCTTCCACAAGCTTCTTGAACTCCACAAACAAGCACATCATGTTGGACTTCTTCTTCATAAAGTATACCCAAGTATACCTTGAATAGTCATCAACCAATATCAGCATGAACCTGCTGTCTCCAAGACTGGCGGTGACGGTCGGTCCAACCAGAGCACAATGGACAACCTCCAAAGGTGCTTTACATATGGATTGTGCCTTATCAACCATAAAGCGATAAGCTTCACTTTGCTGACATCCCGCACACCTCTGACCATCGCCATAGCATGACAATTTAGGCAAGCCTCTTACGAGTCTTCTTTCCGCCATTGCTTTCAGTTTGTCCATCCCTACATGCCCCAGTCTTTCATACCAGATAGCTGTACTATTACTGGCCTTCATTCGATCAGCACCAGAACTTGTTGAAGACCCAACAAGGTTCTTCTCCTTGCCTCCAACATGAGCTACGTTTGTCGAGAGCAAGGTAACCTTGCACTCCTTCCTGAGGTGACCATGATGCTTGCATCTATAGCACCTTGGTCCTTCCTTCCTCTTTCCATCACGCCTAGGAGTAACACTCCTCTCTTACTGATATGAAGTAAAAGGACCATCCTCTGCAGCAACATTCACCTCCTTCCTGAACAACCCATCAAGGGAAGTCCAAACCTTCGCAGCTGACCGACATCCACTGATGTGGTCCAAGAGCTCCGATGAGATCACCTGCTTGAGAATAGACTCCGCTTTCGCATTTGTCTCCTTCCAAACTCTCATCTCTTCAGCATTGCCAGCAGTAGCCTCTTGTCTTTCTGCTCCGCATACAACCTCCCAATGGTCCTCGCCAAGGAGAAAGCTGTCCATACAAGACTTCCACCTATCAATGTTCGTCTGTATAAGGAGATCAATTCCAAGACAACTTGCAACTTCCACTGCCTTGGTTCTACCACTGGTTCCCACTTCAAAGAGTAACAACCGCTTCAGTTGATCTCTGCTTATCCACTCCAACCTGGCTCTGATACCTTGTTGAAATTCAACAACCTGGCACTACAACCATATTGAATTTTCTCCGGGTGGTCAACAAGATAGCCTGATGCCAAATCAATATTCTCAGCACTATCAAGATCACACCTTGATCACGCGAAAAATTCCCTGGAACCTGGAGTGAGCAGCGGTTATCTCAACCTAAGCCAGTCAACCAGCAAACACATGCAGCACAAGAATCTTTATTGATTCACAGCAATCTTCTCTAAATAGCGAGACATACATGGCGCTAGCCTTACCGCGGCATGATAGCTCTCTCAACGAGCGTTGAGTCATCATGCTACTGCCAGGCGATAGCTCCGTACCGCGCCGCGATAGCTCGAAAAAGTGGAAAAAAATATTTTATTCGGATATCTTCCAAATCTACTGGACAGCTGCACATCCACGCGCATTGACATACCGTCGGACGCTATCTCTACCGCCGGCGGTAGCTTATTTCCTCAAGACATATAAAAGCGCGCGTCTCTTTTTCTGAAACTACAACCAAGGAGAATATTTCATTCTAGGATTCGGCTTCCATCTGGAGAAGTACGAACTCGCATCTCAGTTAAAGGAAAAGCATTGTTTCCTCCTCCCGCTCATGATCGAAGAACTCCGGCAAATGAAATCTTCAACGACCATTCGCGGCGGATTGCGCACCGTTCTTCAGAGAAATTCTACGTTTGAGGGAGAAACAATTTCTTAATGTTGAAGCCAAAATTTGACTCCGACCAAATGTTCGCAAAATAGGGGCATAGCCGACACCTACTTGGCCCAAGCTCCGACCTTCGACTGGTCGTGAAGGACTAGAAAACTGGCCCAAAGCCGCAGCAGGGAGGTCCCACCGCTTACCCGGAAGATCACTGAGAGCTTCCCCTCCAAAGCCAAAAACTAGGCTTGGAGTTCCTCAGAAAGCACAGGAGGTAATGCCAATAATCCCCCCGGGAGTGAAATAAGTGTGCCTCTGAAGAACCCCTATGGGCCAATTTATAGATTTCTGAAACTGAGCTGCCAATAATCAAACTGCACTGGTCTGAAATTACCAGGGTACCCCTGGCTGGGTCTGCCAACAGCCAAACTCCGCTGTTCTGGGGAGCTATATGTAGACCAGTAAGGGTAAAAGGGTAAAAAAGCCCGGGGTAGAAGAGCAAAATCCCCTATTGATATGGAAATATGAAAATGGCCTCTTCTCATCCTGGCGAGTGGGGGAGTACTTATCGGCGAGATGGACCCCTCTACCCGTCTTGCCGGCGTCCTTTGCTATGAGGTCTTCTCGCCGCTGGAGGCCTTCTCGCCGCTCACCGCTGGAGGCCTTCTCGCCCCCAAATGCGGCATCTTGCTTACTGTAGAGACAGCTCGTCTCGTCTCTCGCGAGTGGGCCCCCTGGTCCCATTCGCCTGTCTCGACTATTCGCTCCTTGAGGGACTCTCGTGAGCCCGAGGTTGTACATAATATCCGCTCTTTTCGAGATTATTCCAAGCTCGGAAAGAATGTCCAACCAAGGCTCGTTATTTAAGGCGCATTAAAAAACGTATTTATGAGGAATCTTTTATGAGGCCCCCACTGGGGCATATAAATATAGGATTCCTGCTCCGCACACCGGCCGTCCTACTTTGCACATCCTTCTTCCCCAGCTTGAATCTTTCATCATGACGTACAGCCAGAGCTTCCGTGAACGTCTCGCACTGGTGCGAGAGCAGCACAAGGCCAACGTGGCCTCTTTTACTTCTTCATTAGTTCGCCCTCTCCCCCCATCGTCTCACCTAAAAAAGATGAAGGCCGGTGGTCCGTCGTCTGCCGCAGAAGATCTGTGTCGTGCTGTCTTGGAAACCGTCCCCACTCCTCATACATCTTCCAGGGAGAAAGAGGTGGGTACTTGCTTCTGCCCCTGTTATCTCTGCAACGTGTGCTCTCTTTTATTGACTGGTTTTTTCAGGGAGCTCTCATGGTTTTGCAGCACCCGGAGAGCCCGCGAGATGGTTCTGCCATCCACCGCGAGGAGTACGACTCGCAGCCCTCTTCTACTCCCCCAACTACTCCCAGCGAGAGGAGGGACGACCCCTCCCAGGCCACCGAGACCTCTCGCCTTCCTGGTAAAAGACCTTCCCTCGTGCTTTTGAATCCTCTTCGCTATTCTCACACCATTCTACGAGTGCCTCTTCCACCCTATCTCTGCACTCCTTGCACAGATTCTCGGGCCAACTTGCATGTTGAGGAGCAACCAAAGCGACTCTCCGTCTCGCCTCCTCCTGTAGATGGGATTGAAGATTACCTGGGCGACCCTTCGAACCCAGTGGAAATGAAGCGCAAGACAGCTGAGCTATTTCGGAAGCACGTGCGCATCATCCATTCCTTGGCGCAGGATAAGCAGGCCGCGGAGAGGCGTATTGAATGGCTGGAGAATGAATGTGCTTGTCTGTCCTCCGAAGCCAATGCCGATCTAGACGTTGATGACACCAACCCTAAAGCCATCATTAATGAGACTGACATACAGCTCTGTCTCGCGCGCCGTGGTCTTGAATCCATTCGCGCCTTCCACTCGCGAAGTAGACCTCCCTATGCGGGAGCTCGCGGTGGCCGCTGGTAATGGCACCTGTATTGAAGGACGTCCGTCTCGCTGCTTCTCTTTTCTTCTTTATTTGAATGTTGTAATAAAAGTAGTCTTGTAGTGTAGTCTCGCCGAGACATTAAAAAACTTGGTGCCTGCTATACGCAGGACGATCTCAGAATATATATTTTTATTGCTGGTTTTTTATTTCTTTTTTAACTTTCTTTTTTAATTTATATTATATATATTCTTTTTTGATTGTGATGGGTCGAGCCGATCGAGATTTAGGAGAGATAAACAAACGTCGACTCTTCCCCTCCCCTTTTGGTTTTCCCGCCCATCAATCATTGCTCTGTATCCGCTATAAATATGCCTGGCCCGGGATCTGATAGACACCTAAAAGAATTAGTGCCTAACCACCTAGAGGGGGGTGAATAGGTGTACTTTTTCTTTTGATTTTAAGGCAGAAACTCTGTTCATTTACTTAACCAGAAATTGCAAATTCTACTATTACACAGCACAACAATCACAGAAATAATTCAACACAGAGTGCACACAGATTTTTATAGTGGTTCCCCAAGGTCTGGGTACATCCAATTTCCCCCTTCGCCTATCTAGCAGTGTACTAGATTCGGCCTAACTTCTGCACTTCTCCTCAGATCCTCAGATCTTACAGTAGCTCAGAACCCAAACCAGGTTCCTACAACTCAGAGTGTCCCCACTCCTACAACTCAGGCAAACTGCCCTACCTCAGCCTTCAATAAGGCCTACACTCAGAGAACACAGTCTCCTACAACTCAGGAACAAAGCCCTAGCTCAGTCTTCAACAAGACCTACACTCAAAGATCTAAATCTCTTACACTCAGCCTTTATAAAATAGGCTTACAGCTCAGATCTATAATAGATCTTACAGAAATTTGATTAAACAAAGTTTATGACCACCACCCTGAAGGAGAGAGAAGGGATGGATGTCTTCTTGATGAGTTCTTGGAAGAACTTGATGGCAGAGCACAACCTCTCTTAGCTTTCTTTAAAGCTTCTTGAATCTGAACTCAGTAGGGTTGAACTCTTGAGAAGTTGATCTTCAATCAGCTTCTAACTTGAGATTCAGATCTCAATCTGAATCTTTCTTGGCAGCCTGGTTCAGTAACTGCTCTTCTTAGAAGGAGCTCTCTCTCTCTCCAACTTCTCAGATCTTCTGTCGAAGGTCTTCTTCTTTTTGTGTTGATTGATATCTGTGTAGAACTTCAATTGATCAATCAATCTGAATCCTCATTTTTTGTTGAAGGAGAAAGCCTTTATATAGTCTTCCTCCATGGTAACCGGCTGATACGGTTTCTAACAAACTCCTGACAGCTCTGACAGTAGTAGTTGACTGGTTGGAAATGGCAGCTGTCAAGTCATCCAGTCACTTCTTGAAAATACTGTCTCTGTCTGAAAGTGTCGAGACTGATCTTCATTAAGTGTCGACACAAATAGACCAAGTGTCTACACAAGTGGACTAACTGTCGACACAAGCCTTGGTGGTGTCGACACAACTCCTTCTATTGTTGTAACAGCTTCTCGACACTGCTTCTTTAGAATGTGTCGACACTGATTCTGTGTGTCGACACAAGCCTTCTTTTCTTTAGCCTTTGTTGAAACATATTGTGTGTCGCCACATCTCCTTTATGTCGACACAGTTGATGTTGACAAATACTTCTGTGTGTCGACACTGCCTCTATGTGTAGACACATTTGATGTCGACTATACTTCTCTGTGTGTCGACACTTTCTCTGGGTGTCGACACAGTTGATGTCAACAATGCTTCACTGTGTGTCGACTGAGCTTCACTGTGTGTCGACACATTCTTTCTGGTGTCGACACAGTTGATTCTGGTGTCGACACAGTTGATTCTGGTGTCGACACAGTCTTTCCAAGTGTCGACACAGCTTTTCTCCAGTGTCGACACAGCTTCTCTAGGTGTCGACACATGGACTTAGAATTTTTCCTGCATTCCTTCATTTACATAACCTGCACATATAAACTCAAAAACACATCAAATACACCTTGATGCATATCATTGAGTAGGGTGAGGCTTCTTCAAATCTGGTACACATATTCCAATGTACCCAACAATCTCCCCCTATTTGGAGAAGTCATAACCCTTAGTCAATGATATACATCATTCATAACAAATACATATTATGATGTATAACAGTAATATATTACAGGGTAACTACTGAAACAAAACATATAAAATATTTCGTCACAAAATTATAATGCTAACACAATGAGCATTCATAAGAGATTTGTTTCAGTTACCAAAAATTTCTTTAATCAAAAGTTTACATGGATTTTAACACAAATGATTACAAAGTTGTAAACTTAAGAAAATCTAAACTAAAGCTGCTCTGGCTCATTGATGACAATGCCCTTGCCTGATTGAATCTTGTCTTGAACTGGAGCATCTGTATCATCTGCAGGCTTCTTGCCCTTTAGATCTTTCTTCTTAAGTTCTTCAGCCCTTATCTTTTATCTTTCAAAATAATGATAAGGCTTTGGGAAATATTTGCTAGGCTCCTGTGCATTATGAGGTAGCTTCCCAAGTTTAGCCTTCCTTCTATACTGTACAATAGCCTCTTGCCTGACTTCATGTTTTCTCCACTCTTGTTCAGAGTACCATTTGCCCTTGTCTATAGTATTATCCTTTACTGCTTTCCAAGCAGTCAGTATAATATTTCTAGAAGTAGGGCTCCACTGTTCAAAATCAGGCCTTAACTCTGCATGTTCTCTGAATCTCTTCTTAGATAATAGAGCTTCTTGATCCTTCAAAAATTCCTCTGACACGGGCTTGTCTACTTTCTCTATGATCACATTTTGAGCACCTTCAGGAGGGCTGTACATAGATTGTACTTCATGATGTATCATCTCAAAATCTGCTGGAGGGTAGATTACTTGAGCAACTTCAGCTTGCTCACCTCCAAAATCTGCAGGATGCACTCCAGATTCAGCCACATTGTCATCATCACAAAGGGGTGGATATCCAAGTGTGGCTCTGATGCTATTGGAAATCCATTTAGCATGGTCAGATCCAGCTTTGACTAATACTCTCTCCCACCTTTATGACTTCTCGGGCAACATGATCTCTAAGATCATCCTTCTGAAATCTGACTTGTTCATCCGTATAATTGACTCCATCTTTATAAAAAGCCTTTAACTTTAGGAGCTGTGCGGAGATAGTCTTTTGAGAATCTGTAATAGCAGTTTTGACAGCAGCTATGCCTTCTTGTAATTGCTTGGCAAATTCTTCCTGGGCTGTAGCCCTTGCTGCAGTCTGTGCAGTAGCAATATTCTTCATCTCTGTGACAAGTACATTATGGGATTCAGTCAGATTATCATTCATCCTAATCTGATTTTCTAGTACATAGCCTTGTTTGACAGCCATATCATCCACTTGAGTCTTTATCTTTTCCTGATTAGTAGCTAGATAAACCACAGCATTTCCAACCTTGTGGAAACAATCAGTCATTTCTTTCTAATGCTGATTCACTTCAAATCTTATAGATTTTATATCCTGAGCCAGATCAAATTGAAGTGACGTATGGCCTTCATCCATATATTTTTCTAGGGCCTTCCTTTGCTCATCCATTTTGATCTGCAAGGCCACCAACAATGAGTTGTAATCAGCTGTTGGGGCAGGCTGTGGAGCAACTGTTTGTAGTGCCTTCTTGTAGCTTTGACTCCTTCTCTTGAAGACCATGGGCTTCCTTTTCTTAGCTCTTGAAGCTTCTTCATCTTCAGATGCAGAGGTACTGGCTATCTCAACTGTATCCTTAGGACTTGGAGGCAAATATTGTGCAGTTTTAAGTTGCTCCCCCTGAGTCATGTTCTCCTCATCAGTTTTAGCAGTCTCTCCCTAAGTTCCTACTTGTTCCCCTTCAAGATTAGCTTGCTCTCCCTCATAAGCAGGTTTCTCCCCTTCAAAACTAGCATGCTCCCCCTCAATATCAAGAAACATCTCTTCTATAGTAAATTCTTGTTGAGAAGGGACAGGAGAGTTTCTTATCTCAGGAACATCAGCAACAGCAGATGTATCCTCCATTACAACATCTGTAGCTTGACTGTTTAACTGAGTTGTCTGGTCAATATCAATCAAAGATGCAGTTAGCATTTCATCCTCAATATTGAAAATTAATTGATTTACTTCACTGATTACCTCAAGAATAGTTTGGGTAGCCAACTCACTTTCCAGGTGAGTTGTCACTTCCTCATGTTGAGGCTCCCCCTGGAGTGGATCCTGATGGATAGGGTTAGCAGATGGTTGCTCCCCCTGCACTTGTGCTCCATCTGCAGGGTCTTGTGTAGGAACTTCTTGTGCTGTATATTTTTCAGGAACTTCTTGCCTCTCTACATCAGGCATGTCCTTAGTGAGGACCCTATCCCATCTTGAGATAATCCTAATGTCCATCCTCCTCATGTGGTTAATTTTAGAACCAGAAGCTTGGTTGGAATAGTTCCAGCCAAGTAAAGACTCATTATCCTACCCATATTAGGCTTCTTCAGACTTTCCTTAATCTTTTCAAAAACAACTGCTGACCAATCAGTGTTGAGTCTATAGATTATCCTTGTCATTAAACTGAACATATGAGCAGAAATTTTATCATGCCCTCCTGGCTTGCAGAGTATAACCTTGCCAACTATTTCTGAAAGGAATTTGCTTTGCTGATTCATTCCTTTCCTATTCATTGCAGCGCCAATCTTCAAGGTGGGATCCAATCCACACCATTGAAGGGCTTCCCTGAGCTTAAATGCTGGTACATCTTCTTCCTCTTGAGTTCTTGGAAGATGTAGAACTTTCCTTAGACTTTTCTGGGTGATTTTTGCCTTGACTCCATGGACTGTGGATCGAATTTTTAGTCCAGTGTGATCTAGGGTTGCAGTACTAAAGAATTCTAGTGTCTCCTTCTTCCAGGTCTTGGTTGGTTCAGAAAATAGAAACTCTAACCCATTCTCAGCAATTAGGGTTACAACAGCTTGAATTTCAGATTCCGCATCGTCAAAGGCATGGCGCACGAGCTCATATCCTTCATTGACGTTCTCTTCAAGATTTGGCGCCATTAGGGTTGAAGAAATCTTGAATTTAGATGAGAGAAGTTGTTGACACAAAGTCTTGGTCTCGAAACTATAGAAAGTGTGTCGACAAACAATGTCGAAGACCTATTTATACCTTTCTAAAAACGAAGGTGAAAAGACGCGTCAAAATCCTCTTAATGTGTCGACACTGTTGAAAAGTGTCGACACTTACTTCTAATGTCTTGACATAAGTGTTGACTTCTATGTGTCGACACTTATACATCTGCGCTCGACGATTAGTCGATACTCCACTCGACGAAATCTGTATTGAACCTAAGTCTCAACACTGACATCTGCATGTGTCGACACCAATTTAGTCGACAGAACTTATGTGTCGACACTTATTCCCAGTGTCGACGCAGCTATCCTGGATGTGTCGACACAACTTCCTGAAGTGTCGACACTACTTATCTAGTGTGTCGACATCATTTCCCTGGAATGTCGACAACATTTCTATGTGTCGACACAGACAACTTCTTGTGTCGACACTATTTTACTTAGCCAAATTTTGTGAAACTAATCTATGTTTAACATGCCTAATTCAATTTTAAATTTATTGAATTTAGTTTCATCCAGAGGCTTAGTGAACATGTCTGCAATTTGATAATCAGTTTTAACAAATTCTAGAGAGATGTCCTCTTTTTCTACATATTCTCTAAGAAAATGGTATTTAATTTCTATGTGCTTAGTCCTACTATGTGAAACAGGATTATTAGCTATAGAAATTGCACTTGTAGAATCACAAAACAAAAGTGTTATACTTACTTGAATACCATAGTCTTCTAGCTGGTGCTGAATACACAAAAGTTGTGCACAGCAGCTTCCTGCAGCAACATATTCTGACTCAGCTGTGGAGATTGCCACACTGGTCTGCTTCTTACTGCTCCAAGACACTAGTCTTCTACCTAGAAATTGACAGGTGTCTGTAACACTTTTTCTATCTTCCTTGCAACCTGAAAAATCTGCATCTGAATAGCCTGTCAGTAGAAAATCTCCATTCCTAGGGTACCAAAGGCCTAGATTAGGTGTGCCCTTAGGATGTCTCAAAATCCTTTTGACTACAGTCAGATGAGATTCTTTAGGACAGGATTGGTACCTAGCACAGACACATGTAACATACATTATATCTGGTCTACTAGCAGTCAGATATAGAAGAGAGCCAACTATCCCTCTATACGAAGTCTCATCTACAGGTTTCCCTGCATCATCTTTGCTAAGAGACACACTTGACCCCATAGGAGTTCTCATGGTAGTGGATGATTCCATACCATACTTCTTTATTAACTCCAGGGTGAACTTGGACTGAGTTATGGACAAGCCATCTTCAGTCTGTCTTACTTGGAGACCCAAGAAGAACTTAAGTTCTCCCATACGGCTCATTTCAAATTTTCCTTGCATGAGTTTTGTAAACTTTCTGCAAAGATTACTCTCAGTAGACCCAAATATTATGTGATCAACATATATTTGGACTAGGATAATCTTTCCTTTGGATTCCCTTAGGAATAGAGTCTTGTCTATTTTCCCCCTTGAGAATTTGTTCTCAATGAGGAAACTAGACAGGGTTTCATACCAAGCCCTTGGGGCTTGTTTCAACCCATATAATGATTTCCTAAGTCTATAAACATAATCAGGTTTGAGAGGATCAACAAAACCTGGGGGCTGCTCTATATAGACTTCTTCTTTCATATTTCCATTGAGGAATGCTGATTTTACATCCATTTGAAATACCTTAAAGTCTTGATATGTTGCATAAGCAAGGAACATCCTGATTGCCTCCAGTCTTGCTACTAGGGCAAAGGTTTGATCAAAATCAATACCTTCTTCCTGCCTATATCCTTTTGCAACAAGTCTTGCTTTGTTCTTCACAATGATCTCATTCTCATCCAATTTGTTTCTAAAGATCAACTTTATTCCAATGATGTTGTGGTCTTTTGGTTTAGGAACTAACTTCCAGACCTTGCATCTTCTGAACTGATTCAGCTCCTCTTACATGGCATCAATCCAATGTGGGTCTAGAACAGCTTCTTCAAATATTTTTGGTTCCACTTGTGATAGGAAGCTGGAGCAAAGAACTGTGCTCAGATTCTTGCTTCTTGTTTGCACTCCTTATCTTGGATCACCAATTATCTGATTTGCTGGATGATCCTTTAAGTGTCTATTAGCTGGAGGTAGTCTATCCTCAGCTTGTACACTCCCAACCTCTTCATTATGTTGTACCTCTTGGTTTTCATCAGCATCAGGAGAGTCTTGTACTCTCCCTGGACAGCAGCCACCATTTTCCTCTTCCTAATTTGCAATTGAATCTTCTATAATGGTAAGCTTGTCCATCCTCTCAGTTACACCTATAGAACTGCAAACACTACTTGGTAACTCACTGTTAATCAGTCTTGTTTCATCAAAGACTACATGTACAGACTCTTCTACAACTTGAGTTATCAAGTTGTAGACTCTATAAGCCTTACTATTGTTGTTGTACCCAACAAATATCCCATCTTGGGATTTGGCAGCAAACTTAGTTAGATAAGACTTGTCATTGTTAAGTATATAGCACTTGCAACCAAAGATCCTAAAATAGGATATGTTTGGTTTTCTGCCCTTCACAATCTCATAGGAAGTCTTTTTGTGGCTCTTGGTGATAGTATCCCTATTGATCAAATGACATGCAGTGTTTACTGCCTCAGCCCAGAAATATTCTGGGAGAGAAGTGTCACCCAATAAAGTTCTACCAGCCTCTATCAATGTTCTATTCTTCCTTTCAGCAATACCATTTTGCTGTGGTGTTCTAGGTGAAGAAAATTCTTGAAAAATCCCAAATTCTTCACACAGTCTTATCATACTTTCAGACTGAAATTCAGTACCATGGTCACTTATGATTTTGACCACTGTACTGTCCAGCTCATTCTGAATTTGTTTAACAAAACTATATAAGACACTTGGGGTTTCAGATTTTTGTCTTAAAAAGAACACCCAGGAATATCTAGAATAGTCATCTACCACCACAAAAGTGTAGACCTTCCTACCTAGACTATGAACTGGCATACGACCAAATAGATCCATATGCAAGAGGTATAGACACCTCACTGAATCCTTGTTTTCAAGGCTATGAAAGGAGGATTTGGTCTGCTTGCCTTTTTGACAAGCTGAGCATATCCCATCCTTTATACACTTAACTTGAGAACCATTCCTCACTAACTCTTTGCTAAAGAGTTGACCAATAGTCTTGTAGTTAAGATGGGCCATCTTCTTGTGCCATTTAACACAATGAGAGGCTCTCTCATCAGCTACAAGACAAATAGGAGAAACATTGTTCTCACACTCAAAATTAAGACAGTAAACATTTCTCTTTCTATATCCTGTCAATATGACCTTTTGATCACTTGACCTTTTGATATGACATCCATTCTTAATAAATGAAATGTCATATCCTAAATCACTCAACTGACTTATGCTTATAAGGTTGTGTTTCAAACCCTTCACATAGGCTACTTGAGAGATAGTAATCTGGTTATTAGAAATGTTACCAAATCCTTTGATGATTTCTTTTTCAGAACGACCAAAGGTTACTTTAGGGCCATCCATGATAGGTGTGTAGTCCTTCAGCAACCCCTTTGTTCCAGTCATGTGCATGGAACATCCACTGTCCAAGTACCATATTGGGGCATGGCAACTTGGACTCACCTGCAACACAGATTACTTAACCTTAGAACCCAAATAACTTTTGGGTCCTTGGTGCAAGTTAGTCCGAAATTTGACAAATCTTCCTGTAGCTCTTCTAGCAGGCAGATTGCTACTCTCCTTGACACTAGAATTGTGCCAGCAATCTAAGGTAAAGTGGTCTATCTTGCCACAACACCAGCACTCAAACTTGTTGTACCTTTGTTTAGCTATAACCCTAGCTGAATTGTCTACATCAGGCTTCTTGTTTTGTGTTGGGGCTTTGCCTTTATATTTGGACCTAGCAGTCCATGTAGTCCTCTTAAACCCTAATCCTGCTGTACCCTTTTGAGACACAAACTCATCAATCAAGGGTAAAACTGATTTTGGCTTGGATTAACTAGCCACCAAATCTTTTTCTTTCTGAAGTCTAATCTCCAGATTCTTTATTTGATCATTCTTAAATGTGATAGTACTCATCTGAATAACAGTAATATTTTACAGTCTGGCTATCTCATTCAACTTCTGATCCAGCAACTTTTCTGAATCAGATGCATCCATCTTAAGATCTGCAATTTCCTTAGCCAGAGTTTTGACCAAGTTTTTGCTCTTCTTAAGTGTCTGCAATAAATCTCCATATTCATCTATTAGCTGATGAATATCACCTTCAGACTCAGACCCATCTACATCACTTGAAGCAGATGTTGCTGACTCTGAATCAGTACTGCAATCTGAATTTCTAGACAGACATTGTACCTTACTAGGACCAGGCTGATCCTGGCATTTGTCTTCTTCTGATATAGCCATCAGTCTCTTGCACTGATGGTCTTCTTGTTCATAAATAGAGTTCAGCACCTGGAGAAACTCTTCTTCATCTGCTGCATATAGACCAATGTAGGCCTCAGCTTCAGATTCTGACTCTGAAGTAGATTGGTCGGACAAGGTCTTTTCCTTCTTAGCAACAAAGGACTTTTCCTTCTTGCTATAATGTTGACTCTTCTTATTATCAGCAGTCTCTTTTCTTTTATCTGGACATTCAGCTACTACATGTCCAGGCCTATTATAATAGTAGCAAACAATCTTTGATGTTGAAGACTTGCTTGGCTTAGATCTGCTCCTGTCTTTCCTGGATGACTTCCTCTTTTGATAATAGTCATCTTTAGGCTTAGATGTGGAAGGTTTAGACTTCCACTGCTTCTTTTTCAGAAATCTCTGAAACTGCCTTGTGAAGGCAGCAAAATCTTCATCTGAGTCACTGCTTTCTGAAGTTTGGTTGTCTGAATTCTCTGAAGCAATGTCAGCAACTATCCTAGGAGTTGATGGAGACATCCTCCTATTCTTCTTAGTGGATTCAACCTTAAAGGCCACTGAATTTTCTCTATGCTCCCCTTTTGTACTCTTCTCTTCCTCTTTCCTAGCCATCAGTTGCATGTCATATGACAGCAACTTTCCAAACAAGGTTGGAGGAGAAATATCTGCAAGTTTGGCCACTTCTCTAATGGCACAAATCTTAGTGTCCCAATCCTTTGTCAAGGATCTTAGGAATTTATCATTCAGTTCATAAGTACTGAAGATTCTCCCATAGGACATCAACTCATTCACTATTCTATAGAACTTTTTATAGCACTCAGTTATGCTGTCAGACTTTCCTTGTCTGAAACTTTCATATTCCCGGTTTAGCATAGATTTTTTATCTTGTCTTACTTCTTCAGAACCCTCCATATAGACTATCAAAGTATCCCACATTTCTTTGGAGGTCTTGCAGTGAATCAAATTCTGGAAGGTAGCATCATCAATGGCACTTACTATGATGTTCTGGGCCCTTCTATCCATAGTTGCCAAGATGATCTCATCCTTGGTCATCTCTAAATAATCCTTGGTAATTCTTTGGTTTGCATCTATAACTGAAATCTTCATTGGAATATAAGGACCTTCTTTTACTGTGATATAGATCCTTGGATCAGAAGCCTCCATAAATAGTCTAACCCTTTCTTTCCAGATGCCAAAAATCTCCTTTCTGCATATGGGTAGTCTCATAGAACCTAGTTCCTTATGATTCTCACCAGAACCCATTTTCTTGATTTCTTGAATCTGAATCTGCCTTTGGGATCTAACTCTGACTGTTAAGTCCTTCTTTGAGGAACCTCGCTTTGATACCACATGAAATAATTAGTGTCTAACCACCTAGAGGGGGGGTGAATAGGTGTACTTTTTCTTTTGCTTTTAAGGCATAAACTCTGTTCAGTTAATTAACCAGAAATTGCAATTTCTACTATTACACAGCACAGCAATCACAGAAATAATTCAACATAGAGTGCACACAGATCTTTATAGTGGTTCCCCAAGGTCTGGGTACATCCACTTTCCCCCTTCGCCTATCTAGCAGTGTACTAGATTCGTCCTAACTTCTGCACTTCTCCTCAGATCCTCAGATCTTATAGTAGCTCAGAACCCAAACCAGGTTCCTACAACTCAGAGTGTCCCCACTCCTACAACTTAGGCAAACTGCCCTACCTCAGCCTTCAACAAGGCCTACACTCAGAGAACACAGTCTCCTACAACTTAGGCACAAAGCCCTACCTCAGTCTTCAACAAGACCTACACTCAGAGATCTAAATCTCTTAGACTCAGCCTTTATAAAATAGGCTTACATCTCAGATCTATAATAGATCTTACAGAAATTTGATTAAACAAAGTTTATGACCACCACCCTGAAGGAGAGAGAAGGGATGGATGACTTCTTGATGAGTTCTTGGAAAAACTTGATGGCAGAGCACAACCTCTCTTAGCTTTCTTCAAAGCTTCTTGAATCTGAACTCAGTAGGGTTGAACTCTTGAGAAGTTGATCTTCAATCAGCTTCTAACTTGAGATTCAGATCTCAATCTAAATCTTTTTTGGCAGCCTGGTTCAGCAACTGCTCTTCTTAGAAGGAGCTCTCTCTCTCCAACTTCTTAGATCTTCTGTCGAAGGTCTTCTTCTTTTTGTGTTGATTGATATCTGTGTAGAACTTCAATTGATCAATCAATCTGAATCCTCATTTTCTGTTTAAGTAGAAAGCCTTTATATAGTCTTCCTCCATGGTAACCGGCTGATCTGGTTTCTAATAAACTCCTGACAGCGCTGACAGTAGTAGTTGACTGGTTGGAAATGGCAGCTGTCAAGTCATCCAGTCACTTCTTGAAAATACTGTCTCTGTCTGAAAGTGTCGAGACTGATCTTCATTAAGTGTCGACACAAATAGACCAAGTGTCGATACAAGTGGACTAAGTGTCGACACAAGCCTTGGTGGCGTCGACACAACTCCTTCTGTTGTTGTAACAGCTTCTCGACACTGCTTCTTTAGAATGTGTCGACACTGATTCTGTGTGTTGACACAAGCCTTCTTTTCTTTAGCCTTTGTTGAAACTTGCTGTGTGTCGACACATCTCCTTTCTGTCGACACAGTTGATGTTGACAAATACTTCTGTGTGTCGACACTACCTCTATGTGTCGACACATTTGATGTCGACTATACTTCTCTGTGTGTCGACACTTTCTCTGGGTGTCGACACAGTTGATGTCGACAATGCTTCACTGTGTGTTGACTGAGCTTCACTGTGTGTCCACACATTCCTTCTGGTGTTGACACAGTTGATTCTGGTGTCGACACATCCTTTCCAAGTGTCGACACAGCTTTTCTCCAGTGTCGACACTGGCCTTCATAAGTGTCGACACAGCTTCTCTAGGTGTCGACACATGGACTTAGAATTTTTTCTGCATTCCTTCATTTACATAACCTGCACATATAAACTCAAAAACACATCAAATACACCTTGATGCCTCTCATTGAGTAGGGTGAGGCTTCTTCAAATCTGGTACACATTTTCCAATGTACCCAACAACACCGCACTCTTCACTCCTGCCGCTACCCAAGCTCTTGCTTCTTTGATTCTTTCGTCTCGCCGGCCCCTCTCGCCCTTCTCTCTTAGTTCTCTCGACAACTTCTTCTTTTACTTCATCTTGCCGAAGACCGTCTCGCCATAAAAGATGGGCAAGAAGAAAGCTGAGGAAGGTGAGGGATGCAGTCGCTGTGGGAAGAGGTTCACAGATCATGACTTCCCACTTGGCCGGCTCCCTCAAGAAGATTACCATAGGTTTGCCCGCGAGTACCTGGGGCATGGTGTCGAGTCGCGTCCCCCCAAAGTCGGCGAGTCCATCAATACCTACTACCCGGGAGAACTCGCCTTCCCTGTCTCGCATTTTGAGGCGGGGTTGAGGCTGCCCCTTTGGCCTGAGGTAAAACAGGTCTTCAAATATTTTGGTGTCGTCACGGCACAGTTCAACCCTAACGCCATCTCGGTGTTGATCGCTTTCGCCTGCTATATGCGCCGGGAGCGCATCAAATTCAGCTTGATGGTCTTCCGCAAGCTCTTTATCTACCACGCCAACACCGATGGCGTCTCGTAGTTCACCGGGCAGGGGCTCAAAGTGTGCGAGACGCCCAATAAGAACCACCACTGGCTCACCTGGTTTGTCTTCATCCGGGGAGATCGCGCTGATTTTGGCGGCATCCCTCTCGCGCCGGTGTCTCCGCCAGAAATCTTCTACGCCACTCCACAGGTCAGTGGCCCAGAGAAGCTGCTGTGTGAATACCTTGTCGGCAAGAACTTCGAGGTCAACTTCTTGCGGTGAGGCCTCGACTCGCTTCCTCCAGTGCTTCCTGGTGAAGGTATTCTCGCTCCTTCGTCTCGCGTCTCACTATTTGCCGTCTCGCAGTAAAATAACCATTGCTTGTCTTTAGGCGAGCGAATCATTCCATCCCTCCCCCCTTACAAGAGCAACATCCATCCAGCAAAGGGACTTGATCTCGCCAACGCGGCGGCCGAGGCGGCGAGAGAGTCCTTGGAGCCCATCCCGCCGAAGAGGCCTACAGGCGACTCGGCCCCCTCTTGCTCCAGCCCTCCAAGAAAAAAGATGAAAAAGTCCACGGTGATTTCCAAGGGAAAGAAAGTTCCTCAAGGGAGCCCCATCTCTGTAGGGGAATCTCCACCGCCCCTTTTGCATAACCTCTAGGCCGTCTCGCCTACTCGCGAGACGGTGCTCCATAATCAGTCGGCGGTCATCCCTAGTCAGCCGGTTGCTGCCTCCAACCTGCCTGCTACTGCGTCCAACCCGCAAGCTGCTCTTCCCGACCGGGCGACTGCCACCTCCTCTCGCGAAGGCGACTCCTCCGGCCGTCCCGCTCCCTCCTCCCACATGAACTATAACCTGGGTCCCGTGGTCCACGACACCGTCGGCGACCCAATTCTGTTGTGGGGGGCGGGATGCCAACCGCGTGTCCATCTCCACCCTCCTTCATTCTTGGAAGGAGCAAGAGGTCCCCACTAGCCATGCCTTCGCCGTGGGGTACGACCTCTACGACGGCCTTGACGCTGTCTCGCCTGAAAGCGAGTCCACCAAGGATCTCGTGCTGAAGACTTCCCACCATCAAATGCGAGCCTTGGAGTTCTCGCACCGCTCCTCTCGCCATCTTATTTACATCAACGCAAAGTGGAAAGCCAGTGAGGAGAGCCTAGAGGCAGAGCGAGAGAAGTCCACCGGTCTCGCGAAAAGGCTATCCGAAGCCGAGTCCCTTCTCGCGAAGGCCCAAGGCGGTGTGGTAAGCCTTAGACTTTTTTCCTTTGGTTTTTCTTTTTCAATCATCCTTGGCTAACTGCTGGGTCGTCTCGCAGGATGCCGAGACGGCGGAGCAATTGCGCTCGCGTGTGACGGCTTTGGAGGAGGAGGTCAGGGAATTAAAAGCCGAGAATGCGCGTCTGCAGGCTGGCGTCGCGTCGTCGTCTCGCCGCGAGCCCTTCCAGATGCCTCCGCCGCATTATTCTCATGAGGAAGTCGAGGAGCAGTGCCGAGACGCTGGCGTTCTGGCGGCAGAGCTGGTGTTGCAGATGATGAAGGACCTAGGAGTTGTGAAAGATGATTCCGAAACAGTGACCGCTCGCGACTTGGTTCCCGAGCTCTACAGCGAGGAGAGCGATGATTCTTCATCCGGCGAGGAGGACTGACGTGCCGACTCCAAGATCCAGAATCACTCTCTCCTTCTTTTTTTGCTGCTACTTGTAAAAACTTACCTATTTTTGTGATCAGAAATTTGATTTTTGTAACAAACTGTTTTTTGGTAAAATGCTTATTTTGTCCTTTTACCCTTTGCACGCTTTTTCTCTGCTTGCTTTGGCTGGCAAGGCGACGTTATTTTGTCGTCTCGCCGACTTACCTTTTCCCTCTTTTCTTTGCTTTGTTTTGCTTTCTGCGAGACGATCCCCTGACGTCCTTACGTCAGCGAGACGGTGATGTCCTGGCTCGCTACCTTGCTGGAGAGTTGGCTTTTCCAAGTGCGCGAGTCGTCGTTTCTTTTCTTTGTGCGTAAATTTTGACTGGTACTATCCTCTCGCCTTGCTTTTAGGTACTTCTCGCACGAGTGGTTCTTGGTGATGCAACCCGCACTCTAATTACTTAGAGCGGGCCTTCTGTCTTCGCGCAAGTGCCTACCTGCTTATGCGAGACCATCCCTGTAACTGCCGGCTGCGAGTGGCTTCAACCCAACACGCGACTTATTATCCTAGTTTACTTCCTTCCCCTAAGTTTAAGCTGGGGTTTGTTTTTAAGGAGCTTTTTCCAACTATTTTGTCATCGAATGGGTTTATTTCTATGCTAGCTTGGTGAGCTCGGGCAACAAGTCCATCGAGGATTGGCCTGAGCTTGCAGAGATGCAGAATGTCCTAGGTTTAGACCTATCCCCAAACTTTGGACCCAACCTTCAGGAATCAGACCTATTCACCACAGGCGAGCCTTCGGACCTGCCAGCTACATGAGAGCCTGCGCAGCGGGTCTACCTGGGGCCGAGCCGAGCTCGGGGTGCCGATGAAGATCTCAAACCAAAACCTATCCCCCACAGGCGAGCCTACAGACATGTCAGCTAGATGAGAGCCTACGTAGCGGGTCTACCTGGGGCTGAGCCGAGCTCAGGGTGCCGATGAAGATCTCAAACCAAAACCTATCCCCCACAGGCGAGCCTACGGACCTGCCAGCTAGATGAGAGCCTGCGCAGCGGGTCTACCTGGGGCCGAGCCGAGCTCGGGGTGCCTATGAAGTTACCTCAATCCAATCATATCCCCCACAGGCGAGCCTTTGGACCTGCCAGCTAGATGAGAGCCTGCGCAGCGGGTCTACCTAGGGCCGAGCCGAGCTCGGGGTGCCGATGAAGTTACCTCAATCCAATCCTATCCCCAACAGGCGAGCCTTCGGACCTGCCAGCTAGATGAGAGCCTTCGCAGCGGGTCTACCTGGGGCCGAGCCGAGCTCGGGGTGCCGATGAAGTTACCTCAATCCAATCCTATCCCCCACAGGCGAGCCTTCGGACCTGCCAGCTAGATGAGAGCCTGCGCAGCGGGTCTACCTGGGGCCGAGCCGAGCTCGGGGTGCCGATGAAGTTACCTCAATCCAATCCTATCCCCCACAGGCGAGCCTTCGGACCTGCCAGCTAGATGAGAGCCTACGCAGCGGGTCTACCTGGGGCCGAGCCGAGCTCGGGGTGCTGATGAAGTTACCTCAATACAATCCTATCCCCCACAGGCGAGCCTTCGGACCTGCCAGCTAGATGAGAGCCTGCACAGCGGGTCTACCTGGGGCCGAGCCGAGCTCGGGGTGCCGATGAAGTTACCTCAATCCAATCCTATCCCCCACAGGCGAGCCTTCGGACCTACCAGCTAGATGAGAGCCTGCGCAGCGGGTCTACCTGGGGTCGAGCCGAGCTCAAGGTGTCGATGAAGATCTCAAACTAAAACCTATCCCCCACAGGCGAGCCTATGGACCTGCCAGCTAGATGAGAGCCTGTGCAGCGAGTCTACCTGGGGCCGAGCCGAGCTCGGGGTGCCGATGAAGTTTCCATCTTCCTGTCATTAGGACTTCACAATAAACAATAAACAAGAAATAATTCGAGAAGTATATTATATAGATCATGCTTTGAGTACATATCTTCCGCTCTCCCTTTTCATGGGTAGAAGCATTTTAAGTCATCCCCACTTCAGGAGTGGCTCAAGGTCCTACCCTCCGCATCCTGGAGGTAGTAGCCTCCTACTCTCAACACTCTCTCTACAATATAAGGTCCCTCCCAGTTTGGATTGAGCTTTCCCACCGGAGCAGACCTCCCTGCCGCATCAACCTTCTTTAATACCAGATCTCCCTCCGCGAATTGCTTTATCCTGATATGCTTGTTGAAGTGCTTTGCCATTCGATGCTTGATCTCTTCTTGTCTGATGGCTGCCACGTCTCGCAGCTCCTCCGCCAGGTCTAGCGAGAGGCGTAAGCCTTCTTCATTTTCCATCCTCCAAGCCTCGTCTCCATCACCTGCAGCCGCAACTCGTGGGGACCGGACCTCGAATTCCACGGGCAGGACTTCCTCACATCTATGGGAAAGCTTGAAAGGAGTCTCGCCGGTGGCCGTGTTCGGGGTTGTTCTCAAGGCCCACAAGACCGAGGGGAGCTGTTCTACCCAACTCCCCCTCAAATTCTCCACCTTCTTTTTGAGCAGGTTTACGATAATCTTGTTTTCCGCCTCTACCTGACCGTTGCTCCTGCGGTGGTGGACGGAGGCAAACCTGAGGTCGATTCCTAGCTGAGTGCAGAAGCTGATGAATTCATCACAAGCAAACTGGGGACCATTATCCGTGACGATGGCCTGAGGCAGCCCATGCCTGCAGATGATCTCTCCCCAAACGAAGTTCCTGATGACTTGGGAGGTCACCTTTTCTAGCGCCTTAACCTCCAGCCACTTGGAGAAGTAATCTATCATAACCAGGAGGAACCTTCTTTGCCCACTAGCTGGAGGGAAAGGCCCAACTAGATCCATCCCCCAGATGGCGAAAGGCCATGGTGCTGTAATACTTCGGAGCCCTGAGCCGGCAAGAGCTAGAGGGGGGCGTAGAGCTGGCATTTTCAGCACTTCCTTGCAAATTCTGCCACATCCTTTCTCAGGGTGGGCCAGAAGTACCCCTGCCTGACCACCCTTGCCTCCAACGTCCTACCTCCGGAATTACTACCACATTCCTCGGAGTGCACCTCCTCCAAAACGTGTCGGGTCTCCTCCTCCGTCACGCATCGAGCTAGGAGACTCGAAAGCATCCTCCGGTGCAATCCTCCTTCATGCATGAGATAATGAGCTGCCTTATGTCGGAATTTTTTTTCCTCCTTGATCCCCACAGGGAGGGTTCCTGTCATGAAGAAGGTAACGAAAGGGTCCACCCATAAGGGTCTCCGATCCACCTCCATTAGCTCCCCCTCCTCGATCGCCGGATGAAATAAATCAGTCAAGGTACCCCCTCTCTGGGGTCCGAACTTAGCCAATCGATCGGCGGCAGCACTCTCTCCTCTTGGGACATGTTGAATGGAGAACGTCCGGAACCCCCCGATGATTGCCCTTACCTTAGATAAGTACTTCATAAGGGTGGGCTCCCGAACTTCGAACTCTCCTCGAATCTGGGATGCCAAAATCAATGAATCAGTGAAAGCCTCAACGTCCTTGATCTCGAGCTCCATTGCCAAACTGTTGAAGTATTAGACCGGGCGGTCTTGCGGTCTTGTCCAGCGATTTGTTGACCGAGCGATCTGGCGGTATCACTCAGAAGCCTGGAGACCGGGCGGTCTATCGGTCTCCCATTGCGGCATGTTCTATCCTGCTGGAGTTGCCGAGCGGTTAACTCATTGTCTAACTGCGCGGCCTATGCGGTCTCCTTTATTTCTAGCCGCTCAGTACTGTAAATATTTAGTCCCACATTGTTTATTTGCACTCTCCCATATCCCCTCCATTCTATAAAAGGGAGGTCATACCTTTGTAAATGATATCTTTTTTGGATAATAAAATTTCAATTATTCAAAACTCTATCTGTTTGTTCTTGCAAGTTCGCTACTTTTTACATGGTATCAGAGGACACGGCCTTTTCCTCCTGATTGTGTGCGCTCTCTGATCTTGCGGCTTGTTTTCTGCTTACACGACCTGTCTTCGCGGCTTGCCTTCTCTTCTGTCCGCTGCCCTGTTCGCGCGGCTTATTTTTCCTTGCTTCTCTTCTCCTGCTGCTCTTCATGGCCGCGACTTGTTTAGTAGTCGCCGCCCCCTGGTTCCTTCTTGCCTCTCCGGCTTCCTAGTCGTTGCGACCTGATTCTGTTCGCCCGGCTTGCGACTTGTTCTGGTCGCTGCTTCTTGCTTCCTCTTCTCTTCTGTTCGCTCGGATTTTTCAGTCCGCGCGACCTCTTCCCCGTTGTGCCTTTGTTTGCTTCCTAGCTGCTTGTGTTCGCGCGGCTTCTTCCTTTTTAAACCGCTGCGGTTTCGCGCGAGTTGCCCTTTTTTTCCTCTCCCCGCGGTTTCTTGCTGTGTTCTATGACTACTTACGGTCTCACCACCCCCGTTCTCTCCACCGCTCCTGCAGCTCCTTCTCCACCTCCTCCTCCGGGCAACCTTGGCACCCTTTCTAAGCTGGTTGGCTCCAACTATCCCGATTTGAGCGTTTCTTTCACCTTCCTTCTTCGCTCTCAGTGCAAGCGTCATCACCTCACCGATGACCCTCCTCCTCGTAACTCTCCTGAGTTCGATGACTGGGATGTGAGTGATGCTCTTGTCCGCACTTGGCTGGCCAACAGCCTCTCTGATGAGTGCCTTCCCGTCATTCGCCATGATGAGACGGTCAAGGCCGCCTGGCTTCACCTCGCTGCTTTCTATTCGAAGGGGGCCAGACGTCCCGCATCTATACTCTCTATGCAGACCTCTTCGCCCGCCCTTCTATGTCTCCTGCTGCGGCTTATCAGCAGGTTCAGGCTCTTGGTGCTGAAATCCTCCAGAATCGCCCCTTCTCCGCGGACTTGGCCGAACAACACAAACACTTCCAGGAACTCCTGGTTGTTTGTTATCTTCTCCGTCTTCCCGATTCCTATGATATTATCCGCCAACAGATCCTGGGTGAGGCGGAATCTCCTACTTTGGATGCCACCGCGGCTCGCATTGCCGCTGTTACTTCGCTGCTCCAGCGGCCTCTGTTGGCCTCCCCACCTTCCCAGGACTCCTTTGCTCATCAAGCTCAGAAGGGGGGCCCTAGTGGCCGCGGTTACTCCGGCGGACGGGGTTCGTCCCGGTTCCTCTGCTCTCACTGTGGTCGTACCGGCCATTCTGTTGAACCGTTGCTGGCAGAAACGTCCTCATCTTCGCCCTTCCGGTGATGCTCCTTCTTCGGCCTCCGCCTCTTCTCGGCTATCTGCCTCTGTAGCCACGACGTCAGGTAGTGCCCACGTCGTTACCCAAGGTAAATGGCTGATTGACTCTGGTGCTACGAATCATATGACGGGCAACCCTCATTGCTTCTCCCGTCTTGAGAAACATGACCGCTTACCCCCGGTTCGTGTGGCGGATGGTTCACCGTCCCCGGTTCATGGGACGGGTATGGTTCAACTCACCCCATCGCTTTGCTTGGAGGACACTCTCTATGTCCCGACGTTCCCGTGCAATTTATTATCTGTTACTACTTTATGCCGGCAACTTCAGTGCTCCGTCTTATTCACTCCAACTACTTGTTCTTTTCAGGACCCGAGGACCCAGCGGACGATTGCTACTGGGACTGAGAGTTGCGGCCTCTACTTCCTCGACGATGTTTCTGCTCTGTCCGCCTACTCCTCCTCGACCGATCTCCTTCAGTGGCATCTTCGCCTTGGACATCCTCCTCCTCGGATTCTTCGACAGCTTCTGCCTCACTTACCTCCTACCAGTTCTCCGCTCAACTGTGATGCGTGTCAGCTTGGCAAACATCATCGCTCCTCCTTCCCACCGAAGCAAGGCTGTGGCTCCTCTCGCCCGTTTGATCTTATTCATTCTGATGTATGGGGTCCAGCTCCTACCCTCACTGTTGGTCGGGGTAGTTCCTATTTTGTCACTTTTATAGATGATTTTTCACGATGTACCTGTGTGTATCTATTAAAAGATCGCACTGAACTCTTTTCTGTTTGGCAATCATTCTATTTTATGATTCAGAATCAGTTTGACATTTCAATTAAAGTTTTACGTTCTGATAATGCCAAGGAGTATCTTAGTCATGAGTTCTCCTCTTTCTTTCACCAACATGGTCTTCTTCATCAAACTACTTGTGTTTACACCTCCTAGCAGAATGGGGTGGCGGAGCGTAAAAACCGTCACCTACTTGATGTTGCTCGTACTCTCATGACGCAGATGCACGTACCTCGCTCCTACTGGGGCTACGTTGTACTCCTCGCCTGCTATCTCATCAATCGCCTTCCCTCCACAGTTCTCCACGGACAGACCCCCTTCTTCATTATCTACCCCCACAAGGAACCTTTTCCTCTCCCTCTCCGTGTCTTTGGATGTACGGCCTTTGTTCACGCTCCCTCCGCTACCCGCGACAAGCTTTCCCCCCGTTCCACCAAGTGTGTCTTTCTGGGGTACTCTACCACTCAGAAAGGCTATTGCTGTTTTGACCCCCTTCTCCGCAAGCAATTTGTCTCCGCGGATGTGACATTTTTCGAGAATGCTTCCTTCTTCTCTCCTACCTCCTCTCTTCCTTCTGATCTCTCCGTTCCCTCCACGCCTCTCGACGTCTCCCCACCTCCGTCTCCTCCTCCAATGTCTCCTTCCCTGTCCGTCTCCCCACCCACCCCTCCTCCCTCCTCTCCGACGCCGTCTCTCTCTAGTCCCGGGCCAGCCTTCTCCACCACGGACGCTCCGATCGCTGACGCACCCGTCGACCTGGATCTTCCCATTGCTCTTCGCAAAGGGGTGCGGGCATGTACTCAACACCCGCTTGCGGCAGTTGTTTCCTATGATCGGCTTTATCCTTCTCGCAGGTGTTTTGCCTTGGCTATCTCCGCTACTTCTCCTCCCTGCACCTACCAGGAGGCTCTTACTCTCCCTCATTGGAAGTCTGTCATGGATGAAGAGATGGCTACTCTTACTGAAAGGGGTACCTGGACCCATGTTCCTCCTCTCGTGGGCACTGATGTGGTTGGCTGTCGCTGGGTCTTCGTTGTGAAATTTCGGCCCGACGGCACTGTGGATCGCTACAAGGCCCGGCTGGTGGCCAAAGGCTTCCCTCAGACTTACGGCATTGATTACTTTGACACTTTTTCTCTGGTTGCTCGCCTCAGCACCATCCAGGTTCTTCTCTCTATGGCTGTTAACCGGGATTGGGCTATTTCCCAGCTTGATGTGAAGAATGCTTTTCTCTACGGTGATCTTCAGGAGGATGTCTACATGGAGCAACCTCCTGGGTATGTTGCTCAGTGGGAGACACGCGTATGTCATTTGAAGAAGGCCATTTATGGCCTAAAGCAGAGCCCTCGGGCGTGGTTCGACAAATACAGTGGTATTGTGGCTACCATCAGCTTTACAAGGAGTTCGGTCGATCACTCCTTATTCATTCGCAAAACGGCCTCGGGACTGGTGGTTTTGGCAGTATATGTGGATGATATTCTTCTTACTGGAGATGATCGAGATGGGGTGGACTTGACGAAGAAGCACCTCCGTCAACACTTGGTCACGAAGGATATGGGCTCCCCGAAATACTTCTTGGGGATAGAACTCTCTCGGAAACTTGACTCGTTGGTCCTCTCCTAACGGAAGTATGCCCATGATCTTCTACAGGAAGCAGGATTGACAGGTGCCAAACCGGCTCGGTTTCCCATGGCTATTGTAGAAGACAAAACATGGACGGATGACTCGCCTCTTCTATCTGATGACACCAGGTACAGACGTTTGGTAGGCAAACTCATCTATCTCACGGTGACTAGACCTGACATCGTCTATGTTGTAGGCAAGGTTAGTCAGTTTATGCAAGCTCCCAGGGAGTGCCATCTTCAGTCTGCCCTGAAGATTTTAGAGTATATCAAAGCAGCACTAGGCAAAGGGCTAATCTTTCAGAAGAATGGTCATCTGAGGGTTGAGGCCTACTCAGATTCTAGCTACGCGGATGACAAAGGCGATCGTAAATCCACATTAGGTTTTTGTACCTTTGTTGGAGGAAATCTTGTGAGTTGGAAGAGCAAGAAACAGTCTGTTGTCTCCAGATCCAGTGCAGAAGCCGAATACCGGAGTATGGCGTCAACCACGTGTGAGTTAAAGTGGTTGCGGGCTCTCATGCTTGACCTAGGGGTGGTCTATGACTATCCTCTTCCTATGTTCTGTGACAACAAGGCCTCCATATACATATCCAGAAATCCAGTCTTCCATGAGAGAACAAAGCATATAGAGGTTGACTGCCACTTCATTCGGGAAGAGATTTTGAAGAAATAAATCTATACACCGTTTGTCACCTCTGACAAAGAATTGGCAGACATCTTCATAAAGTCGGTCTCTACTTCCTTCTTCCACATTTGTGACAAGCTGGGCATGATTGATATATATGCTCCAGCTTGAGGGGGAGTGTTGAAGTATTAGACCGGGCGGTCTTGTCCAGCGGTTTGTTGACCGAGCGGTCTGGCGGTCTCACTCAGAAGCCTGGAGACCGGGCGGTCTATCGGTCTCCCATTGCGGCCTGTTCTATCCTGCTGGAGTTGCCGAGCGGTTAACTCATTGTCTAACCGCGTGGCCTATGCGGTCTCCTTTATTTCTAGCCGCTCAGTACTGTAAATATTTAGTCCCACATTGTTTATTTGTACTCTCCCATATCCCCTCCATTCTATAAAAGGGAGGTCATACATTTGTAAATGATATCTTTTTTGGATAATAAAATTTCAATTATTCAAAACTCTACCCGTTTGTTCTTGCAAGTTCGCTACTTTTTACACAAACGAAGGCCGGCTATCACCGCCTCGTATTCTGCTTGGTTGTTGGTCGCGGGGAAATGCAAAACAACCGCTTGTTCTATGGTCACCCCTTGAGGACTTGTCAATACCACCCCTACTCTGAGGGAGTGCTTTCCCGAGGCCCCGTCAACCGTCATCTTCCATGCTTCCTGTGTCCCCAACTCCTCGGCCCCGACTTCTGCAACGTAGTCTGCCAAGAAGTCGGCCACTACCTGTGCCTTAATGGAGAGCCTTGGTACGAACGAAATATTGAATTCACTCAACTCGATAGACCACTTGGCCAGCCTTCTCGAGTGCTCCACTCCTTCGAAAATCTTACGGAGAGGATGGTCCATCACCACCCTGATCGAATGTGCTTGGAAATATGGCCGGAGCTTCCTGGCCGAAACGACCAAGGCGTATGCCAGCTTTTCTAGGATAGGGTAGCGAAGCTCCACCTTCTTTAGGATCCTGCTAACATAATAAATGGGCAGTTGCTTTCTCCCCTCTTCTCTGACTAGGACGGAGCTCACCGTCTCTGCTCCCACTCCTAGGTAGAAGGCTAGATCCTCCCCCTCCTTTGGGCCTTGAAGCAGAGGAGCTAGGGAGAGCTGCTCCTTCAGTCTTTGGAAAGCCTCTTCACACTCCGCGGTCCACTCGAACCTCTGGTTCCCTCGTAGCACTTTAAAGAAAGGTGAGCACTTCTCCCCTGACCTAGAGAGGAATCTGCTAAGGCCGGCCAGCTTCCCTGTCAAGCGTTGCACCTCCTTAGCGTTTCGCGGTGATTCTAGTTCTAGGATAGCTTTTACTTTATCTGGATTAGGTTCTACCCCTGCCCGGGTCAGAAGGTGCCCAAGGAACTTCCCACGGCTTGCCCCGAAAACACATTTTAAGGGGTTCAGCCTCATTTTGATCTTTCTCAAGGTGGAGAACGTCTCCTCCAGATCCTGAAGATGCGAGTCCACCCCCTTGCTCTTTACCATGAGGTCATCAACGTAGACCTCTAAGTTCCGGTCCCTCTGGCCTTGGAAAACTCGATCCATCATCCGTTGGTAGGTAGCCCCTGCATTTTTTAACCCAAAGGGCATCATGTTATAGCTAAACCACCCCTCCCTTGTGATGAAGGAGACGTTCTTGACATCGGGAGGGTGCATTCGGATCTGATGGTAACCTGAAAAAGCATCCAAAAACTCATAATAGAAAAACTGACGGCTGAGTCAACCAGCGCGTCGATCCGAGGCAGGGGGCAGCAATCCTTATGGCACGATTTATTTAATAAAGAAAAGTCGATACACATTCTCCATTTTCCACCTCCCTTCTTTACCATCACTACATTGGAGATCCAGCCTAGATACTGGATCTCTGAGATGAAACCCGCCTCTAGGAGCTTCTTGACTTCCTCGTGTATTGGCTCCTCCAGCTTTGTCGCGATGGTCCTCATCTTCTGTCGTATGGGGCGCGTCCGAGGGTCCAGATTCAGGCGGTAGCAGGCCACGTCCGCATCGATGCCCGGCATGTCTGTCGCGCACCAAGTGAATATGTCGATGTTACTTTGAATGTAGGCCCGCACTCGCTCCTGGTCCTCAGGGCTCAAGCCCCCACTGATCCGCGCCCTTTGTACCTGCCCTGCGCTGGTGAAGACCTCCATCTCCACCACTTCCTCGGCCGGCTCCAGCCGCGATTTCCCCCAGCCGTCCGTTGCTTCTTCCTCCAGCTCCGGCTCTTCCTCCCCTCCTGCTCCCTCAACTTCCATCGCCTCACCCTGCTGCTGCTCAATTTCCACGCCTCTTTGCGCTTCCTCCTTAGTCCCTTATCCTTCCACTTCCTCCTACCTTCCCTCCTGCGGCTCCAACTCCCCATCCCTCCGGACCTCTTGCACGTCTCCTCCCCTCTGTTCCTCCTCAATCTCTATTACCCCCTCTGGCTCTCCTGCGATTGTTTGACCTATGCACCCTTCTGGGCCTCTCTCTCGGCCTCTCCCTGCTCCTCTGCCATTTCCTTCCTTGCCCCTTCCGGGCTCATCTCCTCTTTCCCGACAGCCTCTTCTCGCGCTGCCATCTCCTTCTCCAACTCCTCCGCCTCTGCCATCCAAGATATGGTGTTGACCGTCGTAACGTAGCACTGCCTTGCCACCTTTGGGTCCCCTCTGACCCTGACCTGCACCCCTCCTTTGTTGAACTTGAGACATTTATGAAAAGAGGAAGGGACGCGGCGAAAGGCACTGATGAGGGGACGCCCAAAGATGGCGTTGTAGCTGCTCGGGGCATCTACGATCACGAACCTGCAGTTCCGTGATACACCGCCCAACCTCATGTGCAGCCCTACTCCCCCTTCCACTTCATTCCTCTCTCCGGAGAACCCGAACAACGGTACATCTAAGGCTAAGATCCTTTTGGTTTCCACCTGCATCTCATCAAAGGCCCTTTTTAAGATCACGTTCACAGAGCTCCCATTATCCACCAGGATCTTGGAGACCATAAAGTTTTCCACCGCCGTCTTGATCACCAAGGCGTCGCAGAACGGGTCCTCATAATCTGGCATATCCTCTGAAGAGAAGGTAATTTTTTCTCTCGGGGGCGGAGTCTGGGAGGTCGAGGCTACCCCTCTACGGAACATGGTCTGGAGGCTCCCCTTTCGGGTGGCCTCGATCCCAATCCCCCCATGGATTACCCCGATTCCTCCCCGGGTTCCTACATCCACCCGGTCCTCGCACCTATCCTCCGTCTCCCCTTGTTGCACTTCTACGATCCTTACTGGAGGATCATGCCTCCTCAATCCTCTGGCCTCTCTCATCTCCAAGAACTCTGGGCAGGTGGTCGTTGTGTGACCCTCCTCCTGATGGAAGTCACAGAAAGGCAACACCACCCTGCCCCTTCTTCCTTATCCATCCTCCCTTCTTCATGTTCCTCCTCGAGCTCCTCTCCTTCCTCCTCTGCCTCGATCGATCCTCATTGCCTCCTGCTGATGCTGAAAACAATCCCTCACCCCCTGTCTCCATGCCGGCTGATCAAACCTCCTTGGCTCACGGAAGTTATCCCTTCCCTGGAAACCTCCTCCTAACTCCTGGGGGGGATCCTCCTGAGGCCTCCAACCTATCCGGTTGTTTGGCTCTCAGGCCCCCCGATGATGCTGTCCTTGATGCCCCTGACCTCGGGGTTCCTCTCTTCTTCTCTCTTCTCTCTGCTCCATCTGCTTCCTCTGCTCCCTCTGCTCTCCCGCTCCTGGCTCCTTCACATCGTCCTCTGCCAACCTGGCCAACTTCCTTGCAAACGCCGGATTGGCCCTCTCAAAATCTGTCTCCTTTGCCGCCCTCTCCATGAGCTCCTCAAAAGAGAGGGGAGCACCCTTTTCAACTTCATACTAAAGAAGCCTGGCCTCAGCCCCAGGGTAAACGCAAGCATCAGCATATATCCAGGGACCTCCTGGACCAGGAGGATCTCCTCCTGAAACCGATCCACGTAATGTCCCAACGTCTCATCCTGCTTCTGCCTCACTGAAAACAGGCACTCCGCCTCCTTCTTACGCTTCTTCGATGTTGAAAACCTCAACAAGAAACCCCTCCGCAGATCCTCAAAACAATAGATTGATCTCGCCGGCAACTGGTGGAACCAGTCCCGCGCCTTCTCCTTCAAGGTGATGGCAAACAGTCGACACTTAAACGCATCCGTCATCTGTCTTATTGAAACCACGTCTTCAAACCACTGCACATGGTGTACCGGATCATCCTTCCCCGAGTAGTAGGACATGTCGGGCTCCCGGAACCCCTCCGACACCGGAGCCAAGATGACGAGCTCACTGAACGTGCTCTCGCCACCTGCTTGCCGAGAGGGCACGTCTCGCGGCCTCGGCTGGCTGGCCCGATCCGCGAGACCGTGCCCAGGGAAGAGCTCTCGCACAGTTGCCTCCTTCTCGCCATCTTCTGTCGGGATCTCCTTCCCGGGTCGCTAGCCTGGGAAGAGTTCTCGCGCCGCCATGTCCCTCTCGCCAGCCTCCGCCGGGACCTCCTTCCCCAGGCGCTGTCCAGGGGCGTTCTCGCCTAAGAGCAGGACCACCTCTATCGGGACCTGAGGCGTCGCCCACTCGCTCCTTGCCGAGAAGGCCAAGCTTATCGTCTGCAATACTTATTGCCTGAATTCATCCAGCATCCTTTTTGTCGCTTCCTCTCCCCGGGTGGGGGAGTGTTGGGTACATTGGTTTAAATGTACCTGATTTGAAGAAGCCTCACCCAACTCAATGATATACATCAAAATGTATTTGATGTGTTTTTGAGTTACTTGTGCAGGTTAAGTATTTGCAGGACTGAAGCAAAAATTTCTAAGTCCATGTGTCGACACCCAAAGGGAAAGTGTCGACACTTAAGAAAGCTTGTGTCGACACCCAGACAAGAAGTGTCGACACTTGGAGTCATTGTGTCGACACCAGGGATGCTGAGTCGACACCAGACATAAAGTGTCGACACAAGGAGCTGTGTCGACACTCAGTGAAGAAAAGTGCAGTAAAGCTGTGTCGACACTTAACAGCAGTGTCGACACCTAGAAGAACTGTGTCTACACCAGAAAGTGTCGACACTTGGAGCTGTGTCGACACTAAGCAAAAGTTAGCAGAGACTAAGTATAAGTGTCGACACCAAGAACAATGTGTCGACACTCAACAGAAGAGTCAGCACTTAAAGTAAGTGTCGACACCAAGAACAATGTGTCGACACTCAACAGAAGAGTCAGCATTTGAAGGAAGTGTCGACACCAAGAACAATATGTCGACACTCAACAGAAGAGTCAGCACTTAAAGTAAGTGTCGACACCAAGAACAATGTGTCGACACTCAGCTGAAGACTCGACACATGTTGAAGAAAGTGTCGACACATGGAGCTATGTCGACACTTAATAAAGAACAACAAGATCAACAAAATATTCTAAGTACAAGTGTCGACACTAAGGGAATGTGTCGACACTCAGCTGAAGTCTCAACAGAAGAATCAAGTGTCAACACAAGGAGCTGTGTCGACACTCAGCAAGTATCAACACTGAAGACATATGTCGACACCAAGAAGCTGTGTCGACACTTAACAGATTCAACACATGAAGATGTGTCGACACAAAGGAGATGTGTCGACACTTAGAAGAATTCAGGAAAATACAGAAGAACAAGTACTTGTGTCGACACTCAATTTCAGTGTCGACACATGAAGAAGAAACTGTGTCGAGACATAGAATCTACAGCACAAGGAGTTTTGTCGACACCTTGTAGACTTGTGTCGACACTTACACAACATGTGTCGACACTTGATCTATAAGTGTCGACACTTAAAGACAGAAAGTCTCGACACTTTCAGACAGTTAGAGAACTTTCAAGAACTGACTGGATGACTTGACAGCTGCCGTTCCAGCCAGTCTACAGCACCTGTCAGAGATGTCAGAATTCAGTTATGGACCGGACCAGCCGGTTACCATGAAGAAGGCCTATAAATAGGCTCATACAGTCTACAGAAACTAGGATTGTAAGAAGAAGTAGTTGTTCAAATTATTGTTCAAGTATCAAAAAAAGAAGATCTAGCTGTCCAAGTGCAGATCTAAGAAGATGGAGAGAGAGGGCTCCATCCAAGAAATCAGCTGTTGGAACTAGGCTGAGAAGAAGGGTTCAGATTTATTCTGAATTCTAAGTGGCAGAGATCAAGGATCAACTGCAGAAGGAGTCAATCTTATTGAGTTCTACTTTCAAGAAGCTTTGAAAAAAGCTAAGTCAGATTGATTTCAGCTGGGTTCTTCCAAGAACTCATCAAGAAACTCACAACTCCCCTCTCTTGTCTTTGGGTTGCTGAGTTAACAATTGTATAATCTTTTTTATCTTGTAGGATCCTTTGGATCTGAGTGTTTGTAAGCCTGTAATTATAAAGGCTGAGTGTAGGGCTTGAGAGCCTGAGTGTAGGAGATTGGAATCTCTGAGTGTAGGCCTTTTTGTGGCTGAGTGTAGGCCTTGGTGGCTGAGTGTAGGCCTTTGTGGCTGAGTGTAGGCTTTGTGGAAAAGCTGAGTTGTAGGGCCTGAAGGTGTAGGAACCAGTTTGGGTTCTGAGACAGTGGAGAAGTTTGGCCGAATCTAGTACACTGCTAGATAGGCGAAGGGGGAAAGTGGATGTACCCAAAGCTTGGGGAACCACTATAAAACTCTGTGTCTGCTGTGATTGTGATTTGCTGTGAATGCTGTGTGATTGCTGTGCAATAGTAAAGTAGATAAGATTCTGTGTTATAAACTGATTGCTGCCATAAATAGTTAAAAAGAATTTGGTCACCTATTCACCCCCCCCCCCCCCTCTAGGTGTTTAGGTACTATAGCTTTCAAGTGGTATCAGAGGGAGGTTCCTCAAAAAGGACTAACAGTCTGAGGAGATCCTGATTGGCAGATTCAGTCTAAGTCATATTACAGATTCAAGAAAATCAAGAACCATGGGTTCCTCTGAGAATCACAAGGAATTGGGATCCATGAAATTACCTATATGTAGGAAAGAGATATTTGAGATCTGGAAGGAAAGGGTAAGGCTGTTTATGGAAGCCTCAGACCCTAGGATTTATATCACAGTAAAAGAGGGGCCATATGTGCCCATGAAGATATCAGTTCTAGATGCAAATCAGAGAACACCAAAGGATTTCTCTGAAATGACAAAGGATGAGATTGTCCTAGCCACCATGGACAAAAGGGCTCAAAACATTATAGTGAGTGCCATAGATGATGCAACTTTTCAGAATCTAATACACTGTAAGACAGCCAAAGAGATGTGGGATACTCTTATTGTGTATATGGAGGGTTCTGAAGAAGTTAGGCAAGATAGAAAATCCTTGCTAAATCAAGAGTATGAAAGTTTTAGACAAGGAAAGGGTGATAGTATAACTGAGTGCTATAAGAAGTTCTACAGGATAGTGAATGAACTCATGTCTTATGGAAGAGAGTTTAGTAATTATGAACTAAATGACAAGTTCCTAAGGTCCCTAACAAAAGATTGGGACACCAAGATCTGTGCCATTAGAGAAATGGCTAAGTTGGGAGAAATTCCTCCACCTACACTGTTTGGCAAATTGTTGTCATATGAAATGCAGTTGACAGTGAGGAAAGAGGAGGTGAAATCAACAATAAATGAACATAAGGAAAGAATAGTAGCTTTCAAGACAGAAGTCCCCAGAAAGTACAGGAATAAGTCACCAACTCCACCTCCAAAGGATGCTGAATCAGAGTCAGATGAGTCTGTCAGCACAAAGTCTGAAAGCAGTGAAAGTGATGAAGACTTTGCTGCCTTCACTAGACATTTTCAGAAATTCTTGAAGAAGAAACAGTGGAGGTCAAGGCCTTCTACTTCACAGGGAAAAGAAGACATATATCAGAAGAAAAAGGCTTCAAAGAAAGACAGGAAGAGGACTAAATCTAGCAAGGCAACTGTTTCAAAAATAGTGTGCTATTGCTGCAATAGACAAGGCCATGTTGTTGCAGATTATCCAGAAAAGAGAAAGGAGTCTAGTGACAAGAAGAAGACTCATTTTAAAGGCAAGAAAGAAAAGTCTTTTGTTGCCAAAAAGGAGAAGACTCTGTCAGATATTTCTTCTTCAGAAACTGAGTCAGATGCTGAGGCATACATTGGGCTGTTTGCTGAAGCAGAAGAAGAAGAATTCATGCAGATTATGGATTCTATGTATGAGCAAGAAGACTGTCAGTGCCAAGGACTGATGGCATTGACTGAAAATGACAAAATCCTGGAGCAGCCAGGACCCAGTAAGGTACAAAGTTCAACTTTAAGTTCAGTTTCTTGTTCTAGTACAGAATCAGATTCATCATCATCAAGTGATGAGAGTGTATCTGAGTCTGAGGATGATATTCATCAGCTGATAGATGAATATAAAGTACTGTTGCAAGCTTATAAGAAGAGTAAGTCCCTAGCCAAAAGTCAGGCAAAGGAAATTGCTGCTCTCAAAGCTGCTGCAACAGATTCTGAGAAGTTATTTGATCAAAAGGTTAATGAGATAGCCAGACTGAAGCACATTACAGTGATTCAGATGGGGACTATCACCTTTAAGAATGATCAAATCAAGAGTCTGACGGTTAATCTTCAGAAGGAGAGAGAGCTTGTTGCTAGGTTTTCTAAACCTAAGTCAGTGTTACCCATAATTAATGAATTTGTTCATCACAAGGGTAAAGCTGGACTGGGTTTTACTAGACCTGCAAGGACTGAGCAGTCCAAGTCCAAGTCCAAGGGCAAAGCCCCAACACTCAACAAGTCAGCTGTAGATAAGACAGCAAAGACAGTACCTAAGCAAAGGTACAATAAGTTTGAATGTTGGTGTTGTGGCAAGGTTGGCCATTTTGCAATGGACTGTTGGCACAATGCTAGTGCCAAAGTGTGTAACAAACTACTTGTTGGAAAGCCTGCAGGTAGCTTTGTCAGATTGCAAACTAACAAGTACCAAGGACCCAAGAATTCTTTGGGTTCTAAGGTTCAGTAATCTGTTTTGCAGGTGAGTCTAAGTGGCCATACCCCAACATGGTACTTGGACAGTGGATGTTCCAGACATATGACTGGAACTAGAGGATTACTAAGGGACTACATTCCAATCAAAGATGGTCCAAAAGTCTCCTTTGGTGGTTCTGAAAAAGAAATCATCAAAGGATTTGGTAACATTTCTAGTAACTTGGTTACCATTACTCAAGTGGCTTATGTTAAAGGGTTGAAACACAACCTAATAAGTATAAGTCAATTAAGTGATGTAGGGTATGACATCTCATTTGTTAAAAATGGTTGTCATATCAAGAGGTCAACTGATCAAGAGATCATTTTGACTGGTTATAGGAAAAGGAATGTCTATTGCTTAGACATTATGGTTGAAAACAATGGTTCTCCAGTGTGTCTTGTAGCTGATGAGACAGTCTCTCATTTTGTCAAATGGCACAAGAGGCTTGCCTATCTTAACTACAAGACTATTGGCAAACTCTTTAGCAAAGAGTTAGTGAGGAATGGTCCTCAAGTTAAGTGTGTTAAAGATGGTATTTGCTCAGCTTGTCAAAAGGGCAAGCACACTAGATCCACCTTTAGAAGCATAGAAAATAAAGATGCTGTGTGGTGTTTATATGTAACGCCCCGAAACTCAAAGGAGCAAAGGGGGACGTTTTGGGCCAGTTTTGGTTTCTGGCTGAAGGCACACGGCCTGGGACACGGGCGTGTCCCAGGGCGTGTCAAGCGCGTGTCGGCACTTAGCCGCGAAGTCGTCGAGTTATACTCGACGATTCGTCGAGAGTGGGCACACGGCCTGCGACACGGGCGTGTCGCAGGGCGTGTCGACCCGTGTCGACACTTAGCCGTGAAATCATCGAGTTATACTCGACGATTCGTCGAGAATGGGCACACGGCCTGCGACACGGGCGTGTCGCAGGGCGTGTCGACCCGTGTCGACGGTCGTCCCGGGGAGTCGTCGAGATTCACTCGACGATCGTCGAGACAAGGCACACGGCCTAGGACACGGGCGTGTCCAAGGCCGTGTCATCGAGTCGTCGATCTCCACTCGACGAAATGTCCCGTGTACACGGCCTGGGGCCCAGGCGTGTCAATGTGACACGGGCAAGGACACGGGCGTGTCCTAGAACCCGTGCAGTGCTCGGATTGAAAACGGGGGAAAATCATGGGGTACACGACCGGCTACACGGCCGTGTCAGCTGGAACACGGGCGTGTCAGCTCGAACACGGGCGTGTTCGATACCCGTGTGAGGGTCCAGGAGATTCGATTTTGACGGCGAATGCGGCACACGGCCCTGGACACGGGCGTGTGCCAGGCCGTGTTCGGTCCAGATTGGGCATTTCAGCCCCGAATCAAAGCCGTTCGTTTTCTTAGGTTGAGATCCAACGGCTGGGGATGGTTCCTGAGAGGATATACCCGGGTTTGACTTAGAAAATCCATCACTTTCTTACCTTTTCATCTCTCCAAACCCTTGGAGAAAGAGGAGAGCCATTGGAAGAAGAAGAGCTAGATCCGCCATTGGAGGAGCTTCGGAGCTCCGAATCGCAAGCCGACCCCGGATCCACGGAGGCAACGCAAGTGCGGTGATTTCTATCTGATTACTTTTCGATGGCGCCAAAGAGGAACTCAAGGGTAACGATCCTCATCTTGAGCACGAATAGCTCTCTTTTCTAGCATAGGAAGCCCGCTCTCGTGAGTTTGCGGAGAGTTGGAGGCGTTCCTTCGGGTAGATATGTAAAGTCCCCGTCGTTTAGAGTCCGTATGCGAGAACGGACGTAGGCATGATGTGTGAAGCCTACCCGGACATGTTGGTCTGGATCGGTGATGTTGCATTGCATAAGGCCGGAGAAGACTCCGTGCTATTGGTTGTTTTTCGGGTTTTCTACGTGGTAGATTGCAGCAGGGAGCCTTGGGGACTAACCCAAAGGTGCACCCGGAAAACTGGGCGGATACGAGATCTTGCCAACTTGGTGGCCTGAGAGCCAACTTGAATATAACGTGGTTATGTGACTTGTGGTAGAATGGGACTCGGCGAAAGTTTGACCCGCGCAAATGGCTTACATTGTCGTTGCGATGTGAGCACGGGTTAGATGGAACCGTACCCGCTCTATGTCGTTCGGGTTAGAGAGACCTAAGGTTACGTGGCACTCGCCGTTGGCATAGATGTGAGTCTTCGGCGGTCAATGGCTTAAACTGACGTGACCCATGCCAAGAAGACAAATTGCTCATAGGTTTGGCCGTCTAAGTGGCGGTGGTGAGTCCGGAATGTTAATGGCTTTAATTGACGTGTCATCGACCGGTTCACCGAGAATGTGCCCTGAGTGCACGGGGCGTGTGGCCGTGCGAGCCAACGTCTGTGTTGAAATGGCTATGGTTTTATAGATTGCTCGCTTATGCTAATGAAATGCAGGGAAGGAGCATCGCCGCCCCGAGTTGGGGGCGGGATCGTTATAATTTGGCCAGCATTGCTGACCGTTGCCTTGTTTGCCACCGTGCGGTGGTTTGTTGCTTGCAGGTGCAGCTGGACCAAACGGTCAATAGCGGGCTAAAGCCCTTTTTGCGAAGCTGGCCCTCGAAGGCCCAAGTGGAAATGTTTTCTGTTTTATTCATGTGTGACCGGCCTGCGTGCCGAGGTTTGTAAATCATGTATCATTCAAGTGAAACATTCTGTAAGGCCTTAAGGCCGATTTTGGGTATTTTGTATACATTCCTAATTTTGTAATAGTGGACATTCGTGCTCTAATGCTGGGTTCTTGTTTACAACTTATATAAACTGCTTCCGCTAGAATGCTCTGTGTAGGACGTTGAGATTGGTTGGATGGTTTCCATACGTAACAACCCGGTCTGTCTGTGGTATATGGCGTCGGGCCCCGGCCGGACCTACTGCTATATACTATGCGACGGATAGGTGGTGTTACAATTTGGTATCAGACTACTGGTTTTGGTCGGGCTTAAACTGAATTCGTGGACGAATTCTTTTTAAGGGGTGGTGAGCACATCGTGTGCGTCATCGTAATAATGGTAAAAGAACCCATGAATGTCCACTTAGGAATGAAAATACTCGTGTTTGAGGAACCTGCATGTTCCTATAATTGCTATTTGCAATTTATTTGGTCGCTTAACAGTGTTTTGTACCACTATAGGTGACCAGAAGTGGTGTTGGGCCGTCAGAACGCCGAGTTTCTGAGGCTAGTAGTGCACTGGATGTTGCTCCTGCAACACCTCTGTCGGCTGAAAATATACGATTTGTGGCTGAAGCGGTGTTGGCCGTGATCAATGCGCAGCCCGGAAGGCAAGCGCAGCAGCCCGCTCCTGTGATGGAGCAAGTACCTCTTCAAGAGGCTGAGCCCAGGAGGGTGGAGCAAGTGGTTGTAGAACCAATAGTGCCAAGGAGGGCAACTGAGAGGCAGTTGAAGCATGTAATGAGCTTTAACCCTCCGCTATTCTCGGGGTTGGGAACCCCATCTCAGGCTGAAGACTGGCTCTCCAGGGTGAAGAGAGTCATGACGGCGACGGAGACGCAGGAGTGGCAAATGACCACCATCGCTACGTTCCTTTTGGACGGCGAAGCAAGGATGTGGTGGGAAGGATTGGAACTGCATCATTTGAGAGGTAGACAACTGATAGACGTTCCGATGGAAGAGTTCTCGGGATTGTTCTTAGCAAGATACCTCCCTTCTACTCAGAGGATTTCAATGGAGAATGAGTTCCTGAAGTTGGTGCAGGGTGAGAGGAGCGTGGATGAATATCTCCACGAGTTTACGCGGTTGAGTCGTTATGCGAGCTCTACCATCATGGATGAGGAGCGCAAGACTAATCGCTTCTACGAAGGTATGAGGGATGAGTTGAGACTATTACTGTCGGGGTCGATGACGCAGGGTTTCTTAACCTTGGTCAATACTGCCCGGTCCTTGGAGAAGGACATGAAGAATGTACAAGCGAAGAAAGGCTTGGCTGATAAGAAATCTGAGTTCAGAGTGCCGACTACTTCAAAGTCCGGCTATCGGAGGTCTTTCAAGAAGCATAGGACTTCGGGTCCAGCTCCTTCTGGTGCTTCTGGGGCGACTGCGAGTCGGACCCCGGGCGCGTGCTTTACGTGTGGAAAGACGGGGCATTTCGCCCGTGATTGTTGGAGCGGACGTCCTAAGTCCGAGAGGAGGCCAGGAGCTACTTATGAAGAGAAGGGTAAGGCGGTGGAGTCGACCGCTTCCCACTATGCTCCGGCCCAACCAAGGGTCTACAATCTTGGCCAACAGGAGGCCATTAAACAAGCTGATGTGGTGACAGGTACGGTTTAATTTATAGCAAGTTAATTTCTTTATATGCTTGTTATGCACATGTTACCTTACCACTACTTGTTTAGGATTTGTGTTGATTTGTGAGAATCCGGCACGAGCACTCTTTGATACGGGAGCTTCACACTCCTTCTTGTCCGAAGGATTTATATTACGCATCGGAGTCCCTTCTTCGATGGCGAAGGATAAGTTGGATGTGTTGTTGCCCAATGGGTGTTCGATGAGAGCGATTAGGATCTGCGATGTTAAGATTTGTATTGGGGAGCAGGAGTTCGACCTGCGGGCGTCTTTACTTCCGTTAGTGGAGTTCGACGTCATATTTGGCATGGACTGGCTCTCGGAGCAGCAGGCCCATATAGATTGCGGTAGCAAGGAAGTCAAGCTGGGAGCGAGTCGTGAGACGACTTTTACGGGCTTAAAGGGGTCGAGCAAGACGTTGATGTCTGCTCTTCAGGTGGTGAAGGCGGTTCGTGCAGGAGCAGAACTGTTCTTTACACTATTAGAGGTTGCAAAGCCGAAGCCCGCTTTGGATTGTATTTCAGTGGTATCGGAATACCCTGAAGTGTTCCCCGCAGATCTTCCTGGAGCCCCGCCTCAACGGGAGATAGATTTTACGATCGAGCTAGTGCCAGGTGCAAAGCCTGTGTCACGATCGCCGTATCGGCTAGCGCCTAAGGAAATGGCGGAGCTGAAAGTTCAACTGCAAGAGTTGTTGGAGCAAGGGTATGTGCGCCCGAGTTCTTCGCCTTGGAGCGCACCGGTCCTCTTTGTTAAGAAGAAGGATGGAAGCTTGAGGCTATGTATTGATTATCGGGAGCTAAACAAGCTGACTGAGAAGAACAAGTACCCGATCCCCCGGATTGATGATCTCTTTGATCAGTTAGTCGGGTCGACGGTGTACTCGAAGTTAGATCTCAAGTCTGGGTACTATCAGCTGCGGATAAGGGAGAGTGATATCCCGAAGACAGCGTTTAGTACGAGATACGGGCATTATGAGTTTACTGTCATGCCGTTTGGGCTGACTAATGCGCCGTCAGTATTCATGGATTTGATGAACAGGACGTTCAGGGAGTACTTGGACCATTTCGTGATCGTCTTCATCGACGATATTTTAGTGTACTCGCAAAGTGAGGAAGATCACTTCAAGCATCTTCATTTGGTGTTGGAGACACTCAGGAGAAACCAGTTGTATGTCAAGTTCTCGAAGTGCGAGTTCTGGCTATCCTCAGTGGCATTCCTCGGGCATATAGTGAGTGGAGAGGGTATTGTTGTGGATCCGGCGAAGATTGTTGCGATACGGGAGTGGCCTGAGCTTGCTACGGTAGCAGAATTCCGGAGCTTTTTGGGGCTTGCCGGCTATTATAGGCGCTTCGTAGAGAACTTCTCGCGGATAGCGTTACCTCTCACTACTTTGACGAGGAAGGAGCATAAGTTCGTTTGGACGCCGGAGTGCGCGCGAGCTTTTGAGGAGTTGAAGTGTCGGTTGACCACGACGCCTGTGCTGAGTTCGCCATGTGGAACCGAAGGCTATGAGATATATAGCGATGCTTCGGGTAGCGATTTGGGTTGCGTGCTACTGCAGCACGGAAGCGTGATAGCTTATGGCTCGAGACAGCTAAAAGTGCACGAGAGGAATTATCCGGTCCATGACTTGGAGTTAGCGGCCATGATTTTTGCCTTGAAGCTGTGGAGACACTATTTGTACGGTGTGAAGATTGATATCTACACCGATCATAAGAGCCTGAAATACCTGATTGATCAGAAAGATCTGAATATGCGGCAGCGTAGATGGATGGAGTTCCTAGGGGACTATACATTCAAGATCCACTACGTGCCTGGCAAAGGGAATGCGGTTGCGGACGCGTTGAGTCACCGAGCCCCAGCTCAAGCGAATTGGCTATCAGTGCATGATGAGCGGTTGGTGCAGGAGCTGGAGGCGTTGGAGATTGTTTGTGTGGATGGACAATCTAGTGCTGAAGTAGTGCTGAATTGGACTGAAGTCCAATATGACCTAGCTGATCGGATTTGGCAGGCTTTGGATATGGATGCTCATATGAAGCAGTTCATGATAGAGGCTCTGGATGGGTCAAATTCCCAATTCGTCGTGGAGGACGGATTGCTGTGGAAAGACGGTCGTTTGTGCGTCCCAAGTGTGGGCAATTTATGGGTGGAGTTGTTGTATGAGGCACACCATACCAAGTACTCGATTCACCCGGGGAGCACGAAGATGTACTGCGATGTAAAGAAACTGTTTTGGTGGCCGGGCTTAAAGAAGGATGTGGCGCTATACGTAGCAAAGTGCCAAACTTGCGCCTTGGTAAAGGCGGAGTGCCAAAAGCCGGGAGGATTTCTTAAGTCCTTGCCTATTCCGGAGTGGAAATTCGACGACATCTCTATGGACTTTGTGCATGGTTTGCCAAGGTCGCAGAAGGGGAACGACGCCATTTGGGTGGTGGTCGATCGATTAACGAAGGTGTCGCATTTTATTCCGCATAGGAAGGATGATCCGGTGGAGAAGCTGGCAAAGCTTTATGTGGATAACATAGTACGGCTTCATGGTGTGCCCTGCAGCATCGTGAGTGACCGAGATGGGCGGTTCACGTCCAATGATTGGAGGCTGGTGCAGTAAATGTTGGGAACAAAGCTGAAGTTTAGCACAGCCTTCCATCCGCAAACGGATGGGCAGACCGAGAGGGTCAATAGAACCATGGAAGACATGCTTCGCATGTGTGTCTTGGACTTTGGTAAGCAATGGGAGGACCACCTTTATTTGGTGGAGTTCGCATACAACAACAGCTACCAAGCAAGTATTCAGATGGCGCCCTTCGAGGCCCTTTATGGTAGGAAATGTCGCACGCCGTTGTCTTGGTTAGAAACGGGCGAGTCAAAGTTGTATAAGCGATCGGAAGTGGAGGATGCTACTTCTTTGGTGAGAACCATTCGGGAGAGGTTGCTCATCGCTCAGGACCGGCAAGCAAAGTACTATAATGTCAAGCACAGGAACGTAGAGTTCGCTGTGGGCGATTATGTATACTTAAAGATCAAGCCGTTCAAGGGTGTCTCGCGGGTGCGACGATTGAAAAAGCTAAGCCCGAGGTACCTTGGACCGTTCGAGGTTCTGGAGCGAGTTGGAGAAGCGGCCTATAGGTTGAAGCTTTCAGTGGAGCTAAGTGGTTTACACGATGTATTCCACATTTCGGTGCTTCGGAAGGCGGTGCAAGAGCCTACGCAAGTGATCGCGGTCGATCAAGTGCCGGTGGATAGTGGGCTAACGACAAAGGTCAAGCCCGTGCGGATTGAGGACTCGGAGGTCAAGCGGCTACGCAATAAAGAGATCAGGATGGTCAAAGTCCGGTGGGACAATTGCGGTCGTGAGGAGCTCTCTTGGGAGCGAGAGCAGACTATGCTTGACGAGTATCCGGAGTTGTTCCGCTCAGGTACAAATGTTGTTTTTGTATATCTTTCCTTTATGTAATTTCGTGGGCGAAATTCTTTTAAGAGGGGGAGAGTTATAACGCCCCGAAACTCAAAGGAGCAAAGGGGGACGTTTTGGGCCAGTTTTGGTTTCTGGATGAAGGCACACGGCCTGGGACACGGGCGTGTCCCAGGGCGTGTCAAGCGCGTGTCGGCACTTAGCCGCGAAGTCGTCGAGTTATACTCGACGATTCGTCGAGAGTGGGCACACGGCCTGCGACACGGGCGTGTCGCAGGGCGTGTCGACCCGTGTCGACACTTAGCCGTGAAATCGTCGAGTTATACTCGACGATTCGTCGATAATGGGCACACCACCTGCGACACGGGCGTGTCGCAGGGCGTGTCGACCCGTGTCGACAGTCGTCCCGGGGAGTCGTCGAGATTCACTCGACGATTGTCGAGACAAGGCACACGGCCTAGGACACGGGCGTGTCCAAGGCCGTGTCATCGAGTCGTCGATCTCCACTCGACGAAATGTCCCGTGTACACGGCCTGGGGCCCAGGCGTGTCAATGTGACACGGGCAAGGACACGGGCGTGTCCTAGAACCCGTGCAGTGCTCGGGTTGAAAATGGGGGAAAATCATGGGGTACACGGCCGGCTACACGGCTGCGTCAGCTGGAACACGGGCGTGTCAGCTCGAATACGGGCGTGTTCGATACCCGTGTGAGGGTCCAGGAGATTCGATTTTGACGGCGAATGCGGCACACGACCCTGGACACGGGCGTGTGCCAGGCCGTGTTCGGTCCAGATTGGGCATTTCAGCCCCGAATCAAAGCCGTTCGTTTTCTTAGGTTGAGATCCAACGGCTGGGGATGGTTCCTGAGAGGATATACCCGGGTTTGACTTAGAAAATCCATCACTTTCTTACCTTTTCATCTCTCCAAACCCTTGGAGAAAGAGGAGAGCCATTGGAAGAAGAAGAGCTAGATCCGCCATTGGAGGAGCTTCGGAGCTCCGAATCGCAAGCCGACCCCGGATCCACGGAGGCAACGCAAGTGCGGTGATTTCTATCCGATTACTTTTCGATGGCGCCAAAGAGGAACTCAAGGGTAACAATCCTCATCTTGAGCACGAATAGCTCTCTTTCCTAGCATAGGAAGCCCGCTCTCGCGAGTTTGCGGAGAGTTGGAGGCGTTCCTTCGGGTAGATATGTAAAGTCCCCGTCGTTTAGAGTCCGTATGCGAGAACGGACGTAGGCATGATGTGTGAAGCCTACCCGGACATGTTGGTCTGGATCGGTGATGTTGCATTGCATAAGGCCGGAGAAGACTCCGTGTTATTGGTTGTTTTTCGGGTTTTCTACGCGGTAGATTGCAGCAGGGAGCCTTGGGGACTAACCCAAAGGTGCACCCGGAAAACTGGGCGGATACGAGATCTTGCCAACTTGGTGGCCTGAGAGCCAACTTGAACATAACGTGGTTATGTGACTTGCGGTAGAATGGGACTCGGCGAAAGTTTGACCCGCGCAAATGGCTTACATTGTCGTTGCGATGTGAGCACGAGTTAGATGGAACCGTACCCGCTCTATGTCGTTCGGGTTAGAGAGACCTAAGGTTACGTGGCACTCGCCGTTGGCATAGATGTGAGTCTTCGGCGGTCAATGGCTTAAACTGACGTGACCCATGTCAAGAAGACAAATTGCTCATAGGTTTGGCCGTCTAAGTGGCAGTGGTGAGTCCGGAATGTTAATGGCTTTAATTAACGTGACATCGACCGGTTCACCGAGAATGTGCCCTGAGTGCATGGAGCGTGTGGCCGTGCGAGCCAACGTCTGTGTTGAAATGGCTATGGTTTTATAGATTGCTCGCTTATGCTAATGAAATGCAGGGAAGGAGCATCGCCGCCCCGAGTTGGGGGCGGGATCGTTATAATTTGGTCAGCATTGCTGACCGTTGCCTTGTTTGCCACCATGCGGTGGTTTGTTGCTTGCAGGTGCAGCTGGACCAAACGGTCAATAGCGGGCTAAAGCCCTTTTTGCGAAGCTGGCCCTCGAAGGCCCAAGTGGAAATGTTTTCTGTTTTATTCATGTGTGACCGGCCTGCGTGCCGAGGTTTGTAAATCATGTATCATTCAAGTGAAACATTTTGTAAGGCCTTAAGGCCGATTTTGGGTATTTTGTATACATTCCTAATTTTGTAATAGTGGACATTCGTGCTCTAATGCTGGGTTCTTGTTTACAACTTATATAAACTGCTTCCGCTAGAATGCTCTGTGTAGGACGTTGAGATTGGTTGGATGGTTTCCATACGTAACCACCCGGTCTGTCTGTGGTATATGGCGTCGGGCCCCGGCCGGACCTACTGCTATATACTATGCGACGGATAGGGGGTGTTACATTATACCTCTTGCATATGGATCTCTTTGGTCCAATGCCAGTTCACAGCTTAGGTAGGAAGGTCTATACCTTTGTAGTTGTAGATGACTACTCAAGGTTTTCCTGGGTGTTCTTCTTAAGACAAAAATCTGAAACACCTAGTGTCTTCCATAACTTTGTCAAGCAAATTCAGAATGAACTAGACAGTACAGTGGTCAAGATTAGAAGTGACCATGGTACTGAATTTCAGTATGATAGCATGACAAAACTATGTGAAGAATTTGGGATATTTCAAGAGTTTTCTTCACCTAGAACAACTCAGCAAAATGGCATTGCTGAGAGGAAGAATAGGACCTTGATAGAGGCTGGTAGGACCCTATTACGTGATACATCACTGCCAGAGTATTTCTGGGCTGAAGTAGTTAACACTGCATGCCATGTTATAAATAGGGCTACCATCACTAAAGGCCTCAACAAGACCCCCTATGAAGTTGTGAAAGGCAGGAAACCAAACCTATCCTACTTCAGGATCTTTGGTTGCAAATGCTTCATACTTAACAATGGAAAGTCTTACTTGACTAAGTTTGCTGCCAAGTCCCAAGAGGGAATTTTTGTTGGGTACAGCAATAACAGTAAGGCTTATAGAGTCTACAACTTGTCTACACAAGTTGTAGAAGAATCTGTACATGTAGTATTTGATGAGACTAAACTTATTAACAATGAGTTGTCTAGTAGTGTATGCAGCCCCACAGGTTTAACAAAGAAGATGGACAAGCTTACTATAGAAGAAGTACCTACTGCAAGACAGCAAGTAGAGGACAGTGGTTGTTGTCCAGGGGGAGAACTACATGTACCAATTACTGATGAAGTTCAAGGGGTACAACATGATGGAGATGCTGAAGAGGTTCAACCAGAAGTTAGGATGCCTCCAGCCAATAGGCATCTTAGAGATCATCCAGTAGAGCAGATTATTGGAGATCCAAGACAAGGGGTACAAACAAGGAGCAGAAATCAAAATGCTGCAATCTACTCCAGTTTTCTATCTCAAGTTGAACCAAAGAAGTTTGAAGAAGCAATACTAGATCCACAATGGACTGAAGCAATGCAAGAAGAGCTTAATCAGTTCAAGAGGTGCAAGGTCTGGGAACTTGTTCCTAAACCTAAAGACCACAATATAATAGGAACTAAGTGGTTCTACAGGAATAAGATGGATGAACAAGGGGTCATCATTAAGAATAAAGCAAGATTGGTTGCTAAAGGATATAGGCAAGAAGAAGGTATTGATTTTGATCAAACCTTTGCTCCAGTAGCCAGACTGGAAGCCATAAGGATGTTTCTTGCCTATGCAACCTTTCAAGGATTTAAGGTTTACCAAATGGATGTCAAGTCAGCATTTCTGAATGGTAATCTTAAGGAGGAAGTCTATGTGGAACAGTCATCAGGTTTTGTTGACTCAACTTTACCTAATCATGTCTATAGACTTAGGAAAGCTTTATATAGGTTAAAGCAAGCCCCTAGGGCTTGATATGAAACCCTATCTAGTTTCATCATTAAGAACAAGTTCTCAAGGGGGAAAATAGATAAGACTCTATTCCTTAGGGAACCTAGAGGCAAAGTTATACTAGTCCAAATATATGTGGATGATATTATATTTGGGTCTACTGAAAGCAGCCTTTGCAAAAAGTTTGCAAAACTTATGCAAGGTCAATTTGAGATGAGTAGTATGGGAGAGCTGAAGTTTTTCTTGGGTCTCCAAGTCAAACAGACTGAGAGTGGTTTATCCATATGTCAGTCCAAGTTCACCCTAGAACTCATAAGGAAGTATGGTATGGATTCATCCAGTACCATGAAGACTCCTATGGGGTCAAGTATGTCTCTTAGCAAGGATGATGCAGGGAAACCTGTAGATGAAACCTTGTATAGAGGGATAGTTGGCTCCCTATTATACTTGACTGCAAGTAGACCAGATATCATGTATGCTACATGTGTCTGTGCAAGGTATCAAGTCTGCCCTAAAGAGTCTCATTTGACAGCAGTCAAAAGAATATTGAGATATCTAAAGGGCACTCCCTATCTAGGCCTCTGGTACCCTAGGAATGGAGATTTTGAATTAATAGGTTATTCAGATGCAGACTTTGCAGGATGCAAAGAAGATAGAAAAAGTACTACTGGAACCTGTCAATTCCTAGGTGGGAGACTAATTTCATGGAGTAGCAAAAAGCAAACAAGTGTGGCTATCTCCACTGCAGAGTCAGAGTATGTGGCTGCAGGAAGTTGTTGTGCTCAACTTCTGTGGATACAACATCAGCTTGAGGACTATGGATTTCAGGTAAGTAGAACTCCACTCTTCTGTGATTCTACTAGTGTTATTTCAATAGCTAATAATCATGTATCCCATAGTAGAACAAAACATATAGAAATTAAATATCATCTTCTTAGGGAGCATGTAGAAAGAGAAGATATTTTATTAGAATATGTTAAAACTGATAATCAATTAGTTGATATGTATACTAAGCCCCTAGAAGAAGCTAAGTTCAATAGATTTAAAATTGAACTAGGAATGATAAACTTAGAGTAAGTTTATAGTATTGGAAATGGCTAAGTAAAAAGGTGTCGACACATAGAGATTTCTGTGTCGACACAGAATAGTGGTGTCGACACTTCAGGAAAAAGATGTCGACACATCTAGGAAGTTGGTGTTGATACATCCAAAGTGGTGTCGACACTTAAGTTTTACTCAGAATTTTCTAAGTAAAGTCTCGACTATGTGTCGAGTTGTGTGGTGTCAACACTTAAATAAGTGTCGACACATAAAATCTGTTGACTAAACTTGTGTCGACACATATGTGTCGAGACATTATAAGTCAGTGTCGACACTTATTGCCAGTGTCGACACATTTTAAGTTAGTTGTCCCGCCTGTTCATCTTCAAAATTAGAAAGGTATAAATAGGGTTTTGTCTTTGTTTGTCGACACGCTTTCAAAGTTTCGAGACCAAACTTCTGTGTCGACACCTCTCTTCTCTCAAGACAAATTCTACAAACTCTAATGGCGTCTAAGCTAGAGGAGAATGTCAACAAAGGATACGAGCTGGTGCGCGGTGCTTTTGAGGATGCCGATCAAGAAATTAAGGCTGTCGTAACCCTAGTAGCCGATTCAGGAATAGAATATCTTGTTTCTGAACCTACTAAAATCTGGAAGAAAGAGGTACTCGAATTCCTCAATGGAGCCAAGGTGGACGAATCTGGATACAAAATCAAATCCAGAGTTCATGGAGCAAAGGTTAAGGTATCTCCTAAGAGCTTGAGGAAGATTCTACAGCTACCAAGAACACAAGAGGAAGATGAGGTTACTTCTTCAAAGACCAGGGAAGCTCTAACCTGGTGTGGACTTGATTCTAAAATGAAGATTGGTTCAGTTTTCAACAGAAAGGGCATGAACAGCCAAGGCAAATTCATGTCTGAGATTGTTGGAAAAGTAATTCTCAGTAAGCCAGGAGGGCATGACAGAGTGTCTGCTTATATGTTTAGCATTATGACAAGGATAATCTTCTCTCTGTAAACTGACTGGTCTATGGTAGTTTTTGAGAAGATTAAGGAAAGCTTGAAGAAGCCCAATCTGGGCAGGATCATAAGTCTATACCTTGCTGGAGTAATACCTGAAGTTATGGGTCAGGCAGCTGGAAGTAAAATAAATCACATGAGGAAAATGGACATGAGGTTGTTCTCTAGATGGGACAGGGTGTTGTCTAAAGAGATGCCAACCCCTGAGAAGATAGTTCCTGAGAAAGAAATTCCTCCCAAGAAGAAAAGGAAGACTGTTCCAGTGGCACAAGAGTCCACTAGCAGCTCTGAAAGTGAAGAGCATGTTGTCTTCTCATCTGATGAGAATGAGGAAGAGCCTGATGTGAAGTCTCCTGCTCCTCAAGATGATGCTGAGATCCAGGGGAGCTACCTCAAGCTAGCCCCATATACAAGGATCAAAGCCAGGGGGAGCTTCCAGTTGTAGATGAACCCACTACACTGGAAAGTGAACAAGCAACCAACATCATACTAGAGGTAATCACTGAACTAAATACTTTAGATTTTCCTATAGAAGATGCTGATTTGTCTGATGTTCATCAGCAAACTCAGCTGGATAGTCAAGTTCCAGATCCTGTTATAGAAGACACATCTGTTGTACTAGAAGTTGTTCCTGATCCAGTGGTTGAAGAACCTAGAATTACTCCAGCTCCTTCACCACAAGAGTACACTATGGAAGATTTATTTTTAAATCTAGATCAAGAAGACTTTGGCAAAGAAACTACTACTGCTGAAGGAGATAATGCTGCTGCTGAGGGGGAGCAAGTGCACATTCATGAAGACCCTGCCAGGAAAGAAACTGAGACAGCACCAGCTGTGCAGCCTGAGAAGCCTCCAAGCCCTAAGGAGAGGGTGGATATAGTCAGCACTTCTGCCTCTGAAGATGAGGAGATTGCTAGGGCTAAGAAGAAGAAGTTTCAGGTCTTCAGGAGAAGAAGCCAGAGTTACAAGAAGGCTCTCCAAACTATAGCTCCACAACCTATAGTTCAACCAGCACCATCAATAGACTATAGTGATCTGATGGTTGCCATGCAGCTCAAATTGGATGAGCATAGAAAAGCACTAGAAACTTATGTGGATGTAGGGCAGAAATCCTTGCAATTTGATCTGGCCCAAGATATTAAGTCAATAAGATTTGAGATGAATCTTAACAAGAAGGAGATGACAGACTGCTTTCACAAGGGTGGAAATGCAGTGGTGTACTTAGCTACACACCAGGAAAAGATAAAAGCACAAGTAGATGACATGGCTGTGAAGCAAGGTTATGTTCTAGAAAATCAGATAAGAATGAATGACAATCTTACTGCATCTCACAATGCCATTGTCACAGAACTGAAGAATCTAGCTGCAGGACAGACTCCAGCTATAGCAAAGGCAGATTTTGACAAAGTATTCCTAGAAGAACTCACTGCTCTTAAGACTGCTATTCAAGAATCTCAAAAGAATATCACTGACAAACTCCAAAGGTTAAAACCTTTCTTCAAAGATGGAGTTAATTACTTGGATAATCAGGTGAGATTTCAAAAGGATGATGTGAGAGACCATATAGAACGAGAAGTCATAAAGGGGGAGAGGGTTTTAGTCAAGGCCAGCTCTGATCATGCCAAATGGATATCAAATTCTATCAGAGCTACCCTGGGTTATCCTCCGCTTTGTGATGATGATAATGTGGCCGAATCTGGAATTCAACCTGCATATTTAGGAGGGGAGCAACCTGAAGTGGCACAAGTGATCTACCCTCCTCCAAATTTTGACATGATTCATGCTGATGTACAGACCATGTATAGCCCACCTGGGGGCAAGGACAATGTTGTTATTGAGAAAGTTGTTCAGCCTATTTCTGAAGCCATGAAAGAGGCAATGCAGAAAGAAGAAGAGATAAGATTGTCTAAGAAGAGGTTTAGGGAACAAGCTGAACAGAGACCAAACTTTGAGCAGTGGAGCCCTACCTCAAGAAACATTATATTGACTGCCTGGAAAGCTGCCAAAGATAACATTCATGACAGGAACAAGTGGTTCTCTGAGGCTGAATGGAGAAAACATGAAACCAGATAGGAGGCAATAGTTCAATTTAGAAGGAAGGCAAAGATGGGAAAGCTACCTCCTACTGCCCAGGAGCCTAGCAAGTACTTTCCTAAGCCATACCATTATTTTGAAAGGCAGAAGATTAAAGCAGAAGAGCTTAAGAAGAAAGATCTGAAATGCAAGAAGCCTGCTGATGCTGAAGTTGCTGATGCTCCTGTCCAAGCTAAAGTTCAAGCTGGCAAAGGAATAGTGATTAAGGAGCCAGAACTGAAACAGAATTAGAATTTTCTTGAAGTTTACTTTGTAATCTTTTTGATGTAAAACATTTTGTGAACTTCTGAAAATGTATAAGACAGATATTAGAACAGTATGTTATATGTTAAATCTATTTCATATTTGTTCTGTGATGATGTCTATGTCTATTTCATATTTGTTCCGTGATGATGTATTTGTATACATGTGTAATTGATACATGTTTATGTTTACCCTGCTGTACATTATCCTGCTTTACATCATTTTGTAATTTAATTATGAATGGTGTATATCATTGACTAAGGGTTATGACTTCTCTAAATAGGGGGAGATTGTTGGGTACATTGGTTTAAATGTACCTGATTTGAAGAAGCCTCACCCAACTCAATGATATACATCAAAATGTATTTGATGTGTTTTTGAGTTACTTGTGCAGGTTAAGTATTTGCAGGACTGAAGCAAAAATTTCTAAGTCCATGTGTCGACACCCAGAGGGAAAATGTCGACACTTAAGAAAGCTTGTGTCGACACCCAGACAAGCATTGTCGACACTTGGAGTAATTGTGTCGACACCATGGATGCTGAGTCGACACCAGACACAAAGTGTCGACACAAGGAGCTGTGTCGACACTCAGTGAAGAAAAGTGCAGTAAAGCTGTGTCGACACTTAACAGCAGTGTCGACACCTAGAAGAACTGTGTCTACACCAGAAAGTGTCGACACTTGGAGCTGTGTCGACACTAAGCAAAAGTTAGCAGATACTAAGTATAAGTGTCGACACCAAGAACAATGTGTCGACACTCAACAGAAGAGTCAGCACTTAAAGTAAGTGTCGACACCAAGAACAATGTGTCGACACTCAACAGAAGAGTCAGCATTTGAAGGAAGTGTCGACACAAGAACAATATGTCGACACTCAACAGAAGAGTCAGCACTTAAAGTAAGTGTCGACACTAAGAACAATGTGTTGACACTCAGCTAAAGACTCGACACATGTTGAAGAAAGTGTCGACACATGGAGCTATGTCGACACTTAATAAAGAACAACAAGATCAACAAAATATTCTAAGTACAAGTGTCGACACTAAGGGAATGTGTCGACACTCAGCTGAAGTCTCAACAGAAGAATCAAGTGTCAACATAAGGAGCTGTGTCGACACTCAGCAAGTATCAACACTGAAGACATGTGTCGACACCAAGAAGCTGTGTCGACACTTAACAGATTCAACACATGAAGATGTGTCGACACAAAGGAGATGTGTCGACACTTAGAAGAATTCAGGAAAATACAGAAGAACAAGTACTTGTGTCGACACTCAATTTCAGTGTCGACACATGAAGAAGAAACTGTGTCGAGACATAGAATCTACAACACAAGGAGTTGTGTCGACACCTTGTAGACTTGTGTCGACACTTACACAACATGTGTCGACACTTGATCTATAAGTGTCGACACTTAAAGACAGAAAGTCTCGACACTTTCAGACAGTTAGAGAACTTTCAAGAACTGGCTGGATGACTTGACAGCTGCCGTTCCAGCCGGTCTACAGCACCTGTCAGAGATGTCAGAATTCAGTTATGGACCAGACCAGCCGGTTACCATGAAGAAGGCCTATAAATAGGCTCATACAGTCTACAGAAACTAGGATTGTAAGAAGAAGTAGTTGTTCAAATTATTGTTCAAGTATCAAAAAAAGAAGATCTAGCTGTCCAAGTGCAGATCTAAGAAGTTGGAGAGAGAGGGCTCCATCCAAGAAATCAGTCGTTGGAACTAGGCTGAGAAGAAGGGTTCAGATTTATTCTGAATTCTAAGTGGCAGAGATCAAGGATCAACTGCAGAAGGAGTCAATCTTATTGAGTTCTACTTTCAAGAAGCTTTGAAGAAAGCTAAGTCAGATTGATTTCAGCTGGGTTCTTCCAAGAACTCATCAAGAAACTCACAACTCCCCTCTCTTGTCTTTGGGTTGCTGAGTTAACAATTGTATAATCTTTTTTATCTTGTAGGATCCTTTGGATCTGAGTTTTTGTAAGTCTGTAATTATAAAGGCTGAGTGTAGGGCTTGAGAGCCTGAGTGTAGGAGATTGGAATCTCTTAGTGTAGGCCTTTTTGTGGCTGAGTGTAGGCCTTGGTGGCTGAGTGTAGGCCTTTGTGGCTGAGTGTAGGCTTTGTGGAAAAGCTGAGTTGTAGGGCCTTGGGCCTGAAGGTGTAGGAACCAGTTTGGGTTCTGAGACAGTGGAGAAGTTTTGCCGAATCTAGTACACTGCTAGATAGGCGAAGGGGGAAAGTGGATGTACCCAAAGCTTGGGGAACCACTATAAAACTCTGTGTCTGCTGTGATTGTGATTTGCTGTGAATGCTGTGTGATTGCTGTGCAATAGTAAAGTAGATAAGATTCTGTGTTATAAACTGATTGCTGCCATAAATAGTTAAAAAGAATTTGGTCACCTATTCCCCCCCCCCCTCTAGGTGGTTAGGTACTATAGCTTTCAGGGAGCCTCGAGAACCAGACCCTTCACCTTCACCTCCAGCCATAGGACCAAACTCAAACTTTTCTTCTACCAGCTACCTTCCACGCTCACCGCACCAGAACTGTTGAAGCCAAAATTTGACTCCGACCAAATGTTCGCAAAATAGGGGCGTAGCCGACACCTACTTGGCCCAAGCTCCGACCTCCGACTGGTCGTGAAGGACTAGAAAACTGGCCAAAAGTCGCAGCAGGGAGGTCTCACCGCTTACCCGGAAAATCACTGAGAGCTTCCCCTCCAAAGTCAAAAGCTGGGCTTGGAGTTCCTCAGAAAACACAGGAGGTAATGCCAATAATCCCCCCGGGAGTGAAATAAGTGTGCCTCTGAAGAACCCCTATGGGCCAATTTATAGATTTCTGAAACTGAGCTGCCAATAACCAAACTGCACTGGTCTGAAATTACCAAGGTACCCCTGGCTGGGTCTGCCAACAGACAAACTCCGCTGTTCTGAGGAGCTATATTCAGACCACTAAGGGTAAAAGGGTAAAAAAGCTCGGGGTAGAAGAGTAAAATCCCCTATTGATATGGAAATATGAAAACGGTCTCTTCTCATCCTGGCGAGTGGGGGAGCACTTATCGGCGAGATGGACCCATCTGCCCGTCTCGCCGGCGTCCTTTGCTATGAGGTCTTCTCGCCGCTGGAGGCCTTCTCGCCGCTCACCACTGGAGGCCTTCTCGCCCCCAAATGGGGCATCTTGCTTACTATAGAGACAGCTCGTCTCGTCTCTCGCGAGTGGGCGCCCTGGTCCCATTCGCCTGTCTCGACTATTCGCTCCTTGAGGGCCTCTCGCGAGCCCGAGGTTGTACACTTAACTCTTTGTATCTTACTTTAAACTCTTTATTGTGTAGTTGTTTGTGTGAGGAAAATCGACCGGAGGGTCGTCGAAATCCGGGAAGGGTTTTGTGAGAAATCGACCGGAGGGTCGTCGGAATCCGGAAAGGGTTTTATGAGAAATCGACCAGAGGGTCGTTGGAATCCAGGAAGTATTTCTTGAGAAATCATCTCTGTGAGGGACATCTAGATCGGGGGATCTAGTGAGGCTCTAAGACACTTCCGGGGAGAAAGGTGAAGAGCAGTCTCGAAGACCTTTCCGGGGGGAGGGAGGGAGCTAACCAATCTGGGTATAGGGTTGGTATAGAAACTAGGCATGTAAGCCAAAACCAACTGAACCGCAAAATCAAACTGAACAAAACCAAACCATACAGTTTGGTTTGGTTTTATCAGGCTGCTGTTCGGTTACGGTTTTGATTTTAGAAAAACCATACGGTTCGGTTCGGTTTATGGTTTTATGTGGCAAACCGAAACGAGTCGAATCAAACCGAACCGTTGTATATAAAAACAATTAATTTATTAATTAAATTTCATTAAACCATACGGTTAATCATACAGCAGGTATTTCTCTTATATATTTTAAGTTTTTTGTTTTTTGTTTTGATTATGTATCTGAGTTATCGTTGATCTCTAGTCTAGATATTTCTCTAATTTAGATTTTTCTCCAAACAAACAATACTGATGAATATTTCATTTTCGATTCATTTGATTTTGGAGTCCTGTAATGATTAGGTGATAGAAATTATGTTCAGGCATCACTTTTTATGTTGGGTGTTTGAGCCTCATTCATTGCATCATCTCTGATTTTTATCTATAAATCTTTAGGCTTTATCACATTATTTAAACCATCAAAACTGAACCGAACCGAACCATTCAGTTCAGTTCGGTTCGATTTCAATGTTTGTGCGGTTCGGCTCGGTTCCAAATTTTTGGAATAACACAGGGATGGTTCTGTTTGCGGTTTTGCTTACAAACCGAACCAAACCGAACCGTTACAACCCTAATAGAAACAAAAAGAGAAACTTATATTTCATCGCCTCTGATCCCCGGTATCATGGAGATTCAGTTGTTCTTAATTGTAAACCACTCTCATTACTATTGAATAAAATTATTGTTTGTTCTTTATTCTTACTGTAATTTCCTAGTTGTATGCTGGCATATCTCTGAAGGGTGTGTGAGTTTATGAGAGGTGAAGTTTTACAGTGAAAATGAGTTCTGTGACCTACCGTCACGTGCTAGCAAGCTAGCGCCCCGCAGTAGCATCCAGAACCAGTTTTCCTTGGTGAAACTCATTTAAATTTTAAATAAATCTGAAAATCTTATTCACCCCTCCCCCCTCCTCTAAGGTTGGCCACCCAATCCAACACTACAAACGAAAATGGAACTGAACTTGCCACCAATTAATGGAGATGGAACTGAACTTACTTTATATGAACAGATATGGAACTACACTTACCTCCTATAAACAAAGATGAAACTAAACTTAATTTTCTCCTGAAATGGAGATGGAACTAAAGAATTAAGCTTTCTTATTCTACTATTTTTTTCAGTATTTCATATTACCACACTTTCTTGAAGTACTGCTTTCAGTTCAACACTTTACTGTAGTTCATTTCAGTTCAGCATTTTATTTACCATAATTTATTTCAGTACTTTAATTATTGAAGTAATTTCAGCACTTCAATTCTGCAGTTTAATTCAACAGCATTTTCTTACTGCACTTAATTATTGCAATATATAACTACTTTTCTTGCTGAGGTCCTGCTCTAACGAGCGATTAATTATCTGGTAGAATGTTGGTTAGGGATAACTTGGAGTCAAGAAATTCCTCCAATTCTATCCCTAAATAATAGACTCATACGCTCGTTGTTCTCCTTGTTTAAAGTTGAGCAACACATTGATAATATACGGTCGTCTGCCCAAATTATTTTATGTCAAGTAGGACAAACCCCAGTGGAACCAATGGTGCCAAATATTTGTTTTTACTGCTTATATTGTAAATTGCTCGCAGTGAAAAGTCGTGAATCAGTCATGCCCACAAACCGTTCATACCGGTGCGTGAAAGTTGACGGCTCTCGGTGACATGGAGATATGTACCACTAGTGCTTGGTCGTTTTATGCCCCATTGAATTCCTCCGCTGGTCGGACTAAATGCAGTAATCGTCAGATGTCGCTCACATCCAGGAGTATACTAGGTTGTACGCTAGGGCCTGGGGAGTACGATACGACCACACTCAGAATTGGTCGGACTGACCACTGTCACCGACGGACACATCGGTGAGGCTTGTGTTGTTCGCTACCATGTTGGAAGAAAGGTGGTCCAAACTATGTCAACATATAGAGTTGTCACAGGTTGTGAACACATTCTTGTTTTTGTATATGTTAGTGGAGATTGCTTTGATAACTGTTTTTATAAATGTTGCACTTCAGTTATCAATGTCTTACTTATACACCTAGCTTATTACCTGATAATGTGCACGTGTAGGGGCACCCGCACACTAGGCACATGCCTCATGCAAAGAATGTACGTGGGTGCAAGGCATGTGGGAGCGCCCTGTGCGCGCAATGTGCGTGGGCGTTGAAGGCGCATGGGCGCTCCCCCCGCCCGTATGTGCCTAGTGCGCGGGTGCCCCTACCCGTGTTTGAACACGGGCGCGCCTTGCGCGTACATGGCGCATAGGTGCATCCCCCACACGCCCAATGCAGCCGCACATTTTGCACCTCAACGCACCACTTTTTGCGCCTCTATCGCACTATTTCCCTACAGCAAGGTCGTCATGGATCGTTTATATCGTAACCAAAAAGTCTCTGCCCTCATTTCACTCCAACTCTAGATTTCAGGGACTTGGAGGCAAACGATACTGTCATATAAAAAACTGCTCAAACAATTTTTCGTGCAACCCAAACATAGGGGTGCAAATAAAAAAATCCTCAAACATGGGAGTGCAAATAGTAAAATCCTCGAACAAGTGGGTGCAAATAGTAAAATCCTCCATCATGGAGTGCAGATAGTAAAATTCTCCATTATGGGTGCCAATAGTAAAATTCATCATCTTGTGGTGCAAATAGTAAAATCCTCTAACATAAGGTGCAAATAGTGAAATCCCCCATCATGGGGTGCATATAATAAAAAAATCTCTGTCATGGGCTGCTAATAGTAAAATTCTCCATCTTGTGGTGTAAATAGTAAAATTCTTTAACTTGAAGGTGCAAATAGTAAAATCATCCAATATGAGGGTGCAAATAGTAAAATTCCTCCAGCATGGGGTGAAAATAGTAAAATTCTCTCTCATGGGGTGCAAATAGTAAATCCTCCAACATGGGGTGCAAATAGTAAAATCTTCTATCAGAGGATGCAAATAGTAAAATCCTCCAATATTGGGGTGCAAATAGTAAAATTTATCATCATGAGGTATAAATAGTAAAATCCTTCATCGTGGGTGTAAATAATAAAATCCTTCATCATTGGTGTGCGCATAGCATATAAATTGGTTACGGTGTGTGAATAACTGCATAACCACCGTAACCACCCCTAATTTGTGAAAATGCCACCCTCAGAACCTATAAATAGGACCACAGGGTCCTTCCATTCCATCTTCCTCTCCACCAGATTTTGCTCCTACGAACTTCTCCCTCCTCCACTTCCATATGCCCTCTCGCGTGCGGCTTCCTTGCTTGCTCCCGCACTCGCCACTTCCTGATGCGCTCCCGCGCGCGCCGCTTCCTTGCACGCTCCCACATGCATCTCTTCCTTGTGCACTCCGCTTCCGTGTGCGCTCCTACGCACGCCGCTTCCTTGTGCGCTCTTGTGCGTTGCTTCCTTGCACGCTCGCATGCACACCCCTTACAAGTGCTCTCCTACATGATATGCTTCAGGTGCGCTCCCGCGTGTTCTGCTCCAAGCATGCCCCCACGCACTCCGCTCCAAGCGTGCCCCCGCACGCTCCGCTGCATGCGCACCCCCGAACGCTCCACTCCAAGTGTGGTCCCAAGTGTTTCGCTCCTTAGCGTGCCTCCGTGAGCTTCGCTCCCAGACGTGCATCCAGAACGATGTCGGTAGTCCAAAGAATTTCTTCTATGAGCATAAAACATCTCTTAAGCATACACCAACACACTATGTGCATGTTGCGTCCACCAGTCGGCAGCAAGACTCCTGTCTACAACAAGTCGACCGCTCCAAACCCCTCCAAACGCAGCAGGAGACAAGCCACAGATACCAAGTCACGCAGAATGCGCCACTCAAGCCTCCAAGCAGCAGTCGAAGTCTCTGGGACGCTTAAAGTACAATACTCCCCACAGTAGCAGTCAAAACACTTAGCTCTGTGAGTGGTGGCATGTCGCCCTCCGAGCGTTTCTCTCTCTCTCTCTCTTTCAACAAGTGTAACGAGAGACGGTTTGTCACTCTCAAATTCTCTAAAAGGCTTTGTAACAACTCCCAAGACTAGTGAAAGTTTGGTCAGCATAGATCCGGGCATGTGATTTTTCTTCTCTTTTCGAGGTTTTTCACGTTAAAAATTCTGCATTGCTAGCCATCTCCTTTCTCTATGACTGTTTGCGCGTTTGATCGCTCCCGAGCTAAAACGGTCCAATCTAAACCAGTTAAGGAGCCTTGAGTGAGCGGTTTAAAGAGATAAATAATGGGAAAAATATGACAACGTTGAGGCGTTGTGATCACGCCATGGGTGTTTAGGCATTGTGAGTGTTATGTGCGATGTCAGCACACCATGAGCATGAAGGCGTAGTTAGGGTTCGCAACGTCAAGCATCTTGTGCAGTAGGAGTTTGGCATTTGAAGCTAAATGAGATCGTCAAGTTGCAATCAAAAGACTGTAAGAGATCTTCAAGTACGGATGAGATCTTCGAGGGGTTTTAAGAAGATCTTCAAGAATGATTGAGATCTTTGAGGGGTTTGAGGATCTTCAAGAATCGATTGAGAATCCTGAGGGATCTTCTAAAGTGCTCTCTTGGCTATAAAATGCAACCTTCCTTTAAATGGTTGTCCAGTGCCCTTTTATAGCTTCTAAAGGGACATCTTGCTAATTACGCAGCTAGGAGATACGGCTACCAACACCCCATGATGAAGTTTTTGTTATTTGCACCCATGTTTGAGATTTACTATTCGCACCCTCATGATTGAAGTTTTTACTACTGCACTCCCATGATGGGGGATTTTATTATTCACACCCACATCCCTGATGTGGAATTTTATATCTGCACCCCCAAAATGTGGGATTTTACTATTTGCACCATCATGATGAGAGATTTTTTTATTCGCACCCCATGATGAGGAATTTCATATCTACACACCCATGATAAGGGATTTTACTATTCACACCCTAATGATGGAGGATTTTACAATTCACATTCCCATGGTGGGGGATTTATGTATTCTCACCTCATGATAATGAATTTTACTATTCGCACACCCATGATTGAGAAATTTTACTATTCACACCCTTATGGTGGAAGATTTTACTATTAGCACCCCATGATGAGGAATTTTACTATTTGCCTCCAATAATGAAGGATTTTACTATTAACCTCCACATTGTGGGGGGAATTTTACTATTCACACCCCATGGTAAGGTATTTTACTATTGGCACCCCAGTGGTGGAAAATGCGATGGCGACGGTCAGGAGTGAGCTCGGTTGACAGAAGTGAGCGTAGCGAGCGCGGCGGCGGGTGGGGAGGCAGTGGTCGGCGCAATTTACGTGACAGGCGACAAGCGCAGCGTCGGGCGCAATGGGAGGTGAGCGCATTAGTGGGCGACAAGAGAGGTGCATCAGAGCATGGGGGTGGGACGCTCCCGCGCGCTAGTTCACGCTGGCAACGATCTCGCGTGGGAAGCACTCTTGCACGCTGGTGCACTAGAGAGGGAGATCCCGGCGCACTGGTGCACGTGGACCAGAGCCTTTCACGCGTTGGTGCGTTCAAGGGGCTGCTCCCGTGTCCAGGAGCACACCCGGGGCGCTCACACGCGCCAGATGCTTGGTCACAAGGTGTACATATCATGACACGGCTTGTGAGTATATGCACGTTGCACGTAAAGGTGCTCTAGCTTCCATTTGGGGGATTAAACGGACTTGGAATTGCTCGATAATGAACTCTCTGGAATTATATTTATGAGCTGGTCAAGGTTGCAGCGAAAAATCTCCGATTCGACCGAACAATTTTTTGGAAACCCATTCGGTGATCATTGCCAAACATACATTTATGATGACTGCCTTTTAACCAGAGCACAAAAACGGTGTCAAACGGAGCCTGAAACTCTCTATGGTCAATAAGCCATATTAATAATAATGTTTAATAAACTATAATCTTCTTTAAATAACAAAATATTTCTATAATATAATTTAGAGTCTATTTGGGAGGATTTTTCTGAATGAAGTAGTGGTGGCAAAAGAAATGAAAGAAAATAAGTTTTTAGAAAATGTATATTGGAAAAAAAGATCTGTTTGGGTAAACTATTTTTGCATAGATTTTCAAAAATGAGAAGCACTTTGTAAAACGTTTGGCAAATCTTTGTTACGGTGACTCTTTTTTATTAAAAATACGCGCCCGAGAAGAAAAATGTGTGCCCGGAGAAAATGAGTGCCCGAGTGAAAAATGTGTGTACAGACGGAAAATGTGTGCCCGACCGAAAATGCGTGCCCGATCGAAAATATGCGTCCGGGCGGAAAAACTCGCCCCTGTGTGGATAGAAAGCGCACGGACGGATAACTCGCGCATAAGGGGAAAATGCGCATCCTGGCGGGAAATGCGCTCCTGGGCGGAAAATGCGCGTTCAGGCGAAAAATGCACGCACGGTCGAAAATATGCGCTCGAGAGTAAAAAAGCGCGCCCGGGCGGAAAAATGCACTCCCGAGCGAAAAAATACGCGCTCGGACGGAAAAATGCACCCTCGGGCGGAAAATGCGCGCCCGAGCAAAAAATGTGTTGCCCGGGCAAAAAATGCACGTCTGGGCGAAAAAATGCTTGCCCGGGGGAAATGCGCGCTCAGGCGAAAAATGATCACCCGGGAGAAAAATGCGCGCCCGGGCGAAATGCGCGCCCAGACGAAAAATGATTGCCCGGGCGAAAAATGCGCGCCTGGGCGAAAAAAAGCATGTCGGGACGGAAATTGCGCGCCCTTGGAGAAAATGCCCTCCCGGGCAGAAAATGCCCTCCCGGGCAAAAAAAATTGTCGCCCGGGCAAAAAATGTGTGCCCGGGCGAAAAAAGTGCTCCCAAGTGAAAATGCATGTTTTGTCGTCCGGGCGGAAAATGCACGCCCGGGCGAAAAATGCCCTCCGGGGCGGAAAAATGCACGCTCGCGCGGAAATTTCGCCCTGGGCAGAAAATGTGCGCCCGGGAAAAAAATACGCACCCGAGCGAAAAATTCGCTCCCGAGCGAAAAATGTGCGCCCGGGTGTAAACACTCACGTTCGTGCGAAAAAATGTGCGCAACAGCGTATTGGGATGAAGAAGTGTTTTTGAAAAGGCTGAAAAGTAGGATACAAATGACTTAGAGGAGAAAACGAAATTTTCGTCGGTAGCTTTTCCCACCGGTAGACAATCCAAACGATTTCTTGAGTGCAGTAGTGTTTTTCAAAAAACAAAAAAGAACTAAAAAGTCCTCCCAAACAGGCCCTTAAGGTCTGGTTTAGGCTCCGTTTGGCACGACGCTTTGCTATAGTGGGTTTGGACAAAAACAACCTTATTATAGAATGCATGTTTGACATGATAATGATCATAACCGCCACCAAGAGTAAAAAATAATTTTGAACATAAAAGCCGATGAAGTTCCGTATATGATGTCAAACTATCAAAAACTATTACAACATTCACGACCTCTTCCACCATGCCAAACAGAGACTATAAATCGCCACAACGACCACGCATAGTATGAAAAATTTCGCCCGGTGCAACATTTTCACATCTCCTTTTAAGGATCCTTTTGATGTGGCATTTTTGCTTGGGCGTGTTTTCAGATGTCACCGCCATTTTATACCAGTTTGACACACCGATGGTTGTGACTGTGGAAGTTGCTCGAAGCATCCGGATGGGGATCAAAGTGGAATCCCCTACCCGTTGCCCCTAGGTGGGTATAAATAGGCAAAACTCTTAGGAGTTACTACGGGTATGGGTTAACCGTGTACCCTAACTAACCTGTTAAGCCTCCGAACCCGTTATTAGTCCAAATATACACTAACAATCTCCTCCTATATTTGTGACAAATAACGTGTACGTTTCGGAGTGCAGAAAGTGGAGAATATCAAAAATAAATTTCCGACTTTACACATTTCCATAAGAGTTAGCACAGTTTTTAAAGAAAACACAAACATGAGTCTCAAAACAATAACATAATACATCCAGCAAATAAAAGTGCTACTCAATAATAAATAAGTCTGGAAAATAAAAAATGACTATAGATAAACGTGTAACAATTCTACTCGGAGAGTAGATCATCATCATCTATGTCAAAATCCACTTTCTCTCCTCCATCTTCACCAGTGCCTGCAAGGAATTTCATGAGTCAGACTCTATGAATTCATAAACATATGCAGTGACATATCAAAGTAAATTAGCTCTACCTAAATGAGCTTAGAACTTGTAGCAGTAGTGAAGTAACACTGTCAGCATCTCTATCCAGTCTAGCTAGGACCAGTCAAGTTTTGATTTTAATAGATCAAACGTTATTATCTTACGCATTAGTGACCACTATGTACCTCATCATATGATTTGACACACCGTCATTTGCAACATTATCAAATGTGGAATAATGTGCTATGATCACTAATGTTAGATTAACACATACAACGACTTTCTATTCCCAGTTGAATAATTCTCAAATCAGCTTACAACGAGAAAGATGTTAAGTCATCAGGTGTGGAATGACTAGCATCTAACCATCTTGGGCTTTCATCAAGAAATTATTTGGGGTTTTCAGTCTGTTATTAGATGCTTGAATGTTGCGACTATAGGTTCTTACTATGAAAACATAACATAGGAGGAAGTTTCATATTTCTATGAACTTTAATCTCATCTCCCCCGATGTTTTAATGGTGAGAACTCTATTTAAGCTCTTTGTTAAAGCGTCTGCAACATTATCTTTTGACCTCACATCAACGAGGTTCACAATCCCTTGACTCGTAAGGGAAGTCAACCAGGCTTGTTTCATCCTGAGTTGCCTTCTTTTGCTATTGAACAAAGTGTTCGTAATAATCGTTTTAGTAGCCTGATTGTCGCAGTAAACTGCAACAGAACTCAACTTCAGGCTTGACAGTGGAATGTCCATCACCAAATCTCTTCATCAATGGCCTCTTTCCAGAGTAGGGAATCCCTTGATCTCATCGCGTCCTTATAGGTGGATGGATCAGCCTCAACGTGGTAAGTGACAAAATCACTACCGAAGGTTCTGGGAGTTCGCTCTCTCATCGAAGTCCGTCTAGACTCTAGGACATTATTGTCTACCGGGACTGAATAGGAGGTGCTCGGTACTGATTCAGGTTCTTCCTCAGTAATAGTTGCTTGCATACCTGGGATGGTCAGGTTCTTATCCTTAAGGAACTAATCCTCAAAGAACACAGCATCCCTAGACTCAATAATTATATTATTAGACAGGTCTAAGAATCTATCTGCAGCACTATCTTCAGCACAACCTAAGTAGACGCACGTGTTAGTCCTAGGTCCAAGTTTAGACCGTCTAGGGTCAGAGACCCTGACATAGGCTATGCAGCCCCAGGTCTTAAGTTTAGTCAATGTCGGGGGTCTCTTAAACCAAAGCTCATAGGGTGTGATGTCTAACTTAGCATGAGGTACTTTGTTCAGAATGTTATTTGCAGTTAAAACTGCTTCTCCCCAATAGGCAGTAGACATGCCAGCAGTGAGCAACATAGAGTTCAACATCTCTGTTAACGTTCTATTTTTCTGCTCGGCTATACCATTCGATTGGGGTGAGTAAGGAGCAGTGGTTTCTGCTATGATCCCTTGAGAGGCAAGGAAACCCCGGAACTCACTGGACATGTATTCTCCTCCTCTATCACTTCTAAACCTCTTAATTCTCATGTCTAGTTGGTTCTCTACCCTGGTTTTGAAAAGACAAAACTTTTCAAATGCTTCATCTTTAGTTTTAAGAAGATATATATGACAGAACCTAGAGTAGTCATCTATAAACGTGATCATATACTTCCTTCCTCCTCTGGTGACAAAACTTTTAAAGTCACATATGTCGGAATGTATAAACTCTAGAGGTGTTGTGCTCCTAGTAACCGCACTAAAAGGTTTCCTAGTGATCTTAGTCTGAGCACACACATCACATTTCTCAGGCTGTAACTTAGTGTCTAATGTGATCTGGTGAGTTCTAGCTATTTGGAACATTTTCCTATAGTTCACGTGTCCTAGTCTCTCATGTAGAGTCTTAGGGCTAACTAAGTTTGTTTGAACTTGTTGAACTGATTCGTTTGCTAGACTTAGTCGGTACATCCTATTTTGGACGTATGCACATCCAAAATAGTGGGAGTTAACTGACAGTGTTACTCTACCGCTACAAAAAGTAAATGACATACCAGCATCACATAATAGACTAATAGACACTAAGTTAGCAGCTAGTGAAGGAATAAATTTGACATGCTTTAAAATTAAAGACTTACCTGAGGATAGCAGCAAGGTTGTATTCCCCACCTTCAGTACGTCAGCTATGTCGCCATTGGCCACCGTCACAGACTCTTTTACAGTAGTGAGACCTGTCATGAGAGCAGAATTGTTGTAAACGTGGCACGTCGCCCCCGAATCCAAGTACCATTCCGTGCTGGCCGTAGCGTTTCCGACCATTGCAACAAAGTCGGAAGGCTCAGCTTGGCTAACCATATTGGCTTGGTTGCCATCCTGTGGTGCTTTGGTTCTTTCCCTTTTAGGGAGCCTGCAATCAGATGCGCTGTGTCCCCACTTGTTGCAGTTGAAACACTTGCCCTTGAATTTTTTGTTGCGTTTGTTAGGGCCTGCAACTTGGGAGCTACCATGGGAGGGTCTGGTCCTCTTAGGGTTCGGCACGCGTTTAGAACTAAGAAGCATGTTAGCGGCAGCCTTCTGCTTGCTAACAGTTTCTAAAGCGTGTCGAATCCTATTTTCATCCTCAATGCGAATAAATCGCTTGAGGTCAGTAAGACCGACCTGCATCTTCTTGCGGTACATTTCAGTTTTAAAGTTGTACCATGTAGAGGGCAGTTTAAAAATAATCGTGTCAGTAACAAAACTGTCTGGCAGAGAAATGTTCTCACTATGTAAAGAATCTACTATAGCTTCAAAATCCGATACCTGAGGGAGAATCGCCTTCTCCTCGTCGAACATGAAGGAGTGGAATTTGTCCACCAGGTGTGCCTTGGACAGATCCTCCTCTTGCCTGAAGTGCTCCTCCAGTGCCTCCCAGATTTCCTTGGCGGTCTTCATTTTGATGTACGTCTTCGCCAGGCTGGAGGACAAGCAGTTCAGCAGGTAGTCGCGACAGAAGTCCTCATCAACATTCCACTGTGCCTCATCGTCAGTCCCCATAACAGCAGCACGATCAGACTGAACTGTGTAAAACACGTTCAGGTACTTCATTCCAAACTGCGTATTCAACTTCCAATCGGTAAACTCGGTCGCCGTGAATTTTTCCAGCTTTATCATCGGCACCGGAGAGGAGAAACTGTTCCCTTTCATCATTGTAAAACACTTTTGTTTTTCAGGAACTTAGAATCTCTTGCTTTTGCCTTCAACAGATCTAAGCCAAAAAATAATGAAATCTGGAGAGATCCTTGAAACGTTTCGATGCTGAGAAATAAGAGACGCCGGTTACTGGAGGTTGAAAATAAAACTTTTTTAGCATTGTCTCCTATTCCCGATCTGCAGGCGGCACAAATGGAACAGGCAGCGATTCCCTGTTTCTCCTTCCCGAAATTGGAGCAATCTCCCTCCTTCCGATTGCAGCAGCAGCGAAAAAATTCACGGGAGAAATTCCTTTCACGATCGAAACACCAGCCGGGAGCAGCGGCTTGGTTTTCTTCCACGGGAGGCAACCAACAGGGTAATGACGGGATCTTCCCTTCTTCTTTTCCTTTGTCCCGAGCAAATAAATCGGCGGCGGTTCTTCACCGGCGTGGGAGATGTGACGACCTGTTGCGATTCAATCGGCGAAGCACTCGCGTGAACGGAGGCGATGGAAGAGGGAAATCGAGGGCAGCGTCTTCCCTAAGCGGCGAACTTATCTTAACCCTCTAAACTTCCGATCGACAACCACGACGGCGAGGATCGGCTTCTCCTTTTTCACGATCAAGCAGAGGAACAGCGGGGCTCGATTTTTCTTCCCGATTTGATAACCGGCGGGATGGAGAACGAAGGAGAGAAAAGACGGTTACGGGAGGCGGTTCGAGCAACGGGGCTTAACTTCGAGAAATTAAGAAGTTGCTCGAAGCATCCGGATGGGGATCAAAGTGGAATCCCCTACCCGTTGCCCCTAGGTGGGTATAAATAGGCAAAACCCTTAGGAGTTACTACGGGTATGGGTTAACCGTGTACCCTAACTAACCCGTTAAGCCTCCGAACCCGTTATTAGTCCAAATATACACTAACAGTGACTGCTACCGCACAAAATTTCACTTTGAACCTAAACATTGTTCCAGGAGAACTGGTGGCCGTTCACAACCACTGTGCCAAAGAGACTATAAATCACAGTAAAAAGGGAGGAGAAGTTACTGAAAACTTATGACTAATCTTTTTCCATCGGATGTAATTACAAAATGGTTCATCATAATCCTAAGAGGCCGACAACCACCCTCAGCCAACCTCGATTTCCCGGCAGCCACCATAGCTGCTAAACCTTCTCCAGTTTTTAGGAACTATCAACCCAAACAATGGATCATTGCACCAAGAGCCATATATTACAGCTACAGCCATATACAAGAAAACAATAAGTTTTCACATCCAATTCAACGCCAATTTAAATGAAAACTGCCAGCTCTCATGCTCCATCAAACAATAAGAGCCTATGCTGTCTGATTCAGGTTTTCACCGGCGAAGCTCGAATCTGGGAAGCTGCAGAGACTCTCTTCCTCGGCATTGGCACAGCTCTCGGCATGAGAATTGTTCGAGGCGGCCTTCTGATCCCAGGGATGGTGATAGAGGAGCTCTGCCTCCGGGAATGGGGCGCTGCAGCGCACGTCGAGCAGCACGCTTTGATCAGAGCTGTCGTCGGTAAATTGCAGGAGCGAGCTCCGATCAGGAAGCGGCGCAAATAAGCTTCTCGGACTGAAGCAAGTTCCTCCGTTGTCGAGAAAAGATTCGGTGTCGGCGAATTCTAAGGATTCTGATTGGTTGGGCAGCAGCAGTGAGGATTTTGTCAAAGAATGTTTGGTGATGTTGGATCTGCACACTCTTTTGGGGCTCCTCATGGTGCCTTTAGACTCTGAAATTAAAAAATATTCATAGTCAGCCATGCATCAAACAATTCACTAAATAAAATTTGTTCAATATAATCTTTTGATATTTCTTCCACAATTAAAGGGGAGCAAAATGCACAATTCTTTTGCACAAAGTAGTCATCGCTAGCAAGAGTTCGTCTTCTAATTGTATACTTCTCGCATTTAACATTTAACGTGTAATGCAATGTCCCGTTCGGTAACAACTTAAGTACAGGACTTGGGATAATGCAAGGTTCATGTAGAGATGTCGAAAGTCCATATCGAAAGTCCATATGCACCTGATATACTGTTGAGATGTTTTGAATTCTAATCTATCTGAAGCTCGTTCGGTCGACCCTCTTTAAATTCATGTCCCTAAAACGGAATGTTTCAGTGCATTTTGTTTGGGTTTCTTTTTAAATTTGTGATTCTTGGGTGTTTTGAGAACTTCAGCTGCATATTGCCAGGTAATATATAAACACAGATAACCCTAGAACGTGGCGGAATAAAAACGCAAACTCGTTAAAAACGGAAAAACAGTGTATTCGGACCGCATCTCCGCGCCTGCTTTTGCAGATCTAAAATCACGGTTCATCTTTTTCTCTTCCTCGTGCGGTTCCCTGCTTCCGGAAAGCTTTCCACGATGCCGCTCCTACAGATCGACGATGGCGCTCACCCTGAAGATCGACACAACTGCTCCCATTGAAGGTCGTGCGGTTCCCTGCTTCCGGAAAGCTTTCCACGATGCCGCTCCAACAGATCGACGATGGCGCTCACCCTGAAGATCGACACAACTGCTCCCATTGAAGGTCGACAATGTCGCTACTCCTGCGGATCGACGATGCCGTTGTATCCTGGACTGTAGACGGAAGTCTCGCTGCTCTCTCTCAGGTACACCCCTTCCTGAAGAACTAGGATTTTCCATGTCAAACTATAATCTGAGAAACTCTCTTCACAGAATGTACATCAGCTCATTGCTTGTTATGATTAGGGTTACTGTTTTTTTTATTGAAATTAGGATTAGGGTTCATATGCTAAAATTTTATATGATAATGAAAATTTTGTATGGAATTGCTACCAAAGTTTTGTGCTCCTAAACAGCACAGCTACGTTCATGACTAAAGTTTCCAACCACTGCATTTATGACCACACCAACCCTTGCATTCATAACCGCCACCGCCGTGCCAAATAAAAATCATAGTGAATATCTATTTTGCAGGTAGTGAATCTTTCTTGCGTTTTGTGATACATTTCAGATTCTTCTTTCTTTTGCTCGATATTACCATAACGTATATAGATTAGGGTTCTGTTTGGCGGAACTGTTTTTGCTCCGGCGAGTTTGGACAAAAATGTCACCCCCATAGAATGTTTGTTTGACATGACAACTGTTATGACCACCATCAAAAAAGAAAACTGGTTTTGAACATAAAAGTGGATGAAATTCCTTAGTTGAGATCGAACCTTCACAAACGGCTCATAACCACAGTGTTTGTGACCACCACTAACGTGCCAAATGGAGCCTAAATCACCAAAATCTTAAAAACTCGATAAATTCTAAATATAAACAACAATATTTAGATTACTACTGTCTATTGATGATATGAAAGTGTGCAATTATTATGAGCACTTTGTTGGAAGTGAATATGTCCCATCTAGTTTCTAAACACTACACCATCAAACTCAAAATGTCTTACCTTGGCTCCATTTGACACAACAGTGAGTTTGGACAAAAACATCACCATCATAGAATGTATGTTTGGCATTACAATGATCATGATCGCCCCAAGAAAAGAAAACTAATTTTGAACATAAAAGTGGATGAAGTTGTTGTTATATTATATATAATTAGGTTTATTCTTGTAGGCTATATATAGCAAAAATATAGTGGTAATTAATATAAGTTCATCAAGTCGTTTAGCGTATTTTATTCATATAGGATTATTTGTCATTTTGTCCTCCCTTGCTCTATATATGTATGAGTAAAGGGATCTCTTTTATCAAAATAAAATATTTTAGCTCTTTCAACTTGGTATCAGAGCAATAACCCTAATTTCTCGCCGCCAAACCTCTCGTTCACTCTCTAGCCCGATCTCATCTCGCCTACCAGCATCCGTTCCTCCCATCCGCTGGTTTGACGTCTTCGAGATGCTGATCCGCGGTGCTCACGTCGGTGGTTGCGCGTGGTGAAGGAGACCACCGCCCCTCCTTGTGACGCATGGTAACTCATTGTCGATGCTCCTCTTCTTCTATTTGTTGCGTCAGAGTGTTCCTCATCATCTTCGACGCTCGGCTTCGCCTGCTTCATCGTTGTTGCCTCCTGCTAATTTGTCTCGTCTTCATCGGCTTCCAGTGGCTGCTTCCAGCGACTAGAGACCGCTTCTAGCGACAAGCGTCTTCATCGGTTTGCTTCTCCATTCGATTTTAGCGATTTCCTCCAGTCGATTCCAGCGACTTCCTCCGGTCGATTTCAGCGACAGCTGCTTATAGTGCATTTCCTCCAGTAGATTTCAGCGACGACTGCTTACAGTCGATTTCTTCCAGTTGACTACATCCAATCGATTTTAGTGACAATTTCTTCAAGTCGACTATTTCCAGTCGATGTCTTCTAGTCAATTTTAGTCGACGACTTCTTCCAGTCATTTTCCTCTTGCTCCAGGCGGCTTCCAACCATGGCCATTGCTACTATGTCTTCCAACATTTTTTGTTGATACAGATCTGACTCCCTATAGTCCACCATAGTAGATTCTTCTGCCTCCTCGCCAATTATTATGACTGTTGGGTACATTGGTTTAAATGTACCTGATTTGAAAAAGCCTCACCCAACTCAATGATATACATCATAATGTATTTGATGTATTTTAAGTTACTTGTGCAGGTTAAGTATTTGCAGGACTGAAGCAAAAATTTCTAAGTCCATGTGTCGACACCCAGAGGGAAAGTGTCGACACTTAAGAAAGCTTGTGTCGACACCCAGACAAGCAGTGTCGACACTTGGGGTCATTGTGTCGACACCAGAGATGCTGAGTCGACACCAGACACAAAGTGTCGACACAAAGAACAATTTTTCGACACTCAGTGAAGAAAAGTGCAGTAAAGCTGTGTCGACACTTAACAGCAGTGTCGACACCTAGAAGAATTGTGTCTACACCAGAAAGTGTCGACACTTGGAGCTGTGTCGACACTCAGCAAAAGTCAGCAGAGACTAAGTATAAGTGTCGACACCCAGAACAATATGTCAACACTCTGCAGAAGAGTCAGCACTTGAAGTAAGTGTCGACACCCAGAACAATGTGTCGACACACAACAGAAAAGTCAACACTTGAAGAAAGTGTCGACACAAGGAAGAATGTGTCGACACTCAGCTGAAGACTCAACACTTGAAGAAAGTGTCGACACATGGAGCTGCGTCGACACTTAGCAAAAAACAGCAAGATCAACAAAATATTCTAAGTACAAGTGTCGACACTAAGGGGATGTGTCGACACTCAGCTGAAGTCTCAACAGAAGAATCAAGTGTCGACACAAGGAGCTGTGTCGACACTCAGCAAGTATCAACACTGAAGACTATGTGTCGACACCAAGAAGCAGTGTCGACACTTAACAGATTCAACACATGAAGATGTGTCGACACAAAGGAGATGTGTCGACACTTAGAAGAATTCAGCAAAATACAGAAGATCAAGTACTTGTGTCGACACTCAATTTCAGTGTCGACACATAAAGAAGAAACTGTGTCGAGATATAGAATCTACAACACAAGGAGTTGTGTCGATATCTTGTAGACTTGTGTCGACACTTACACAACTTGTGTCGACACTTGGTATATAAGTGTCGACACTTAAAGACAGAAAGTCTCGACACTTTCAGATAGTTAGAGAATTTTCAAGAACTGACTGGATGACTTGACAGCTGCCATTTCAGCCGGTCTACAACACCTGTCAGAGATGTCAGAAAGCAGTTATGGACCGGACCAGCCGGTTACCATGAATAAGGCCTATAAATAGGCTTATACAGTCTACAGAAACAGTTGTTCAATTTATTGATCAAGTACCTAAAGGAAGATCTAGCTATTCCTTGAAGACTAAAGTGCAGATCTAAGAAGTTGGAGAGAGAGAGCTCCATCCAAGAATTCAGCCGTTGGAACTAGGCTGAGAAGAAGGGTTCAGATTTATTCTGAATCTTAAGTAGCAGAGGTCAAGGATCAACTGCAGAAGGAGTCAATCTTATTGAGTTCTACTTTCAAGAAGCTTTGAAGAAAGCTAAGTCAGATTGATTTCATCTGAGTTCTTCCAAGAACTCATCAAGAAACTCACAACTCCCCTCTCTTGTCTTTGGGTTGCTGAGTTAACAATTGTATAAACATTTTTATCTTGTAGAATCCTTTGGATCTGAGTTTTTGTAAGCCTGTAATTATAAATGCTGAGTGTAGGGTTTGAGAGCCTGAGTGTAGGAGATTGAATTCTCTGAGTGTAGGCCTTGGTGGCTGAGTGTAGGCTTTTGTGGCTGAGTGTAGGCTTAGTGGAAAAGCTGAGTTGTAGGGCCTTGGGCCTGAGGTGTAGAAACCAGTTTGGGTTCTGAGATAGTGGAGAAGTTTGACCGAATCTAGTACACTGCTAGATAGGCGAATGGGGAAAGTGGATGTACCCAAATCTTGGGGAACCACTATAAAACTGTGTGTCTTCTGTGTGCTGTGATTTGCTGTGAATACTGTGTGATTGTTGTGCAAAAGTAGAATAGATTTTGTGTTATAAACTGATTGCTGCCATAAAAAGTTAAAAAGAATTAGGTCACATATTCACCCCCCCTCTAGGTGTTTAGGTACTATATCTTTCAAGTGGTATCAGAGTCAGGTTCCTCAAAAAGGACTAACAGTCTGAGGAGATCCTGATTGGCAGATTCAGTGTAAGTCATATTACAGATTCAAGAAAATCAAGAACCATGGGTTCCTCTGAGAATCACAAGGAATTGGGATCCATGAAATTACCAATATGTAGGAAAGAGATATTTGGAATCTGGAAGGAAAAGGTAAGGCTGTTTATGGAAGCCTCAGACCCTAGGATTTACATCACAGTCAAAGAAGGGTCATATGTGCTCATGAAGATATCAGTTCTAGATGCAAATCAGAGAACTCCAAAGGATTTCTCTGAAATGACAAAGGATGAGATTGTCCTAGCCACCATGGACAAAAGGGCACAAAACATTATAGTGAGTGTCATAGATGATGCAACTTTTCAGAATCTTATATACTGTAAGACAGCCAAAGAGATGTGGGATACTCTTATTGTGTATATGGAGGGTTCTGAAGAAGTAAGACAAGATAGAAAATCCTTGCTAAATCAAGAGTATGAAAGTTTTAGACAAGTAAAGGGTGATAGCATAACTGAGTGATATAAGAAGTTCTATAGAATAGTGAATGAACTCATGTCTTATGGAAGAGAGTTCAGTAATTATGAACTCAATGACAAGTTTCTAAGGTCACTAAATAAAGATTGGGATACTAAGATCTGTGTCATTAGAGAAATGGCTAAGTTGGGAGAAATTCCTCCACCTACACTGTTTGGCAAATTGTTGTCATATGAAATGCAGTTGACAGTGAGGAAAGAGGAGGAGAAATCAACAAGAAATGAACATAAGGAAAGAACAGTAGCTTTCAAGACAGGAGCCCCCAGAAAGTACAGAGGTAAGTCACCAACTCCACCTCCAAAGGTTGCTGAATCAGAGTCAGATGAGTCTGTCAGCACAAAGTCTGAAAGCAGTGAAAGTGATGAAGACTTTGCTGCCTTCACTAGACATTTTCAGAAGTTCTTGAAGAAGAAACAGTGGAGGTCAAGGCCTTCTACTTCACAGGGAAAAGAAGACTTATATCAGAACAAAAAGTCTTCAAATAAGGACAGGAATAGAACTAAATCTAGCAAGGCAACTGTTTCAACAATAGTGTGTTATTGCTGCAATAGACAAAGTCATGTTGTTGCAGATTGTCCAGAGAAGAGAAAGAAGTCTGGTGACAGAAAAAAGACTCATTTCAAAGGCAAGAAAGAGAAGTCTTTTGTTGCCAAAAAGGAGAAGACTCTGTCAGATATTTCTTCTTCAGAAACTGAGTCAGATGTTGAGGCATACATAGGGCTGTTTGCTGAAGAAGAAGAAGAAGAGTTCATGCAGATTATGGAATCTATATATGAACAAGAAGACAGTCAATGCCAAGGGCTAATGGCTTTGACAGAGAGTGACAAAATCCTGGAACAGCCAGGACCCAGTAAGGTACAAAGTTCAACTTTAAGTTCAGTTTCTTGTGCCAGTACAGAATCAGATTCATCATCATCTAGTGATGAGAGTGTATCTGAGTCTGAGGAGGATATTCATCAGCTGATATATGAATATAAAGTACTGTTGCAAGCTTACAAGAAGAGCAAGTCCCTAGCCAAAAGTCAGGCAAAGGAAATTGCTGATCTCAAAGCTGCTGCAACAGATTTTGAGAAGTTATTTGATCAAAAGCTTAATGAGATAGCCAGACTGAAGCACATAACAGTGATTCAGATGGGGACTATCACCTATAAGAATGATCAAATCAAGAGTCTGGAGATTAATTTTCAGAAGGAGAGAGAGCTTGTTGCTAGGTTTTCTAAACCTAAGTCAGTGTTACCCATAATTGATGAATTTGTTCATCACAAGGGTAAAGCTGTACTGGGATTTACTAGACCTGCAAGGACTGAGAAGTCCAAGTCCATGTCCAAGGGCAAAGCCCCAACACTCAACAAGTCAGCTGTAGATAAGACAACAAAGACAGTACCTAAGCAAAGGTACAATAAGTTTGAATGTTGGTGCTGTGGCAAGGTTGACCATTTTGCAATGGACTGTTGGCACAATGTTAGTGCCAAAGTGAGTAACAAACTACCTGTTGGAAAGCTTGCAGGTAGCTTTGTCAGGTTGCAAACTAACAAGTACCAAGGACCCAAGAATTCTTTGGGTTCTAAGGTTCATTAATCTGTTTTGCAGGTGAGTCCAAGTGGCCATACCCCAACATGGTACTTGGACAGTGGATGTTCCAGACATATGACTGGAACTAGAGGATTACTAAGAGACTACATTCCAATAAAAGATGGTCCAAAAGTCACTTTTGGTGGTTCTGAAAAAGGAATCATCAAAGGATTTGGTAACATTTCTAGTAACTTGGTTACCATTACTCAAGTGGCTTATGTTAAAGGGTTGAAACACAACCTAATAAGTATAAGTCAATTAAGTGATGTATGGTATGATATCTCATTTGTTAAAAATGGTTGTCATATCAAGAGGTCAACTGATCAAGAGATCATTTTGACTGGTTATAGGAAAAGGAATGTCTATTGCTTAGACATTATGGTTAAGAACAATGGTTCTCCAGTGTGTCTTGTAGCTGATGAGACAGTCTCTCATTGTGTCAAATGGCACAAGAGGCTTGCCCATCTTAACTACAAGACTATTGGCAAACTCTTTAGCAAAGAGTTAGTGAGGAATGGTTCTCAAGTTAAGTGTGTTAAAGATGGTATTTGCTTAGCTTGTCAAAATGGCAAGCAGACTAGATCCACCTTTAGAAGCATAGAAAACAAAGATGTTGTGAGGTGTTTATACCTCTTGCATATGGATCTCTTTGGTCCAATGCCAGTTCACAGCTTAGGTAGGAAGGTCTATACCTTTGTAGTTGTAGATAACTACTCAAGGTTTTCCTGGGTGTTCTTCTTAAGACAGAAATCTGAAACACCTATTGTCTTCCATAAATTTGTCAAGCAAATTCAGAATGAACTAGACAGTACAGTGATCAAGATTAGAAGTGACCATGATACTGAATTTCAGTCTGATAGCATGACAAAACTATGTGAAGAATTTGGGATATTTCAAGAATTCTCTTCACCTAGAACAACTCAGCAAAATGGCATTGCTGAGAGGAACAATAGGATCTTGATTGAGGCTAGTAGGACCCTATTAAGTGATACATCACTACCAGAATATTTCTGGGCTGAAGCAGTTAACACTGCATGCCATGTTATAAATAAGGCTACTATCACTAAAAGCCTCAACAAGACCCCCTATGAAGTTGTGAAAGGCAGGAAACCAAACCTATCCTACTTCAGGATCTTTGGTTGCAAATGCTTCATACTTAACAATGGAAAGTCTTACTTGACTAAGTTTGCTGCCAAGTCCCAAGAGGGAATTTTTGTTGGGTACAGCAACAACAGTAAGACGTATAGAGTCTACAACTTGTCTACACAAGTTGTAGAAGAATCTGTACATGTAGTATTTGATGAGACTAAACTTATTAACAATGAGTTGTCTAGTAGTGTATGCAGCCCCACAGGTTTAACAAAGAAGATGGACAAGCTTACTATAGAAGAAGTACCTACTGAAAGACAGCAAGTAGAAGACAGTGGCTGTTGTCCAGGGGGAGAACTACATGTACCAATTGCTGATGAAGTTCAAGGAGTACAGCATGATGGAGATGCTGAAGAGGTTCAACCAGAAGTCAGGATGCCTCCAGCCAACAGGCATCTTAGAGATCATCCAGTAGAGCAGATTATTGGAGATTCAAGACTAGGGGTACAAACAAGGAGCAGAAACCTGAATGCAGCAATCTACTCCAGTTTTCTATCTCAAGTTGAACCTAAGAAATTTGAAGAAGCCATACTAGATCCACAATGGACTGAAGCAATGCAAGAAGAGCTTAATCAGTTCAAAAGGTGCAAGGTCTGGGAACATGTTCCTAAACCTAAAGAACACAATATAATAGGAACCAAGTGGATCTACAGGAATAAGATGGATGAACAAGGGGTCATCATTAAGAATAAAGCAAGATTGATTGCTAAAGGATATAGGCAAGAAAAAGATATTGACTTTGATCAAACCTTTGCTCCAGTAGTCAGACTGGAAGCCATAAGGATGTTCTTGGCATATGCAACCTATCAAGGATTCAAAGTTTACCAAATGGATGTCAAGTCAGCATTTCTGAATGGTAATCTTAAAGAGAAAGTCTATGTGGAACAGCCATCAGGTTTTGTTGATTCAACTCTACCTCATCATGTCTTTAGACTTAGGAAAGCTTTATATGGGTTAAAGCAAGCCCCTAGGGCTTGGTATGAAACCCTATCTAGTTTCCTCATTGAGAACACGTTCTCAAGGGGGAAAATAGATAAGACTCTATTCCTTAGGGAATTGATGCAGGGTATATCCTAGAGATTCGTCACGGAGGCCACGATAACGCTTATGACACGATCTACGCTCTCTATTTCACACGATAACGAAAACGCAGCCACAATAATTATTTTATTTATCGCTCGCGCTAACAATACGGATCGCCGTTCCGCAAATAGATCGAATGTTGGCTATAGGCCAAATTCTTTCCGGCTAAATGGGATAATCTTGATCCCGAACGAGCTTTTGGGTTGTACCAAAATAGATCCACCAAGAACAAAATGATTCGAAAGATGGTAGGATCTATCCCAACAAAAAGAAAGCGAGGATCGCCAATCCTCTTACGAATCTTTCGGAAATCCAAACGAAAAATACCGATTTATTATTTGATTAACCGCGAAGAGAAACAAATCGGAAAATAACGCAAAAATTCGTCCACCACAAGAACTATCTAGAGAAAGAAAACTCTTGGTAGATATTTTCGTTACCCCTCTCGGATTTGTAGATCCGTGATGCGTGGATCCACCAAGTTTGATCGCTCCTCCGTTGAAAGTCCACGGGAAGCGCGCTACGGATGATGAACGTGCTAATCTCCTTCACTTCACGCCGTGGATGAAACCCTTATCTTATTCCTTGCAAACAACCTCTCATGCATGGGCCAAAGTATCCTTGGAGAGAGAGGATCTCGGGTGGCCGTGAGCAAGAGGGAGAGGAGAGTAGCCGAGCACTAGAGAGAAGGGGGCGGCCGAGAGCAAGAGGGAGAGAGGAGATGGTGATCCTTGAGGCCGGCGATTTGGAGGAAGGAAGAAAGAGGGGGGGCGGCGGCTAAGAGAAGAAGAGAAGAAGAGGGAAATTTAGGGTTGGCAAATTCCAAATTTTGATTTCAATTAAAGTCTACCATCAAATGAAAAGTTCAAGGCCTTATATAGACTTACATCTCAAAGCAAATAACAAGTGGCTAAAGGCACACCACATAAAGAGAATGCAGAAATTAAATAATGTTTTTTTAAAAGAGCCATCATGAAACGGCTATTAGCACACCAAAGCTAAAATATCAAATATGAGTCTTGTTGCGAGGGCGAAGCTTGTAACTATGACCGCTACGACGTCGCACGTCCTTTGCCGTCACATTTTTAACATAGTCATTCTCAAGTTGGCCATCCTGGTGGCCGTCGTCATCACCGTCGCCATCACCGTCGCCATCAATCCTCCGCCGCTCAAATGGACTCATCTCCGATGAGCGGGCTGAAATATAACGACGTACGAAGTCCGCGTCAAGAAGATCCACCTGTGCAGCAGAGAGCCAAGAGTCGTCCGAAGCCGGACGACCACGCCAACGAACCAAAAACCTGTGAATGTCGCCGTCGGGAGTGGGAAACACATCATCCTGTAAAATCCTGTCAGGCAAAAAATCCGTCCGGGGAAACCTCGGAAAAACGTTAGGTGAAGCAGAAAAACAAGTTTCATCATCAATAGACGGCATACCTCCCGTAGATTTCGAAGGAGAAAGCGATCCAGAATTGAGCTCACCCCCCACCCCATTAGATTGTATAGTGGGATTATTAAACGGAGAGACAGACAGTTCAGGTGGTGGAGCAACAAAAAGCGTTAAATCCGAAATGTTAAACACAGGGGAGATTCCCCAATCAACGGGTAATTCTAACAAATAAGCATTTTCGCCTATTTCTTCAAAATTCGAAAAGGACCGGCTTTCTTGTTCGCTAATTTTTTTATGGTGCCCGAAGACATCCGTTCAGGGATAAGACGAACCATAACCAAATCGTCAATGTTCAAGGAGACTGCTCGCCTATGTACGTTAGCATTCGATTGATAGATAGAATATTGCTTAGCTAACGTCTTGCCAATATGCTCATGGAGAGTGTGAACGTGTGAAGCGAAGTTCTGTGCAAATTGACTTGACTTAAAAGAAGGCGGTAACGGAACCAAGTCAAGAGGCACTGGCGCCTTATAACCATGCACTATCTCATTCAGAGACAAACCGGTGGACCTATTCTTTGAATTATTGTAAGCTAATTGAGCATGAGGAAGGATAAGGTCCCATGTACCTTTATGATCTCCCATTAAGCAACGAAGTAATACGCCCAAGCTTTGATTGACCACTTCCGTTTGCCCATCCGTTTGGGGATGATAGGCCGACGAAAACATGAGTTTTGTACACATAAGCAACATGAGTTTTGTACCGTGTGAGGTGAACCCATGTGCAACATGACTAGAATTAATAGTAGAAAATAACAGAACTATGTCAGGTGGTACGGGTTCTTTAAATTCAAAAATTATTTCAGTGGAGCCTAACGTTTTCGTTTTAAATTTGGAATTAAATTTTGATTTAAAAATTTCGTAATGAATAGCCAGCAGAAAACGCTCGTCACCAACTATGTTTACCCACATCCATCTAAGTAATCCTAATGGGGAGGCGGTAATATTAAACTTCTCCAAATATAAAGGGCTAGGAATGACTAGCTCGTGTCCTAACAAATCATCTACTCGAGTTAAATGAACCGGAGGGAGAGTCGACATGGTTGATTTCATAGGGGAAGTTAAGTCACACTCAACGTCAAAATACGGATTACTCGTCCAATAACAATCCTCCGGTTGCAGGCCGTTAAAATCATAGGAAAAATTAAACAGTGGATTCGTCCTCACTAAAAACTCAGCCGACAAGTCTTCCAACTCACTCGATACTTCATTTAATTCAGAATTAGTGATCGTATCATAGGTAGGCAAAATTGTATCCGACAAAATTTCTAAACAGTTTTGAGCCCAAGGTAAAGGAGCTGTCATCAACAATATGTCTTTCTGGCCCTCAGGGCTACCGTCATCCAAAGATAATTTTTTCCCACAGTGTAAATTTTCCAAAACGACACATCCTTCGTTAACCAACTCTTCCCATGAAGTGGGTGCGTCGTCACAATCAAAACAAAGGGATGGGCAAATCGAATCCCGGGGAGTATTAAAATTAACTTGACTTTGAAGCGGCGTTGATACCGTAAATGAACTAACTCCCGGATGTATCACAATAAGGTTATCCCAAATTGAAAAACCATCCCAAGGTGACTCTTCCAATACCGTTGAAACATCCATTAATTCTGGGTCAACCATAATAATACCGGGTCCTAGCAAGTCATCACCTAATTTAGTAACAGGTAAGCTTTCAACATTGGATGACTCTACCGACTCAACCTGAACGTCTTCTGACTCAGGGTCATCAGACGACTCCCTGACTAAAATATCGTCGAAGGGGGGTGGAGATGATTCCTCGGGGGAGAAATCCTCGTCCAGGTCACTAGGGTAACCAATCTCCTCAACGTCACTAAAAGCGTCAGCGAGAATTGCCTCGTCCTTAGTGACGGGCTTAGTCCTATTCACATCCTCAGGTTCAACAGGAGAGTCAGGCACTATCGTAAGTGAAGGAAGACTCTCACTTGGCTGATTAACTTCATCATCCAGAGATTCTATATCCACATAAGAATCCTCAGAGGTATCAGTCACTATACCAGAGGGCTTAGATGTCGATGCTAAAGAAGCTAGCACCCTAATCGTAACCTCTTTCGAGTTCAAATTTTGGGGTCTAAATGGCTTATGTTCCCTATAGGTGGGACTAGACACACTTTGGGTATCACTACCTCTCTGGGGATAGGATCTATCCTGAGGCGTATGGTCACTCCTATAAGCAGATACGGGTCTGGTGCCATAACTATTCTTACTAATGGGTGTGGTGCTATTAGTGCGCAGGTAGGCGGGATCAAATTGATCCGAGAGGAGACTACGCATGTGCGGCCAAGTATAATGATAGCTACCAACACGACGCTCTTCGTTTAACCAAAATAATCGGGCTCGACCTACTAACCGATCTCGGGCAAAGCTAACCTTTTCGCAGTCATCCCATAAGTGATAATTAAAATATTGTTCTAATCCCTTAAGCCAATCTCGAAAACTTTGGGGATACTCTAAACCGTCATAAGTAGGATAAATGTGGCGTGCCCTAGGGGTGTGTTTAGTCATATCCTTAGCATAAGAATAGTCTAACTGGGTAGCATATATGTCATATGCCATTTAGTGAGAACCGGAGAGAAAACTCACACAGAACTGGTGCACATGCAATGACTAAATAACCTGATCCTACTTCATTTTAAAAGATGGAATTGTTCCCGCTTAGCCACTAAAGTTATAATTATATAAAATAGATTTTCTTGCTAGAAAAAATATGAGGATTATTAAAAAAAAAATTTTTTTTGAATTTTGTTGAAAATATAAAAATATAGGCCGCTATTTGCAGACCAACTATTAAATTTTTAAATAACTTAGTAAAAATAATGATTTAATGAAAAATAAATATATTTTTTTTATTTCTGAAATTGGAAATTTAAAATTTGAAATTTGAAATTTTGAATTTTGAAATTTGAAAATTGAAATTTTAAATTTGAATTTTAAATTTTGAAACTTAAAATTTGAAATTTGAAATTTGAAATTCGAAATTTGAATTTTGAAATTTGAATTTTGAAATTTGAAATTTTGAAATTTAGAAATTTGAAATTTGAAATTCGAAATTTAAATTTTGAAATTTGAAATTTGAAATTTGAAATTTTGAAATTTGAAATTTAAATTTTGAAATTTGAAATTTGAAATTTGAATTTTGAATTTTGAAATTTTGAAAATTGAAAATTGAAATTTTGAAATTTGAAATTTGAAATTTGAAATTTAAATTTTGAATTTTGAAAATTGAAAATTGAAATTTGAAATTTTGAAATTTGAAGTTTGAAATTCGAAATTTGAAATCTGAAATTTGAAATTTAAAATTTGAAATTTATTTATTTTTAATTTGAAGAGGGGGAGGAGTGTCAATTAGAAAATTGACGAGAACCTCGCTTTGATACCAAATTGATGCAGGGTATATCCTAGAGATTCGTCACGGAGGCCACGATAACACTTATGACACGATCTACGCTCTCTATTCCACACGATAACGAAAACGCAGCCACAACAATTATTTTATTTATCGCTCGCGCTAACAATACGGATCGCCGTTCCGCAAATAGATCGAATGTTGGCTATATGCCAAATTCTTTCCGGCTAAATGGGATAATCTTGATCCCGAACGAGCTTTTGGGTTGTACCAAAATAGATCCACCAAGAACAAAATGATTCGAAAGATGGTAGGATCTATCCAACAAAAAGAAAGCGAGGATCGCCAATCCTCTTACGAATCTTTCGGAAATCCAAACGAAAAATACTGATTTATTATTTGATTAACCGCGAAGAGAAACAAATCGGAAAATAACGCAAAAATTCGTCCACCACAAGAACTATCTAGAGAAAGAAAACTCTTGGTAGATATTTTCGTTACCCCTCTCAGATTTGTAGATCCGTGATGCGTGGATCCACCAAGTTTGATCGCTCCTCCGTTGAAAGTCCACGGGAAGCGCGCTACGGATGATGAACGTGCTAATCTTATTCACTTCACGCCGTGGAGGAAACCCCTATCTTCTTCCTTGCAAACAACCTCTCATGCATGGGCCAAAGTATCCTTGGAGAGAGAGGATCTCGGGTGGCCGTGAGCAAGAGGGAGAGGAGAGTAGCCGAGCACTAGAGAGAAGGGGGCGGCCGAGAGCAAGAGGGAGAGAGGAGATGGTGATCCTTGAGGCCGGCGATTTGGAGGAAGGAAGAAAGAGGGGGGGCGGCGGCTAAGAGAAGAAGAGAAGAAGAGAGGGAAATTTAGGGTTGGCAAATTCCAAATTTTGATTTCAATTAAAGTCTACCATCAAATGAAAAGTTCAAGGCTTTATATAGGCTTACATCTCAAAGCAAATAACAAGTGGCTAAAGGCACACCACATAAAGAGAATGCAGAAATTAAATAATGTTTTTTTAAAAGAGCCATCATGAAACGGCTATTAGCACACCAAAGCTAAAATATCAAATATGAGTCTTGTTGCGAGGGCGAAGCTTGTAACTATGACCGCTACGACGTCGCACGTCCTTTGCCGTCACATCTTCAACATAGTCATTCCCAAGTTGGCCATCCTGGTGGTCGTCGTCATCACCGTCGCCATCACCGTCGTCATCAGGAATCTAGAGACAAAGTTATACTAGTCCAAATATATGTAGATGAAATTATATTTGGGTCTACTGAAAGCAGCCTTTGCAAAAAGTTTGCAAAAAGTTTGCAAAACTTATGCAAGATCAATTTGAGATGAGTAGTATGGGAGAGCTGAAGTTTTTCTTGGGTCTCCAAGTCAAACAGACTGAGAGTGGTTTATCCATATGTCAGTCCAAGTTCACCCTAGAACTCATAAGGAAGTATGGTATGGATTCATCCAGCACCATGAAGACTCCTATGGGGTCAAATATGTCTCTTAGCAAGGATGATGCATGGAAACCTGTAGATGAAACCTTGTATAGAGGGATAGTTGGCTCCCTATTATACTTGACTGCAAGTAGACCAGATATCATGTATGATACATGTGTCTGTGCAAGGTATCAAGCCTGCTCTAAAGAGTCTCATTTAACAGCAGTCAAAAGAATATTGAGATATCTAAAGGGCACTCCCTATCTAGGCCTCTGGTACCCTAGGAATGGGGATTTTGAACTAACAGGTTATTCAGATGCAGACTTTGCAGGATGCAAAGAAGATAGAAAAAGCACTACTGGAACCTGTCAATTCCTAGGTGGGAGACTAATTTCATGGAGTAGCAAAAAACAAACAAGTGTGGCTATCTCCACTGCAAAGTCAGAGTATGTGGCTGCAGGAAGTTGCTGTGCTCAACTTCTATGGATACAACATCAGATAGACGAATATGGATTTCAGGTAAGTAGAACTCCACTCTTTTGTGATTCTACTAGTGTTATTTCAATAGTTAATAATCCTGTATCCCATAGTAGAACAAAACATATTGAAATTAAATATCATTTTCTTAGGGAGCATGTAGAAAGAGAAGATATTTTACTTGAATATGTTAAAACTGATAATCAATTAGCTGATATGTATACTAAGCCACTAGAAGAAGCTAAGTTTAATAGATTTAAAATTGAACTAGGTATGATAAACTTAGAGTAAGTTTACAGAATTGGAAATGGCTAAGTAAAAAGGTGTCGACACATAGAGATTTCTGTGTCGACACAGAATAGTGGTGTCGACACTTTAGGAAAAAGGTGTCGACACATCTAGGAAATTGGTGTCGACACTTCAGAATATTAGTGTCGACACATGACATGTAGGTGTCGACACTTCCAATGTGGTGTCGACACTTAGGATTTACTCAGAATTCTCTAAGTAAAGTCTCGACTATGTGTCGAGTTATGTAGTGTCGACACATAAAATCTGTTGACTAAACTTGTGTCGACATATATGTGTCGAGACATTATAAGTCAGTGTCGACACTTATCGCCAGTGTCGACACAATTTAAGTTAGCTGTCCCGCATGTTCATCTTCAAAATTAGAAAGGTATAAATTGGGTTTTGCCTTAATTTGTCGACACGCTTTCCAAGTTTCGAGACCAAACTTCTGTGTCGACACCTCTCTTCTCTCAAGACAAATTCTACAAACCCTAATGGCGCCTAAGCTAGAGGAGAATGTCAACGAAGGATACGAGCTGGTGCGCGGTGCTTTTGAGGATGCCGATCAAGAAATTAAGGCTGTCGTAACCTTAGTAGTCGATTCAGGATTAGAATATCTTGTTTCTGAACCTACTAAAATCTGGAAGAAAGAGGTACTAGAATTTCTCAATGGAGCTAAGATAGACGAACCTGGATTCAAAATCAAATCCAGGGTTCATGGTGAGAAGGTGAAGGTGTCACCTAAAAGTCTGAGGAAGATTCTACAGCTGCCAAGAACTAAAGAGGAAGCTGAGGTTACTGCTTCAAAGACCAGGGAAGCACTAACCTGGTGTGGACTAGATTCTAAGATGAAGATAGGATCTGTGTTTAACAGGAAGGGAATGAATAGTCAAGGAAAATTCCTTTCAGAGATTGTTGGCAAAGTCATATTAAGCAAGCCAGGAGGGCATGACAGAGTATCTGCCTCTATGTTCAATATTATGACAAGGATAATTTTCTCTCTGCACACTGACTAGTCTATGATAGTCTTTGAGAAGATTAAAGAAAGCCTAAAGAAGCCCAACTTAGGCAGAATCTTAAGTCTTTACCTTGCTGGTGTAATACCTGAAGTTATGAGTACAGCTGCTGGAAGCAAAATAAATCATATGAGGAAGATGGATCTGAGAATATTTTCTAGATGGGACAGGGTGTTGTCTAAAGAGATGCCAACCCCTGAGAAGATAGTTCCTGAGAAAGAAATTCCTCCAAAGAAGAAAAGGAAGACTGCTCCAGTGACACAAGAGTCCACTAGCAGCTCTGAAAGTGAAGAGCATGTTGTCTTCTCATCTGATGAGAATGAGGAAGAGCCTGCTGTGAAATCTCCTGCTCCTCAAGATGATGCTGAGATCCAGGGGGAGCTACCTCAAGCTAGCCCCATACACAAGGATCAAAGCCAGGGGGAGCTTCCAGTTGTAGATGAACCCACTGCACTGGAAAGTGAACAAGCAACCACCATTATCCTAGAGGTAATCACTGAACTCAATACTTTAGATTTTCCTATGGAAGATACTGATTTGTCTGATGTTCATCAGCAAACTCAGCTGGATAACCAAGTCCCAGATGCTGTCTTGGAAGACACATCTGTTGCAGCCCCAATAGTTACTGATCCAGTAGTTGAAGAGACAAGAATTACTCCAGCTCCTTCACCACAAGAGTATACTATGGAAGATTTATTTTTAAATCTAGATCAAGGAGACTTTGGAAAAGAAACTATTGCTGCTGAAGGAGATAATGCTGCTGCTGAGGGGGAGCAAGTGCACATTCATGAAGAACCTGCCAGGAAAGAAACTGAGACAGCACCAGCTGTGCAGCCTGAGAAGCCTCCAAGCCCTAAGGAGAGGGTGGATATAGCCAGCACATCTGCCTCTGAAGATGAAGAGATTGCTAGGGCAAAGAAGAAGAAGTTTCAAGTGTTCAGAAGAAGAAGCCAGAGTTACAAGAAGGCTCTCCAAACTGTTGCTCCACAACTTATAGTTCAGCCAGCACCATCAATAGACTATAGTGATCTGATGGTTGTCATGCAGCTCAAGTTGGATGAGCATAGAAAAGCACTAGAAACTTATGTGGATGTAGGGCAGAAATCATTGCAATTTGATCTGGCCCAGGACATAAAGTCAATAAGATTTGAGATGAATCTTAACAAGAAAGAGATGACAGACTAGGAGAAGATAAAAGCACAAGTGGATGACATGGCTGTGAAGCAAGGTTATGTTCTAGAAAATCAGATAAGAATGAATGACAACCTTACTGCATCTCACAATGTCATTGTCACAGAACTGAAGAATCTAGCTGCAGGGCAGACTCCAGCTATAGCAAAGGCAGATTTTGACAAAATATTCCTAGAATAAATCACTGCTCTTAAAACTGTCATTCAAGAATCTCAAAAGAATATAACTGACAAACTACAAAGGTTAAAACCTTTCTTTAAAGATAGAGTTAATTACTTGGATAATCAGGTGAGATTTCAAAAAGATGATGTGAGAGATCATATAGAACGAGAAGTCATAAAGGGGGAGAGGGTTTTAGTCAAGGCCAGCTCTGATCATGCCAAATGGATATCAAATTCTATCAGAGCTACACTGGGTTATCCTCCTCTTTGTGATGATGATAATGTGGCAGAATCTGGAATTCATCCTGCATATCTAGGAGGGGAGCAACCTGAAGTGGCACAAGTCATCTACCCTCCTCCAGATTTTGACATGATACATGCTGATGTACAGTCTATGTATAGCCCACCTGGGGGCAAGGACAATGTTAATATTGAAAAAGTTGATTAGCCTATTTCTGAAGCCATGCAAGAGGCACTGCAGAAAGAAGAAGAGACTAGATTGTCAAAGAAGAGGTTTAGGGAACAAGCTGAACAAAGACCAGACTTTGAGCAGTGGAGCCCTATCTCTAGAAACATTATATTGACTGCCTGGAAAGCTGCCAAAGACAACATTCAAGACAGGAACAAGTGGTTCTCTGAAGCTGAATGGAGAAAACATGAATCTAGACAGGAGGCAATAGTTCAATACAGAAGGAAGGCCAAGATGGGAAAGCTACCTCCTACTGCTCAGGAGCCTAGCAAGTACTTTCCTAAGCCATACCATTATTTTGAAAGGCAGAAGATTAAAACAGAAGAGCTTAAGAAGAAAGATCTGAAAGGCAAGAAGCCTGCTGTTGCTGAAGTTGCTGATGCTCCTGTTCAAGTTAAAGTTCAACCTGGAAAAAGAATAGTGATTAAGGAGCCAAAACAGAAATAGATTTAGAATTTTCTTGAAGTTTACTTTGTAATCTTTTTGATGTAAAACACTTTGTGAACTTCTGTAAAAGAATATGACAGATATTAGAACAATGTGTTATATGTTAAATCTATTTCATATTTGTTCTGTGATAATGTCTGTCTATTTCATATTTGTTCTGTGATGATGTATTTGTATACATGTGTAATTGATACATGTTTATGTTTACTCTGCTGTATATAATCCTGCTTTACATCATTTTGTAATTTTAATTATGAATGGTGTATATCATTGACTCAGGGTTATAACTTCTCCAAATAGAGGGAGATTGTTGGGTACATTGGTTTAAATGTACCTGATTTGAAGAAGCCTCACCCAACTCAATGATATACATCATAATGTATTTGATGTATTTTGAGTTACTTGTGCAGGTTAAGTATTTGCAGGACTGAAGCAAAAATTTCTAAGTCCATGTGTCGACACCCAGAGGGAAAGTGTCGACACTTAAGAAAACTTGTGTCGACACCCAGACAAGCAGTGTCGACACTTGGGGTCATTGTGTCGACACCAGGGATGCTGAGTCGACACCAGCCACAAAGTGTCGACACAAAGAACAATGTGTCGACACTCAGTGAAGAAAAGTGCAGTAAAGCTGTGTCGACACTTAGCAGCAGTGTCGACACCTAGAAGAATTGTGTCTACACCAGAAAGTGTCGACACTTGGAGCTGTGTCGACACTCAGCAAAAGTCAGCAGAGACTAAGTATAAGTGTCGACACCCAGAACAATGTGTCAACACTCTGCAGAAGAGTCAGCACTTGAAGTAAGTGTCGACACCCAGAACAATGTGTCGACACACAACAGAAGAGTCAACACTTGAAGAAAGTGTCGACACAAGGAAGAATGTGTCGACACTCAGCTGAAGACTCAACACTTGAAGAAAGTGTCGACACATGGAGCTGTGTCGACACTTAGCAAAGAACAGCAAAATCAACAAAATATTCTAAGTACAAGTGTCGACACTAAGGGGATGTGTCGACACTCAGCTGAAGTCTCAACAGAAGAATCAAGTGTCGACACAAGCAGTTGTGTCGACACTCAGCAAGTATCAACACTGAAGACTATGTGTCGACACCAAGAAGCAGTGTCGACACTTAACAGATTCAACACATGAAGATGTGTCGACACAAAGGAGATGTGTCGACACTTAGAAGAATTCAGCAAAATACAGAAGATCAAGTACTTGTGTCGACACTCAATTTCAGTGTTGACACATAAAGAAGAAACTGTGTCGAGATATAGAATCTACAACACAAGGAGTTGTGTCGACACCTTGTAAACTTGTGTCGACACTTACACAACTTGTGTCGACACTTGGTCTATAAGTGTCGACACTTAAAGACAGAAAGTCTCGACACTTTCAGACAGTTAGAGAATTTTCAAGAACTGACTGGATGACTTGACAGCTGCCGTTCCAGCCGGTCTACAACACCTGTCAGAGATGTCAGAAAGCAGTTATGGACCGGACCAGCCGGTTACCATGAAGAAGGCCTATAAATAGGCTTATACAGTCTACAGAAACAGTTGTTCAATTTATTGATCAAGTACCTAAAGGAAGATCTAGCTATTCCTTGAAGACTAAAGTGCAGATCTAAGAAGTTGGAGAGAGAGAGAGCTCCATCCAAGAATTCAGCCGTTGGAACTAGGCTGAGAAGAAGGGTTCAGATTTATTCTGAATCTTAAGTAGCAGAGGTCAAGGATCAACTGCAAAAGGAAGTCAATCTTATTGAGTTCTACTTTCAAGAAACTTTGAAGAAATCTAAGTCAGATTGATTTCAGCTGAGTTCTTCCAAGAACTCATCAAGAAACTCACAACTCCCCTCTCTTGTCTTTGGGTTGCTGAGTTAACAATTGTATAAACATTTTTATCTTGTAGGATCCTTTGAATCTGAGTTTTTGTAAGCCTGTAATTATAAAGGCTGAGTGTAGGGCTTGAGAGCCTGAGTGTAGGAGATTGAATTTTCTGAGTGTAGGCCTTGGTGGTTGAGTGTAGGCTTTTGTGGCTGAGTGTAGGCTTAGTGGAAAAGCTGAGTTGTAGGGCCTTGGGCCTGAGGTGTAGGAACCAGTTTGGGTTCTGAGATAGTGGAGAAGTTTGGCCGAATCTAGTACACTGCTAGATAGGCGAAGGGGGAAAGTGGATGTACCCAAATATTGGGGAACCACTATAAAACTGTGTGTCTTCTGTGTGCTGTGATTTGCTGTGAATACTGTGTGATTGCTGTGCAAAAGTAGAATAGATTCTGTGTTATAAACTGATTGCTGCCATAAAAAGTTAAAAAGAATTAGGTCACCTATTCACCCCCCCTCTAGGTGTTTAGGTACTATATCTTTCAGTGACGCCCCAGATGAGTGAACCTCAGCGAACTCATGGCCACAATGACTCTTTGAAGATCACCATTGTGTCTCTGGATGGGACGAATTACCTTGAATGGTCTCGTGCGGCTCAACATGTATTTCGCAGTCATCAAATGTTTAGATATATAGATGGGACGGTCGTGAAACATCCTAAGGATGATTCTATATGGAAGTGTTGGGATTCTGAAAATTTCCTTGTTGTCTCGTGGATCCTCCACTCCATTTCTCCTAAGGCATACCATAGTTATATGTTGATGGACACTGCCCCAGAGATCTGGACTCGGGCACACGTAACTTACTATCAGATTGGAAATTCCACCGAGATTTACGAGCTTACACGTCGCATTCTGGAGTTGCGTCAGGGATCCATGCTTCTCTGAGTTTGAACGTCTCTCTCAGGAATTAGATTACTTTGAATAGTTTTACCCCCGCCTGTACTTCCAATGCAATCCTGTTGCAGAAAAAGGACGAACGATTTCGTCTACATGTTTTTTTGATGGGTTTGAACATGAAATTGGATACAGTTCAGACTAATGTTCTTCATCGCTCCCCTCTCCCATCTCTTCGGGTGACTTTTAGTATGATTCTTGGCGATGAAGATCGTCTTAGGACCCGCAGCACGACTACACCTCCAGATCGCTTTGTCTTTACCAACACTGTTCTTATTTGTGATTGCAGTGCCCGCAGGGGCCACACTCGGGATGTCTGCTTCAAACTCTACCCTCACCTTGCTCCATCAGGACCCAGTCGTGGTCCCGACAAAGTGGTTCACAATCTCATGATGTTGCCTCCTCCATATAAGTCTATACTGACTGTCAACCCCTAGGATATTTTATCGTGCATGAATTGGATACTCTCCGCCGTCTTCTATAGTCCCAGTCGGACTCTAACCCTGGTACTTCTACCTCCTTTGTTACTGCCTCTATGCCTAGTGCTAATGAAGCCACGAATCCTTCTTCTGAGTGGATCATTGACTCGAGCGTCACCGATCACATGACAAGATCCTCCTCAATTTTGTTTCGTACACCCCCTCTTCTGGAAATAATAAGGTTATCTCAGCAAATGACACATTGTCCCCCATTGCGGGCAAGGGCCACATTTCCTGTACTCCCTCAATTTCCCTTTCTTTTCTCTTAGATGTTCCCTATTTTCCTCGTAGTTTACTTTTAATTAGCAATATCACTCAATCTTTTGACTGTTTTGTAACCTTTTTTTCTTGATTCTTGCGTTTTTCAAGAACTGGGTACGCAGCGGACCATTGGCAGTGGTAGGAACCGCACTGGCCTGTACTACCAGAATTCTCAAACATCGCCCCATTCCTTTTTTCCTCTGTTGTTACTGTTGCTGACGCTCGATGCTGACATTTTGCGCCTTGGACATCCCTCTCCCATCTACCTTTAAAATTTATCTTTTTTGTTATATTTTATTAAAACTTTAGCTTGTGATGTTTGTGAAATATCTAAACATGTTTGACACTCGATGTCGCATTCGTTTTCTCCTAATAACACCTTTTTTGTTGTTATATATTATGATGTTTGAGGGTCTTCTTCTATTTTATCTTTATCTAATTTTCATTGGTTTGTTAATTTTATCAAATGTTTTTCCCGCGCTACTTGGGTTTACCTCTTAAAGGAGAAAAATGAAGTGCTTCTGTGCTTTCAAGTCTTTCATAAAATGGTGCAAACACAGTTCAATGGTAATATTTATGTTCTCTGTAGTGATAATGTGGGGATATGATGATTGTGGGGCGTTTGGCTCTTATCTCACAAGTCATGGTATTGTACATCAAACCACTTGCGTTTACACCTCTACCCAAAATGGTGTTGTTGAATAAAAAAACTGGCATCTCCTCGATGTTGCCCGGTGCCTTCTCAGCACCATGCATCTTCTGAAATCCTATTGGGGTGATGTTATCCTAATTGATGCTCATCTTATCAATCATCTGCCTTCAAGGCTGACAAGGCCTGGACAAAACACACACACACAAGCACCCGGAGAGGGACGGGAAACAGAGGGCGCCGGGGAGATAGAAGACTGAGGGGTATCCGACACGCTAAAGGCTGACAAGGCAGACGGTTGACCGAGAAGGTCCCCGTAAGAAGAGCAACACTCCAAAACGACTCGGGGATGTGAGATCCACGCAGAAGACACCGGGTCACATTCAAGAGATGACGATTTTTGCGTACCGCCACGCCGTTTTGTTCTGACGTATATGGACAGGAGAATTGATGAAGGGTTCCTTGGCTAGCAAGGAAAGCAGTGAAAGAGGAAGAGGTATACTCTCCCCCGTTATCGGAGCGAAGGACCCGAATACGAGAGGAAAACTGAGTCTTAACCATATTAGTAAACTGGGTATATAAATCAAAGACATCATATTTGGCACGCATAAGATCGACCCAACAGCAACGAGTAAAATCATATATAAAATTAACAAAATACCAAAAACCATCATAAGAAACAACCGGGGCAGGCCCCAAACATCTGAATGAATAATATCAAACAGTGCAGAACTACGAGAAACATAAACAGGATAGGAAGTGTGTGTATGTTTGCTAAGCTAACACACATCACACTGAAAAGAGTTCTCAAACGGGACACTCGGAAAAAGAGACGACACAATCTGGGGACTCGCATGCCCCAGTCTAGCCTGCCAAAGAGCAGGTAAAGTAGTAGCAGCAGTGATGGATGGGGGTGAGGTCCAGGACGAATGAGGTGGAAGATCCAGCTGGTAAAGCCCGTCGCGCTCACGGCTGTAGCCAAAAGTCCTCGTGGTCAGGTCCTGAAAAATACAGCCAGAAGGAAAAAATGTCACCAAGCAGTGCATCGAATGAGTCGATTGACTAACAGAAAGAAGATTTAAAGAAAGTTTGGGAACATCAAAAACTGAACCCAAGGACAAGGAGGGAGTCAGAGGAACTGTGCCCCGGTGAAGGATGGGGGTCACAGATCCATCGGCAAGGCAAACCTGCGATGGACGCTCAGAGACTCAAGAGAAGAGAACAAGCATGTCTCACCAGTCATGTGATCAGTGGCCCCAGAGTCAATCACTCAGGGAGAAGGAGACCCCTCTTGAGTGACATGAAAGGCCATCGGGGTACCTAACGCAGACACTGAAGTCGACGAGAAGGCAGGCAACGGCTGAGCAGGAAGAGGCTGGTGCGGAGTCTGAAACTGAGATTGCAGCTGAAGTTGAGACTGAAGCTGCTGTACTTGAGCCATAAGCTGACTCCAGTCAGTGGAAGGAGCACCGGAAGAGGCACCAGAATCAGGTTGGCCCCCAAAGTCGGAAGAAGTAACGGCGGCAGCACGCGTGGCGGGGATCTGCTGGCGTAGTTGAGGAAAGATCAGCCAACATCGGGCCTTCTCATGACCAGTCCGGAGGCAGTGCTGACACTGAACAACGGAAAATGGGCTGTCACGGCCACCCCCCGCGTCCTTTAGGAGTAGAAGTACGTCCCCCGCGCACAGAAGAAGTACGATCTGAAGCCAGGGCCATTTGGACTGGAAGAGGAACAGAAGCTGGAATGGGAGAAACAACAGTCAGGCGGGCACGGCGCTCATGCTCCTCCACCATGGAATAAGCATCCAAGATATCAGGAAGAGGGTTCATGCTGACAATCTGAACCCTAATCTGCTCAAACTCGGGTCTCAAGCCCATCAGGAACTGATAGGTCTCTCGCTTCTCCTGTCGCCGCTTGACAATAAGCAGATCCTCTGGATGTGTAAAAGAACTAAGCGGCTCAAGGTCAGAAAGCTCCTGGAACCTCCCTGAGAGAAAGGTAAAGTACTCGTGCACCGAACGGTCCCCCTGACGAGCAGTAGAAATCTCCTGGAAGACAGAATAAATCTGTGTATCAACGCGTGTGTGATCGTAGGTACGCGTCAAGGCAGCCCAAAGAGACGACACTGAATCGAATCGCATGAACTGCTCGTAAATGCGGGGCTCCATAGAGCACTGAAGCCACCCGAGAATCTTGAAATTTTTCATGCGCCATTGACGGATTGCCTTTTCGTCGGAATGCTTGGGAACACCATTGGGTTCGAGCCAATCAAGCTTGTCATGTCCAGCAAGATGGACACGCACGGAGTTGGGCCGAGCAATAAAAATTTTTTCATTGAGAAGGGCGGTAGTAATGCGTTGAGCAAAACCATCATTCGAACCGAAGAGGGAGGAATCCATGGGATGGGAACAAGAGAACGCAGAAAAAAAATTCAAAAGAGGAAATCAGGGAAACCCTTAAACAGAAGAAGAACCCATCCCAAAAAAAAGGGAAGACTGTATATCACAGATCTAGGTCATGAGAAGAAAAGAAGTGAGGGAAGGGGCAGTAAACACCAACCATATCTTCGCGGAGGAAGAAAAAAAAATCGAAAGAGGGAAGGGTTCGACTGTAGCAGCAGAGACGGAAAGGTGCGGGATCAGCAGGGATTGGCAATCAGCAGGTGCGACTATCGCACAGGAGCGGCCAGGTGCGGGAGCGGCGAGGTGCGGGAGAGGCTATCGCGCGGGAGAGGCTAGGTTCTCATATCGCGCGGGAGAGGAGGTGCCAAAGACGGAAGACGGAAGACGCGAAAGACGGAAGACGCACGATCCGAGATCGGCTAGGGCGCGGGCGGCGAAGACGCGCAATGCGGGAAGCTAGGGCTCGGTGGGATCGGCTATTCGCTCTGATACCAAATCACATGAGAGGAAAAATATTGTTGTATTCATACTCTTAGGTGGCAAACATAAATATATATATGAGAGATACAAATAAGAAGATATAAAAATAATACGCCAATAGGTTTCTCCTCCAGCTTGAGGGGGAGTGTTAGAGTTAGTAGTATTTATATTATTGAGTTTAGTCTCACACCGCCTATCGGTGTTGGGTGTCTTGTTGTATCTCCTATATTATGCCCTTTTGTGGAAGAATAAAATCACACCTTTCATTTCTCTTTACAAACATTATTATTTTGATTGTATATGTGGATGATATCGTTCGGATAGTGATCTGACAAAAATACAAGCTACAAATGAGAACCTTACAAAAAATTTTGTAACTACTGATTTGGATGAACTCTCCTACTTTCTAGCAATTGAGGTAACACAGAACAAATTTGACAATTATTTCAATCAATAAAAATATGTCCTAGACCTTCTTGAGGAAACATGACTACAAAGGGCTAAACCTACGATTTTTTGCATGATCAAACCAACTCTCTATGGGAAATTGATTCGGGGTTTAGGGTCAAATAGCACAGGAGATTAAGTTAATATACTTAATAGTTACAATTCCTGACATCTGATTTGTTGGAGTGTTCAGTAAATTTATGAACAAACCTAGAAAATGTCGCTGAGATGCTATAATCTAGCTTCTTTGGTTTCTAAAAGGATCCTCGGGAAAATGACTAATCTATAAAAAAAAAGTTCATGTTGATATTGTCGGATATTCTGACTATGTCGGTTGCCAACTACTTTAGGTTATTCTACTCTAGTTGGAGAGAATCTTGTCACATAGCATAGCAAAAACCAAATGTTGTTGCAAGGTCTAGTGTTGAAGCAAAATATAGAGTGATGAACCAAGACACCTATAAGCTACTCAACGCCAATTCACTTCTAGAAGGATTTGGGCACACTACTCCTATCGCACCCTTATACTATGATAGTCGTGTTGCTACATCTAATCCAATTTTTCACAAATGTATTAAACATATTGAAGTAAATTGTCATTTTGCAAAAGATGTCGATCTTTCCAAAAAGATTCATACTCCATTAATTAAATCTGAAGAAAAGAGTCTGACCTCCTCACCAAATCTCTTAATGGGAGAACTCATTAATTATGTAACAAGTTGTGCTTGATTGATATATACACTCTAGCTTGAGGGGGAGTACTAAAGCCCAGGATAGCTAAGCCCATATTTAGGCCCATGCAGTTCATCTCCCTCTTTTTCTTCTTTAATCTCATATCTCCAATGGAGTATTTGAGGGACCTCATCTCTTGTTTAAATATATATGAACATTGTACTTTTTAAAACTTAAATAAAACAGAAAATTCTAAATAAACAAAAGAGCTTCTTAATGGCCAGTGATGGAAGTCACCAGCCTTTACTAAACTTAGTGCCTTATCATCATCATTGGCAAGATGCTAGTGCCTCTTTGAGGTGCTTTCCACTCATTTCTATTCTTTGTAGTTGAAAATATTCTTTAGGTCACTTCTAGTTGCTTCTAATAAACTTTTATGTCCATCACTTAAAATTCTTTTGATGTACTATTTTTGGTAAAATTTGCATTCATTCACTTGTTGGATATGACCTTGTCCTTTTAAAATAAGAAATAAGCAACTTTTGATATCATCCAATGCTACAACTCTCCTGTAATGATATTATCAAATCTCTCGTATCCTACTCTATGTCCAAGTTTGTCATTCAACCAAGATTCGCATGTAAGTATCTTTAAAGGGGTAGTTTGGTTACGTGTTATTAGATACCAACATTATTGCATTAAAAGATGTGGGTCTTATCAGAATATAATTGTAGTTGAGAAATAGCTACATACAAACAAGGTCAATTGTTATGTAGCTGGGGTTCCAAGATACAGAAGGGGAAAAGGAGAGAAGAGGACAAGGAAAAGGGAGAGGAGGAGAAGTGAAAAATCTATAAGGTTCCATTTTCATCATCATTCCAGGATAGCTCAAATGAAGAGTCTTATATAGTGCCTCATTTCAAAGTACGCATGGACAAACGGTAGACAACCCACGATCCAAAATACACATGCGATAATAAAATATAAGAATGACGATTGCGCTACACATGTGCTCCCTACTAGTGAACATTCGTCGTCGAGTTGGGATTTGTGTCCCCGTCCACTTGTCACCGACATTGACTTATGTGTCGTGTGCTCGTCTCTTTCCATTTTTCGTCTTCGTAACAATGTCTCCCTCTCAAAAAATCGCCTTCTTCTCAAGGCAGGATAAACTATTGGGATGCACTGCAGCTGAGATGGTGGAGGTGCAACCAGGAGAGTCGACTCGGCGTTGCGACACATGTATGCGGCAGAATCTATTGGCACATGCTGCTAAGGAGGATGGCGTGCCGTCGGAAGATAGGAAAAAGACTCCGCCCCTGCTAAGAGGAAAAAAGACTCCCGCTTGAGAAAAACGCATCTTCATGCGGGCCAGTTGATATGCACATCTCCGAGTGCACAAAGCCAAGCAACGTCGAGTATGGCATCAATACCACGAGCACAAAAGTGTACAAATCTTCCCAGAGAGGGCAGGGCCCCACGCTCATCTAGAGGTTCACTTAGAGACCCTCAGTGGTAGTGCGGCGGTCGTCTCCCAAGCAAACAGTGAGAGGGAACGAAGATGGGTGGATGTTGAGTCGTATCGTCACTCGTCAGGCACGATGAGATGAAATTGTGGTTGATCCTACTATCAATCATCATGGTCAGGGGAGCGCCAACCAGGGAACTAATGATCATCATAGTGAGGGGCCAGATGTGTTGCCCACCGCAGAGCACAGAAGTTTGAGATGATGCAGACGTGCAGGGGGGGGGGGGGCTGGCAGCAAGTGAGTCATCACTCTCTAGTGATTTGAAATCCCCAAGGGTGGTTTTTGGGTCCTCACCAATGGTGATGCGGAGCTCCTTCAGAGGACAGTTATGAGTCGGGGAGTAGGGTTGTTTACAACAAAAATAGAGGGCCCTTGTGCGAAGATCATGGTACTCGTGGTTGTCCATTCGGGGATCGTTTGATGGTCGGGGCAGTTGGAAAGGTGGTTCGAGATGCGAGGGGGTATGCATTTAGGGTGGTGGCTGGAAGGGTGGGGGAGGGTAGGTAATCGTTGGGGGCATAGAACTCCCGGGTGGCTGGACGGTATCGATGGAGGTGACCTTGAAGTTTGCTTCCACCAAACGGGCTAGCTACATAGCCTCAATAATCATCCTAGGGTGGTGGGTGTGAAGGTGGTATCGGATGTAGGGGAGGAGCCCCTACATGAAAAATTCCAAGAAGTGATCTAGCAGGAAGCCTGAAACATGCATCGCCAAGGCAATGAACTCATCGATATAGTCGTCAAAGAAGCCTGATTGGCGGACATCACACAAATGTTCAACTCATCGATGAATGTTGAAAAATTGTTTTGTGTGGGCAATCCATCCCATGAGGTCGGTGTCGTTGAAAGAAGGGACGTATAACAAATGGAGTGGAGGTGGTAAGCACGTCGGCTGTGGGATAGGGTCCTGGGGAGGGTTCGGGTGTGTCCCGAGAAGCGATGGGGACTCCCTGTTGGAGGACGATGAAGCACTAGGTCTGTCGACCAGGAGGGCATCAAACTTAGCATCCATTCACAGTATTAGGGCCTCGAGTGAGGCAATGGCCGCCTCATGAGTATCAAGATGTGATGGAGACGATGACCCTCAACATGATGACGATGGTACCGGCACGCTTACGGACGATGGTGCTTCTCCAAACAAAGACGCGCGTCGCCGCAACAACCATTTTGATAAACGCCATCGCCGTTACAACCTCCTCCTGCGACGTCATAATAATTAATTAATACATATAATTATTCTATTATAAGTATTAATTAAATATTATCATGTTTTCTTTTATTAAATATTTGTTTGTTTGGACAATAATTAATTTTCTTGCTTTGTGGGCTGCATATAGCCATTATTGTTTGTAAGCCAATAAATAGGTCATGTGGTAGTAGGATTTGATTATTGATAATTGATGATAAAATTTGAAATTTGAAATTTCCCTTGATTTGGAATCTCCTCCTCCCTCTCTCTTTCCTTCTCCTCTCTATTGCCGAAATAGGCTCTCCCCTCCCTTAGGTTCGGCCACCCTTGGAACCGCCGCCCCTCCCCCTCTTCTCCTCCCTCTTGGCCGCCGGCCACCCCCACTCCTCCACCGAGATAAACCGACCCTCTCTCACCCTTGCCCCCTCTAAATTCGGCCACCAAAAGATTCACCACCGTTTCTCTCTCTCCCTCAAGTGGTCGGCCAAAGCAAGAAGACTAGGCCTTGTGGAACTCCAACCCGGCGTGACGCAAGGAAGGAGGACAAGTTTCTCTCCATCCGCCGTGATTCCGGTGGAACCGTTGAAGGGCGATCAACTTTTGGCATAGATCAACTCCTAGATCTAACTCCGAGCGGGGTAACGAAATTTCTACAAACCTTGAGATTTATTTTCCCTCTAGATAATTTCTGTGGTGGAAAACGTTGGCGTGCAATTTTGATAGCATTGGAATCATCGTGGTTTTCTTGAACGAATTTTGAGTTTAACGTAATTTGTTTAAATTCGAGAAGGCTTGGCGGGCCTCGTTTCTTTTTGTTGGGAGGGATCTACCATTTCTTGCGAATCGTATTTTTTTTTGGTAGATCACTTTGGTACAACTCCGCTCGTTCGGACGCAATAGTCGTCCCTTTAGCTTGATCGAATCTCGGCCGATAGTCGTTGTTCGGTCTCTAACGGATTGGCTACCCGTACGTTAGCCTTGGATCGTTAAATATTGCAAACGTGTGGGCTGGAATAATCTTCTGTGCGAATCGCAAATTAGTTGGAACGTCGAGAGGGAACCACAATTTCGCTAATATTCGTGTCGCGCGTACAACGCTACATCAATTTGGTATCAGAGCCAGGTTGTGTCGATTTCTTAATTGGCACCATCCTAAATTATCCTAGAACGCCGACACGCTCTTGCACAAAATTTTTTTTCAGCAAAAAAAAAATTCAAAAAAAAATGTATTGCTCTCTTATTTATTTCCAGCAAGAAAAAAAAACTAAATTTTACCCTAGTTATTAGGAGAGAACAATCTCTACTGTTATAAATTTTTGAGTCAAAATTTTTGTTTGCATGCGCACTAGATTAGGCACGGAGTATACCCCGTCTACCTCCCTCATCTCCATCATCTGTGCATTGAACTCCTGACGGAGATCGTCGATCGCTGTGGAACTATGTCCCACATCTGGCTCGTCTGCCATTTGGGAGGGTGACGAGTGGAAGACCGCTTTTAAATCTAAGGAAGGGCTCTACGAGTGGTTAGTAATGTCATTTGGGCTTTCCAATGCCCCGAGTACATTTTCTAGAATGATGACTCATTTCTTCCAACCGTATATGGGAAAATTCATATTAATATACTTCGATGATATTCTTGTTTTTAGTACCTCTACGATCGATCACGAGTCACATTTGAAGATTATCCTTACCACGTTGAGGTCGGAGAAATTATTCGTTAATATTAAGAACTGTACTTTTCATGTACCGTCTGTAGAATTCCTTGGTCATCTGTGCATAGCGGCGGGTTGGGTGGACATTTTGGTCACGATAAGACCATCGCTCTAGTAGAGGAAAAGTTTTATTGGCCCGGTCTTAAGTCAACGGTGCATAAAATCGTGAGTAGTTGTCGAGCGTGTCAACTGGCTAAGGGTAATAAAACTAACGCGGGACTTTATACCCCTCTTCCGATTCCTTCCATTCCCTGAGAAGACATTAGTATGGATTTTATTTTAGGCCTGCCCGTCACGTTTAGGCGTCATGATTCTATTCTGGTAGTGGTAGATCGGTTTTCCAAAATGGCCTATTTTATTGCGTGTAATAAAACCAACGATGCGTCACATGTTGCAAAATTATTTTTTAAAGAGGTAGTTGGTCATCGGGGCGTTCCTAAGACAATAGTGATCGATAGGGACGAAAAATTTTCGAGCTTTTTTTGGAAGACCCTTTGGAAAATTATGGGCACCAAACTTTTATTTTCTTCGGCCTACCATCCCCAGACGGATGGACAAACGGAAGTGGTAAATAGAAGTTTGGGTAGTTTGCTTCGTTGTCTTGTGGGTGACCACAAGGGTACGTGGGACCTAATCCTTCCCCATGCTCAGCTAGCTTATAACAATTCGAAAAATAGGTCCACGGGTCTTTCACCAAATGAAATCGTGCACGAATATAAAGCGCTGGTGCCACTTGACTTGATTCTGTTACCCCCATCCTACAAGTCAAGTCAATTTGCACAAGAGTTTGTCTCGCATGTCCACCATTTGCATAAGCACATTAGAGACACGATAGCCACACAATATGCGACTTATCAATCTAATGCTAACGTACATAAGAGGGTGTCTCCTTTAAAAATTGGTGATTTAGTTATGGTGCGTCTCATCCCTGAACGGTTGCCTTCGGGCACCATAAAAAAGTTAGCGAATCGGCGAGCTGGTCCATTTCGAATCTTAAAGAAGTTAGGAGAAAACGCATTTTTATTAGAGTTACCCACTGATTGGAGAATTTCCCCTATTTTCAATGTTTCGGATTTAACGCCTTATGTATCTCCACCACTTGAATTGTCTGCATGTCCGTTTGGGTCCACTGAAATTTCTAATGGGTTTGGGGATGAGCTTGTTCCTGGATCGCTCTCTACACCGGTCTCCACTGGAGGTACGTTGGATGTTGATGCAGAAAATTTTTCTCCTTCTTTGATTAACGTTTTTCCAAGGTTCCCCAAGACCACCATTTTGCCTGACAGGATTCTTCGAGACGAAGTGCTCTCCTCTCCAAGTGGTGACATTCGCCGCTACTTGATCCGTTGGCGTGACCGTCCAGCTTCTGATGATTCATGGCTCCCGGAAGCGGAGGTGGCCTTTTTGGATGATGCTCTTCTACGACAGTACCTTCAAGACAACTCATCGGTGATGAGTACTTTCGAGCGGGGGAGGATTGATGGAGACGATGGCCCTCAACATGATGACGATGGTACCGGCACGCTTACGGACGATGGTGTTTCTCCAATCAAAGACGCGCGTCGCCGCAACAACCATTTTGATAAACGTCATCGACGTTACAACCTCCGCCCGCGGCGCCATAATAATTAATTAATACATATAATTATTCTATTATAAGTATTAATTAAATATTATCATGTTTTCTTTTATTAAATATTTGTTTGTTTGAACAATAATTAATTTTCTTGCTTTGTGGGCTGCATATAGCCATTATTGTTTGTAAGCCTATAAATAGGTCATGTGGTAGTAGGATTTGATTATTGATAATTGATGATAAAATTTGAAATTTCCCTTGATTTGGAATCTCCTCCCTCTCTCTTTCCTTCTCCTCTCTATTGCCGAAATAGGCTCTCCCCTCCCTTAGGTTCGGCCACCCTTGGAACCGCCGCCCCTCCCCCTCTTCTCCTCCCTCTTGGCCGCCGGCCACCCCCACTCCTCCACCGAGATAAACCGACCCTCTCTCACCCTTGCTCCCTCTAAATTCGGCCACCAAAAGATTCACCACCTTTTCTCTCTCTCCCTCAAGTGGCCGGCCAAAGCAAGAAGACTAGGCCTTGTGGAACTCCAACCTCGCGTGACGCAAGGAAGGCGGACAAGTTTCTCTCCATCCGCCGTGATTCCGGTGGAACCGTTGAAGGGCGATCAACTTTTGGCATAGATCAACTCCTAGATCTAACTCCGAGCGGGATAACGAAATTTCTACAAACCTTGAGATTTATTTTCCCTCTAGATAATTTCTGTGGTGGAAAACGTTGGCGTGCAATTTTGATAGCATTGGAATCATCGTGGTTTTCTTGAACGAATTTTGTGTTTAACCTGATTTGTTTAAATTCGAGAAGGCTTGGCGGGCCTCGTTTCTTTTTGTTGGGAGAGATCTACCATTTCTTGCGAATCGTATTTTTTTTGGTAAATCACTTTGGTACAACTCCGCTCGTTCGGACGCAATAGTCGTCCCTTTAGCTTGATCGAACCTCGGCCTATAGTCGTTGTTCGGTCTCTAGCGGATTGGCTACCCGTACGTTAGCCTTGGATCGCTAAATATTGCAAACGTGTGTGCTGGAATAATCTTCTGTGTGAATCGCAAATTAGTTGGAACGTCGAGAGGGAACCACAATTTCGCTAATATTCGTGTCGCGCGTACAACGCTACATCAAGATGGCAGGAGATGGTCGAATCCATAGAAGGATGAGCCACTGGTGTGTCGGAGTGCACCATAGAGTGGAGCCATGCGGGCATGCACGCGAGGAAGGGCAGAAGAACAATGGAGGCGTTGTCGGTCGAACGTTCGCTGGAACAACGAACGTTCGTTGGAAGCAGCTGGGAGGACCCGATCGGTTGTTGGGAGGGACGTCGAACATTCGTTGGAATGTTCGTGGAGGCGGTTGTTGGCAGCAGGGGCGGAAGGCATAATGGACCAAAACGTAACCGACGCATGCGGCTAGAACGAGGACTTCGGGAGACGGAAACCGTGGCGGAAGCGAGATTGGTCAGACCAAATGTTACGTGGTCAGGGATTCCAAGATAGAGAAGGGGAGAAGGAGAGAAGAGGAGAAGGGAAAGGGGAGAGGAGAAGAAGAGAGAAACCCCAAAGGTTCCATTTTCATCATCATTCCAAAATAATTCAAATGAAAGATACATAAATTACGCAGGGCAGACGGTAAATAACCCACGACTTGAAATACAAGTGCGATAATAAAAGATAAGGTTGGCGGTCGCTACACCTGTGCACCCTACTAGCAAACGTCTGTCGTTGAGTTGGGATATGTTTCCAAGTCTCCTTGGCCCCGACGTCAACTTATGCATCGTGTCATCATCCCTTGCCCTTTGTCGTCTTCGTAACACCAACTTTGGCAACATATTAGTTATTTGAGAAAATGATTTGCTACTGACTTATGTGTCCCCAGTTTGGTCATCGACCCATCCAAATGTTGTTTTTTGGTCCATGTTTACTCCTAAAATCCATCGGAGGTGGCTCACACGAGGCACCCAAAATTGGGATTTTGATAGGAAAGATGACAGAATGACCAAAAGTTGAGTCACCTTTGGACAAATTAGCTTGAGAGATTATTATTAACACTGAAAGGGGCTAGGTTTTTATGTCTCGTAAACACAAAAATAATTATTAGCTTTGTGTTATTGTTAAAAGTATTGAAACAACACAAAGTGGCAAGTCATATAAACATTCATGAACATTTTCTTTTGTTAGCACATAAAAGTCACATTAAAGTGAGGTTATTGTTAAAAGTATTGAAACAATACAAAGTGCAAGTCATATCAACATTCACAAACATTTTCTTTCGTTTGCACATAAAAGTCACATCAAAGTGGGGTTGTACGAAGAATGTTTCCAATAAGTGCGACGGCATTCAACAGAGTAGTGGGAAGAAAACAAACCTTCTGATTGTTGGTACTGGCATTCATGAGACCTCTTGATGGGTTTCAAATTGGAATGTCGAAGAAAGTTAGTCCTATCTCCTTTGTTTAAACCAGTAGACTGCTTGTGCGTTGTATCCTAATTGCAAATGGGATGTTAGATTCATTAGCTTAACATAGTTATTTGATTTGCATCATGAGGCATCGAGGGAACTTCTCTTTCCAATTTCCAGAAAACAAACTTTTACAGTATTATTGGATACCTTCATCTCATTGTAGTGCTCAACCCATCTAGATTTAGTAAAATTAAGCAAAAGGAGCCTCTTCAAATTCCTGTTTTCTTCAGCATTCATTTGAGAAGAGGACAGATCAAAAATTCCATTTTGGAGATGTTGCTGGTAATATGATAGGTTCTCTAAGAACTGAGGACTAGAAAACATGTTTCCAATGCTGCAAATGTTAAAAGGAACTATTAATACTGAAGGGTATATATTAATTAACCCAAAAAGCGAGGAAGACTAACCTCTCCGGAGGGTTAGCAGTATCAATGGAAGGTAGATATTTCAATAGTTGCTGTTGTTCATCATTTTTCAAATGTTTCATGAAAACCTCGAGATTGATAATGTCCTGTTATGATAGAAAAAAAATGTGAGTTATCAGAATGAGGGCAAACAAGGACACAAGGAGACACCTGAACAACCTTGCTCTAAGGGCCATTTTATTCACTGTAACACCTTGAACGGGAGTTAAAATTTAGATAAAAGAAAGAAATAAAAACAATGTTATTATCTATTTTATAATCAAAGTTGTTGAGTGAGAAAGAGATATTTTGTCCAAATGAGAAATCCTCTGGCATAGTAGTTGTACAAACCGTGTAATCAAGATATCAAGGGCTGAATGACTGTGGGAAAGTAATTCGATGATACTGACATTCTTAAAACTAATATTTTTGCCATATATTAGTTAATACCAGCTTAAGTACATACGTTTCAGAAAAATAAAGTTGGCCAAGTGTTTGTAAAAGATGACTGCAATCTGATATGAGCTGGAGACCCACGAGTAGCAATCATTTTAGAGAGAACAACAACCCGAATAAACTGTCAGCCAACTTCAATATGTTGTCCATTTCAGGCAGCAAGAAATTGTTGGCAATATAGATTGCAGCTCGTTTATTGCAATAGTCATAGGCTGAAAAAAAACACTTCTTAAAGAATTTTTACCCGCTTATTGTAATATATAGTCATGGGCTGAGAACACTTCTAAAAGAATTTTTACGTGTTTATTGTAATATATAGTCATGGGCTGAGAAAACGCTTCTAAAAAAAATTACCCTGGTGATTTAACATGAAGAATGCTCATAGCTTATATTCAACTTCAGATGACCAGATTGCTCCCAACAAAGATGAAATAACCTGATGTGAAGTTCCGGTTAGCAACTGAGTTGTCATAGCTACAACTAAGAAGACTTCCACCTTTAGATGCTCACCTTGATATACATTAATCCTTTTCAATGATCTTTTTGATATACCTAATAATTTGCATATCTCCATGTGACAGAGATATGAAGAACTGAAATGATAATCTGTGAGAAAGTAATTCAATGATAATTTTAAGATTTTTTTTTTCAAATATAACACTCCGTTATTTTTTTTCTTTTCTCAAAACTGTACAACATCCTGAATAAATTGCAGTCAACTTCAATATGTTGGTCATGTCATGAAATATGAGATTACTGGCAATACATGCTGCAACTCGTTTATTGAAATATATAGTCATAGGCTGAGTAACTCTTCTAAAAGAGTTCTTACGACTATCATTTCAACGAAGAATGCCCGTAGCTTATATTCAATTTAGTTTGAGTCACAATAATTTACTTTTTTTAAGGTGATCAAATTGCCCCCAACAAAGATGGAATAACCTGACATTAATTTCCTGTCAGAAATTGAGCCATCATAATCCACAACTAAGAAGATTTCTCCATTCAGGTACTCATCTTGATATCTATTAATCCTTTTTTTCATGAGCTTCTTGTTATATCTAAAAATACACATAACTACTTCCCAATGTTTAAATTTCGGAGTTTGCATGTGCAGAGTTACAACTATGATATATGTCAAGTCTAGTGACAGATATATCAATTTATCGTAAAATATCTACAAATTGTATTATCAAAGGGCTCCTCACTGTCAAATTCCATTTGTTGTATATACACAAGATTATCACCTGATAGGCGAATAAGGATACTAGTTTCTTCAAGGATATTAACAACATATTTTCTAGAGGAAAATCCTATTTGTTGTAGGCAAATTCTACTCCAAAAAAGTATTTAAGTCCCAAGTGACAGTACAAAATTTTTTTTATAAATAATTGATTATCTCAAAAAAAACTGTGTTCATTACTTCCAATGAGCAAGATATCATCTACATACATAAAAACTGTGTTGATCACTTCCAATGAGCAAGATATCATATACATACATAACTAGCATAAATGATCCCCATGGTGTAAGCCTACCAATGATGGAGTGGTCCAAGGTGCTACTACAATGTCCAATATTGTCTAGGACGTGCAAAGCTTGTCAAAGGAACCCAAATTACTTTGTTTTAGACTATAAATAAGTTTACTGTTGTTGAAATTATTAAGGAGAAATAAAAAGGGCAATTTATTCATCCCTCAAAGGGGACATTTAAAGGACAACAAGGACTTATAAACTTCAAAACAACAATGTGAGACTAAACTCAAACACTCCTAAAGGACTCTAATAATGCGATAACTTTAACACTCCCCCTTAAGTTGGAGGGGAAACCTTCAGCGTGGACGTCATATAAAGGTAATAGAGGTAGACTAAGTGGGACAAAACATCGGACGGGTCCGTCTATCACCGGGGAAAATAAACATCGGGGATAATCCGTCGGGGATAATCCGCACAAAGGGCGGTCCCACATGATATGGTCGCACACGACACAAACTCACACGACAATCCGCTGGAATACAGGCGGGCCACCGAGGACACAGCCTCGGGACACAACCCACTGGAATAAGTCAACAAACGGGCCATCGGGGATAGTTCCACACAACACAGCCTGTCGGAATATAGACGGGCCACCGGGGATACAGACCCACACGACGCAACCCGATGGAATCAAGTCAATAGATGGGGCACCGGGGAAACTCAAACACGACAAAACCCGTTGGAATACAGGTAACCCAGCAAAGACCATACTACATGCCAATCAACAAAAAAATTGGGGAGGCCCAAACAACATAAAGCATAAGCCTAGAGGTCTGTGTGGAAATAAGGCGAGTCGAGAAATACCATATGAGTCGCCTTCGTCCCAAAGACTTCCCCTCACGTGGAACATATGTGCATGCAGACATGAGGAGAAGACACAAAAAGACTATTAAATAATCAAGAAACTCCATCGACGAGAGATGAACACCCTGAAAAGAGGTGCTGTGGTTGGTATTACAATATGTTTTATTCCTATTTTATTCTGGCATTTCTATTTCTACATTATTCCTTGTATTATTGGTGTGTTCGCCTCCATATATAGAGGGGACAAGCTTTCTTTTAGTAATGCAATTAATTTACGATTCTTCAATATGGTATCAGAGCCTGAAAGAAATTTGGTGACCTAACCGCTTCGTTCCCGTGTTCGCTCTTCCGCCGCCCACCTCCCCGCTCGCCGGTCTTCCAGCGCCGCATCTCTCTCATACAGTTCCTCCCTCTCCGCATGTCCCTTCTCTAGCGCCGACTCCGTCCAGCGCAGGCCTTCCCGCGCGTCGATCGTCGTCGGCCTTTCCAGCGCAGCGCTCCCCACGACTCTTCCAGCGTCGATTCCAGCGCCAGTTCTCGGCCATCGTCGGTCTTCTAGGCGTCGCAAGTTTCCTCTCTTCCAACCGGCGCCGCCTCCTTGGGCTTGTAGCCCTTCTTATTCCGGCGCCGGATATGTGGTGAGGTGAGGCCCGTACTTACTTTCGGCGCCGCCTCCTCGGGTTTGTTGTCTTGTTATCAAATGGAAATGATTTTTATTCCTCCTCTCTCCTACTTTGATCGTTGTTTGGCTTGATTGGTCGCCCCTTGTTGCCTTGTGTGGCGTGTGGCCTCCAGATTTCTATTCTGGAGCTATTATGTCTTCTCTTAGTGATTCTACCTCCACATCGGTTCCTCCCCCTGCAAGTTCTCTGCGGGGGATCCATGATCACAATACTCCACAGATTACTACTCTCCGATTAGTTGATTCTAATTACATGTCCTGTTCTGGCTCTATCACTCTTGCTCTCAAGAGTCTTTGCCTCTTTGATTATGTCACCGGACAAACTGAGGAACCGGAGAAGACTGCCCCTGAGTGATCTCAATGGGATTCCGAAAATTCCTTAGTCATGTCTTGGCTAATGAATTCCAAGCAACAGTCCATCGCTCGCCACTACCTATTTCTGGATACTGCAGTAGATATTTGGAGACGCGCAGAAACTACCTATTCTCGAAAGGGCAATGCTGCCCAGATCTTCCAGTTGCGACGGAAGATATCCCTACTCCGCCAGGGTGATCGTCCTCCATCGGCTTACTATTTGGAGTTCACCCAGTTGTATCAGTAATACGATCATTTTGATCCCCTCACCTTTGTTAGCTTCGTAGATGAGGCTATGGTCCGTGCTTGGGAGGATCGCAACCGGACCTTTGAGTCATGGTCTTCATCGGGACTTGGATCAGATAAGTGTTCAGATTTTGGGACATTTGTCGTTACCGTCCCTTCCAGAGGTTTATACCATTGTTCAACACGAGTTTGATCGTCGTCTGAATCTTCTCCCCGATCATGCTCCTGAGAGTTCTGCTCTTGCTGCCAGTGGCCCTTCTTTGGGGGCTCGTCCTACCCGTGATTCTAAGCTGAAGGGTACGTATAAAGACCACCTCATCTTTGATTATTGTGGGAAGGTCCATCATACCAGAGACACCTGCTTCAAACTCCATAGCTTTCCCCCATCGAGAGGTGGTGCTCCTCCACGTGGGAGTCGTGGCTTCGGGCGCTCCACTGACCGCACACCTTCTCATTCTGCCCACCTCACGAATGCTGTTATGGATACTTCTCCTGCTCTGCCTGGTGATGATCCTTCTGTCCTTTTTGGTGCTTTCTCAGCTAATGAAGTCCTCGCTCTTTGTCGCATGATGCAAGGTCTTTTTATGGAGCCTTCATCCTTGTCTTCATATGCCCACACTGGGACTCCAGGTGTTCACTCTGCTGCTGCTCATCCTTCCACTCATTGGATCATTGACTCCGGAGCCACGGACTATATGACTGGATCCGCCTCAGGTTTTATCTCCTATACCCCCCTCTCTGGTCGTGATAAGGTGAGCATTGTTGCCAAGAGACAGCGAGCAACTTCCAAAAGGTGCTGATTTTTATGCTCTGTGATCCCATTTTGAGCAGGAGAATAGGCACATGTGGTTTATAAACTATAATCAGCCAAATATTCAACAAAGTGTGAATCCAGATATTCATGACCATTATCACTGCGAAGGATCTGAATTTTAGCACTGAACTGTGTGAAAATCATGTTGTGAAACGTTTTGAAGGTGAGAAAAACATTACATTTTTTCGCAGTAAATATAACCAAGTAGTGCGAGAAAAACAGTCAATAAAAGTAGCAAACCAAGCACATCCAGAAATTGAGGAAATGAGATAACGTCTCCAAACATCAGAGTGAATCGCATTAAAGAGAACTGAACCGGGCAACGAAACATTATTAAAAGTAGTACGACAATGTTTGTTAACAACATAAACATCACAAACAAAGAAAGTAAATACAACAGTAGACATATCATGTAACAATAGTTTCATAACAGGGATAGACGGGTGTCCTAAGCGATAGTGCCAGGAGTAGAGATCGGATGTGTTGGAGTGAAGGGCTAGAGGAGATGCCACTGGGTTGGAGTCGAGCATGTACAGACCATTGACCAGGCTACCAGAGCCAATCACCGTCCTCGTCTTGAGGTCCTGAAACACACAAGAGGAAGGACGAAAGGTTATTGAGTAGTTCATAAAATTAGTCAAATGGATAATAGAGAGCAAATTACGAGTGAAATTCGGGACATGTAACACGAACGATAAGTTGATGTGAAAAACGCATTCCTCCATGGTAATCTGAAAGAGGAAGTTTATATGTCTCTCCCATCAGGCCTTACTCCTATGAATTCAGTGGGACACGTATGCAAGTTGAAGAAAACCCTATATTGACTGAAACGATCTCCAAGGGCTAGATTTGGGAGATTTCACAAAGCTATGTTGTCCTTTGGGTATCATCAGGGCAATTCAGATCATACTCTGTTTGTCAAACATAGGATCGGTAAACTTACATCTCTTATTATTTATGTTGATGACATTGTTATCATAGGCAATGATATGGAAGAAATCACGCTTCTAAAACAAAAACTGGCTACTGAGTTTGAGGTCAAGGACTGGGCACTCTCAAATATTCCTTGGGCATTGAAGTGACAAGGTCCACGCATGAGATCTTTATCTCTCAGAGGAAGTACACTTTGAACATCCTTGAGAAGACTGGGATGAGTGGCTGCCGACCAGCGGATACTCCTATTGAAGCAAACCACAGGATGGGCCGTGACGATGGAGAGGAGGTTGAAGACATACTTGAATTTCAGAGGCTTGTAGGGAGACTGATCTACTGGGCTCATACCCGTCTAGCTATCGCTTATGTTGTGAGTGTTATTATCCAGTTTATGCACGCTCTGAAGACTCGTCATGCTGAGGCTGCCAAGAGAATGCTCAAATATCTCAAGTCCTCACCTGGGAGTGGGGTCTTGTTTTCCTCCAACTCCGCTCTAAACATTGAGGTGTACACCGATGCTGATTGGGCCAGGTATGACAATGATCGGCGATCTACCTCATGGTATTGTTCTCTAGTTGGTGGAAATCTTGTTACCCAGAGAAGTAAAAAACAACAGGTCGTGACAAGATCAAGCGCTGAAGCAGAGTTTCGGGCTATGGCCCATGGTGTTTGTGAAGGTCTCTGGTTGCGATCGTTGCTGAAGGACCTCAGACTCTCTGGAGATGAGCTCATATGGTTGTATTGTGATAACAAAGCAGCTATTAGCATTGCACACAATCATGTCCAGCATGATCGTACAAAGCATATTGAAGTGGATCGTCATTTCATCAAGAAAAACATTGAAAAGGGACTTGTGTGTACTCTCTTTGTTCCCTCAGGTAGACAACTTGCTGATATTCTCACGAAAGGTCTAAGTGGAAATACCTTTGGATGAATTGTTATCAAGTGGGCATGATCAATATCTCACGCCCAACTTGAGGGGGAGTGTTACAATATGTTTTATTCCAATTTTATTCCGACATTTCTATTTCTATATTATTCCTTGTATTATTGGTGTGTCCGCCTCCATATATAGAGGGGACAGGCTTTCTTTTAGTAATACAATTAATTTATGGTTCTTCAACAGTTGGAATTGAAGAGCAAGAATGAAGGCTACAGCTGAAGTTGACAGGATCTGAACCTCTGGAAATCCATTGGCAGTAGAAGTCATCTCCAGTTGGAAGAGATACAACAGTAACGAGATCATCTCCTGTAGGAAGGGAACATCGACTGGAACATCGACTGGAAAGTCAGTGGGAACATCAGTAGTAATTTGGAAGGAAGGTCTGAAGCAGTGGAATGAGAGGAGAATTCCAACGGGATCGTCGACAAAACCGCAGACAGGAATATCGGCTGGAAGAAAAACATCGATGAGATCAACAGAGGGAAACATCGACGGGATCCGGCTCTTCGTTGATAAGCAGCGATAGCAAAAACAAGATCAGCAGAGGAAGCCATCGATGTTGTGGATCAGCGACAAAAAGGGCCTCAACAACTACGGACGAATATTGTAGGAGCAGGAGAAGAAGAGGAAGGCTTGACAGTAGCGGAAGTCGAAGCCTTCTTCGTTGCGAAGAGGCCGTAACGCATACATTATCGAGAGATATTTTAGGGAGGTTATACGTTATCGAGAGAGATTTTAGGGAGGAAAATAACCTCCCTCTGATAACCTGTTGAAATTATTAAGGAATAATAGAAAGTGCACTTTATTCATCCCTCAAAGGGGGTATTTAAAGGACAACAATGACTTACAAACTTCAAAACAACAACGTGAGACTAAACTCAAACTCTCCTAAAAGTCTCAAATAATGCGATAATTTTAACAACAGTGAAGACATAAGGTTCTCCTAAGAACACATCCAGGTGCTTTCTCCATGTAAAATGTTCATCAAGATAATCATAGAGAAGTCCTTTATATATAACAGATATACAATCCATTGCCAAAAAATTAAAGACTGAGATGATAATCCAAGGAAAAAAAATCCAACGGTAATATAAGGCATTTATAAATATAAAAAAAAAGTCAGGAAAGAGGTATATACATGCTTTCTTCTCTAAACACTTGCTCCAACTTTGTTTTAACAAAAACAATATATTCACACCCTTGTCTATCTTTCCTCCAATGATGATATATGCCAAGCTATTCAGATACATATTTACTTTCTTTTCTTCTCACTCTCAATCAAGAATAAGAAGAAAACTTTTTTATCATTTATCTAACGAGTGAAAGTGCGCGGGGGAACCCCGTGCCGCCGTGACAGTACCTCTATCACGACGGTATTGCGATGTCACGACGCTGCCTTCACTCACACCCCTAGAGTGCATTAGAAGATTGACTGACAGCCGGAGTAGTGAACTCTGGAGGTGCGAGCGAAGCCGCCCTGCGACACCGTCGTGGTTGAGGTACTTTCGCGGCGGCGCAATGTTCCCCCATATACTGTCACTCGTAATATTATAAAATTGTATTAATCACAACTTAAAATTTTAGAGTATATATATATATTTATTTATTTATTTGTATACTTATATATCATAAAGTTGTGCTTGTTGCATAAAAGTTGTTTGATTTGGTTGGTTAAAGATATTATATTAATGTTGTAGGCCAGTAGTTGTTCTGTTAGATTTACTTGTTTTTTATTTCTTTTTACCTTTATTGTTGAAGAGAAATGGTCCCGAACCTTATGAACACTTTTCCATATATCAAAAACAAGTATGAGAACATATATAGGAGAGGAGAGAGGAGAAGATTCCTATACAAGAGATGTGGGACTAAAGCAAGAGAGAATAAAATGGGCCAAATTAATGAGCCTTTACAATATATTCTATTTCTCTAACACTCCCCCGCAAGCTGGAGCATACAAATCGTAGGCACCAAACTTGGATAAGAACTGATGGTACAAATGCCGGGGCAATGCCTTGGTGAGGATGTCAGCAACTTGCTTAGAAGCGGGAACATGCTCTAGCTCTATCTTCTTTAACTGAACCTTTTCACGGATGAAGTGACAATCAACTTCAATGTGTTTGGTCCTTTCATGAAAAACTGGGTTCTTCGCAATATGGATGGCGGCCTGACTATCGCAAAGTAGAACAGTTGGCGAGGATAAGGTGACTCCTAGATCACCAAGAAGAGCCTCCAGCCAGGTGAGTTCAGAAACAACGACGGCCATTGCACGATACTCAGCTTCAGCAGAGGAGCGGGCAACAACAGATTGTTTCTTATTGCGCCAAGTAATGAGATTCCCTCCAAAGTAGGTACAAAAACCCGTAGTAGAGCGTCGATCATCCAGGGAGCCCGCATAATCCGCATCAGAATATGCAACAAGAGATAGAGAAGAAGATGGTTTATATACCAACCCTTATCCTGGTGCATTCTTCAGGTATCTGAGGATCCGTTCCACGGCTGGTAAATGAGAGCCTCGAGGAGCATGCATATACCGACTGACAACTCCGACAGCAAATGAGATGTCATGTCTTGTAACTGTCAGATATATCAGTTTTCCTACAAGCCGTCGATAATACTCAGGGTTTGAAAGCAGATCATCAGAGGCAGACTCATGGGCACATAGCTTGTGATTGGCATCCATCGGTGTGTCCACAGGTTTACACCCGGAGTAGCCAGCATCACGGAGAAGGTCAAGGCAGTACTTCCACTGGGATAGGACAAGTCCATCAGGACGTCTTGCGATTTCAAGGCCAAGGAAGTATCGAAGGTTGCCCGGATCTTTTGTTTGGAAAACAGAGCTAAGATGTTGTTTGACCTCTAATATTCCTGTTGAGTCATCGCCTGTGATTAGGATGTCATCAACATAAACCAAAAGGAGAATCGTGTCGGTAGTTCTATGTCGAGTGAACAGAGAGAAGTCTGCCGAACTCCGAGTAAAACCAACTGCCTGAACAGCTTTACTGAACTTATCGAACCATGCCCGTGGGGATTGTTTGAGACCATAGATAGACTTCTTAAGATGACAAACTCTAGACTCCCCCGTGGTCTCAAACCCGGGAGGTTGTTGCATATAGACGGTTTCGTGTAGGTCACCATTGAGAAACACATTCTTGATATCTAGTTGGTGCAAGGGTCACCGACGATGCACAGCGACAGAGAGAAGGACACGAACCGTGTTGAGCTTGTCGACCGGAGAGAAGGTCTCCTCGTAGTCGAGACCGTGTTGTTGAGTAAAGCCGCGAGCCACCAGTCTGGCCTTAAGACGGTCAACCGTCCCATCGGAAGCATGCTTGATGACAAAGAACCATTTGCAACTGACTGTAGTCTGCCCAGGTGGTAGAGGGACCAGATCCCAAGTCTGATTCGCCCAAAGGGCGCGCATTTCTGCATCCATGGCAGCACGCCGACCTGGATGTTGCAAAGCCTCCTGCATAGAAGTAGGAATAGAAATAGAGAATAATGAATTAGCAAAGGTGTGAAGGGTCGGGGACAGGCAATGTAACGAGACATAATTCGCCATGGGATGAGCTGTGGAGACAGGCACGGGATCAGCAAGCCGCGAAATCACTTCGGTAGAGGGAGGCTGTGGCAGGGCATGCGAGCTCGGAGGGCGACGAGAGTACACCTGGATGATAGGAGGCATAGGACGAATTGGCGGGGGGTAGGTGTTGGAAGTAGGGGGGAAGGAGACGTAACGGGTACGACGGGCCGAATGAGAGGAGGAATACACGGATCTGTGAAGATGGTATGAAAGGGTTGATCTTCCCAAAATGTGACATCAGCAGAGATGATGAGTTTACCGTCGGTAGGAGAATAGCAAACATATCCTTTTTGGGTGCGGTAGTAGCCAACAAACATCACCTTGGTGGCTCGAGGAGCGAGCTTGTCAGTGGGCGGAGCCAAGTTATGAACATAGCATGTGCATCTAAAGACTAGGGGCGTGAGAGAGAACAGAGCCTTGGAAGAAAAGAGAAGAGTGACAGGAGCCATGAAGTTCAAGATAGAGGAGGACATGCGGTTGATGAGATGATAGGCAATAGAGACGGCGAAGTTCCAATAGAGAGGTGGAACGTGCATCTGAAACATGAGAGAGCGGGCGACCTCGAGAAGGTGCCGATTCTTCCGCTCGGCGACGCCGTTCTGTTGAGGAGTATAGGAACACGAGGTCTGATGAACAATACCAAACTCGGTGCAGATATTAGAGAAGGTGCGGCCCGTATACTCGCGCGCATTATCGGTACGAAGAAGTTTGATGCAGGTAGAAAATTGAGTACGGATCTCTACCAGAAAGGCACGGAAAGTGGAGGGAAGTTCAGTACGATCTCGAAGTAAGTATAGCCAGGTAACGCGTGAGTAGTCATCGATAAATGTGACAAAATACCGATAGCCGAAAACACTCGGGAGCTTATATGGCCCCCAAATATCAGAATGGAGTAAGGAGAAGGGGGCTTCGGACCGAGTACTCGAGGAGGTAAAAGAGACACGATGTTGCTTGCCATAAACGCAAGACTCACAGCGAAACTCAGAAAGGGACACATCAAGAAGAGCTTTCTGGAGAATTGGAAGAGAAGCATGCCCAAGACGATGATGCCAGTCAACAAAAGAGATGGTGGAGAGAGCGGTGGGAGAAGAGGAATCAAAAATGTAGAGCCCATTGGACAGCCGCCCTGTACCGAGGATGTTCCGCGTCTTGCGATCCTGCACAACACAAGAGGTTGAAGAGAAGGTTAGGTCGCAATTAAGGTCGTGAATAAGACGACTAATAGAGAGAAGATTAAAAGAAGAGCCAGGAACATGAAAAACAGATCGAAGGGTAATAGAGGGAGTAAGAGAGATGTCAGCGGATCCAGAGACGGGAGTGGTAGCCCAATTGACAACAATGATGAACTTAGGATGCACGGAGGCCAGGTAGTGTGGAGGCTGTAGTGGGGTAATGTGGTGCGTCGCACCGGAGTCCAAAATCTATGAGGAACTGGCTACAAGACAGGAGCTTCCACTATCAGAGATAGACACCACAAAGCCCAGTGGTGGGGTGAGCAGGGCGGAAGAGGCACACATCTTTATAGGGGTCGCCAAAGACCAGGCCGCAGAGGCCGCAGCAAGGCCGCAGTAAGGACCAGGGAGAAGCCGAGCCCGCAGCGAGAACCAAGCCGCAGGAGAAGTCGAGGCTGCAGTAAGAACCAGGCAGCAAGGAACTGGTGTAGGCGGCAGTGAGTAGAGAGGAGCAGCCGCAAGTGCAGGAAGGGAGCCCGCCGATGGAAGAGAGGCAGCAGATGGAGCAGTAGCAGGCTGCAGCGGCGTGAAGTAGAAGGCAAAGAGCGCAGCGGTCTGGAGTAGAGAGCAGACCGCAGCGGATTTGAAGTAGAGGGCAGGCCGCAAGAAGGGAGGGAGAGGCCGGCGGAAAAGAACAATCCGCAAAAGAGGAGAACCCGCGCGAGTAGAGCAGAGACCGCCCAGTCAAGATGTGAAAACACCAGCGGCAGGAAGAGGCCGCGACCAAAGGCGAAGCGGACTGGTAGAAGAAGTCTGCAGCGGGCAGAGACAGGCCGCGCGGACAGAGAAGAGAAGAGCCGGAGGAGACCGCGACCAAGATGCGGGTGAGAGAGGAACAACCCGCACGGTCAGGCGGATCACGGCAGCGAACGGAGGAGAAGGAACCCGCAAGGAGAGAGACTCAAGCGGATAGAGAAGAGACCGCAGCGACCAAGATCAAACAGCAGAAGAGGCAGGCCGCAGAGAGCAGGAACAAGCCGCATCGAGCTGGAGCTGGAGGGGCAGTCCGCAGTGAACGAGATCAGGCCGCAGCAAGCCGGAGCAGGCTACGAGAGAGGGAGTCCGCTGCGAGCTAGAGCAAGCAGCGAGAGCAAGCCGCAGCGTGAGAGAACAAGTCGCGAGGGAGAGCGGTCTGGAGGAGAGAGAGGGAAGGTGGACCCGACGAGAGATAAAGAGGGGGAAGGCTATAAAATGCCGGAGGGGAGGGGTGGAACCACGGAGAAGAAGAGGGAGCTGAAGAAGAGGAGCGGAGCGGACAGGAAGACAGGTCGCAGGATGCCGAGCGGGTAGCGGACAGAAGACAGACCGCGCGGGTTAAGAAAGGGAAAGTCGCTCAAGCAGAATCGCTGGCTCTGATACCATGAAGAGAAATGGTCCTGAACCTTATGAACACTTTTCCATATATCAAAAACAAGTATGAGAACATATATATATAGGAGAGGAGAGAGGAGAAGAGTCCTATACAAGAGATGTGGGACTAAAGCAAGAGAGAATAAAATGGGCCAAATTAATGGGCCTTTACAATATATCTTATTTCTCTAACAATTGTATTCCCTTACATATACGAGGGAACCCTCCTTTTATTTCAATTAATCAAATATTCACTCACTCGGTTAACATGGTATCAAAGAGAAAATCATAATCCCGCTCCGCATCTTTCCTCCAGCCTCCCGCCGCCACTCCACGTCGTTCCGTCCCCGCAGGCCACCGCCGCTCCGTGTCGTCTCTTCCCTGCAAGCCACCGCCGCTCCGCGTCATTTCTTACCCGCAAGCAACCTCCGCTCCACGTCATTTCGTCCCCGCAAGCCCCGCCCTGTCTCAGCTCTCTACTTCTTCCTCTTCAGCGACGCCCGTCTCCGGCGTTCTCTCTTCTTCTCTGGTGGTTCTTCTCTCGCTCCCTCTCCGGCCAGCGATGTTTCTTTCTCCCTATCCCGCCAGCGGCGTCCAGCGTCCTCAACCTTCTCATGGTTGTTTGAGTCCTTCGACGCCGGATCGATGCATGGATTTCTTCTCCAGCGTCTGTTTCTCCTCCATGTAGGGATGTCTCGTCCCCTCTTGGCGTGATTGCTCTCCTCCGGGCTTCTCTTCTTTCTATGAGTGAGATCTCCCTCCGTTGGCAGCCCGGTGTTGTTCGGTTACCTCGCCTATGATGTCGGATAGTGGTGAAACTCCGGATATTTCCTCTGGTGGGAGTGCTTCTCTCGATTATGTGCCTCCTGTTGGATCTCTTTGTGTCACCCATGATCACGGGACCTCTCAGATTACTACTATTCGGTTGGATGGAACAAATTATCTTCTGAGCGCTCGTTTTATTACTTTGGCCCTCAAGAGTCTCCGTCTGTTTAGCTATCTTAGTGGTACTACTGGGGCACCTTTGCCTACCTCTCTAGATTGGCCACATAATGGGACTCCGAGAATTCTTTGGTTATGTCTTGGCTGACCAACTCCATGCAGGAGTTTATTGCCCGCAACTATCACTTTTTGGACACTGCGGCCGACATTTGGAAACGCGCAAAAATTACCTATTTCTGTCACGGCAATGCGGCTCAGATCTTTAAGTTACGAAGACATCTCTTTCTTTTACGTCAAGGGGATCGTCCTCCGGCTGCCTACTACTTAGAGTTTACTCATCTTTACCATGAGTATGATCATTTGGATTCTCTTACTCTCGTCTCTCCTGACGATGAGGTGATGGTCCGTGTCCAGGAGGAGTGTAACCGGATTTTTGAATTCCTTCATGGCCTCCATCATGACCTCGATCACATTAGTGTTCAGATTCTTGGCCGCTCTCCTCCACCGTCCTTACTTGAGGTGTAGAGTTTGGTTCAGCAAGAATATGATCGTCCGCAGATTCGTCTTCCTGATATTGTTGGTGATGGCTCTGCTCTTGCTGTTCGGTTCAGTTCTGGGGGCCTCTCTTTTCGTGACACTAGGTCCAAGCCTGTGGACAAGGATATTTTGACGTACGACTATTGTAGAAAAGCCCGCCATACTCGGGACACCTGCTTTAAGCTTCATGGCTTTCCTTCTCCCCGTGGTGGTCTTGCCCCTCGTGGTGGTCATGGCTCTGGTCACAACTCTGGTCGATCTTCTTTGTCTCGCTCGGCTCATCTCTCCGATGTTGTTGATGATACCGCCCCTTATGGGGGTCCCGCTACACCCGAGGTTCCTTCTGCTCTTTCTACTGAGGAGATTCTTGTCTTCCGCCACTTTATGCTTGGACACTCCTCTGAGACAGCTAGCTCCTCATTTTCCCATCAGGGGGTTCCAGGTGCTCACTCTGCCGCCGCCTGCTCTCCCTCCCATTGGATCATTGATTCTGGTGTCACCGACCACATGACTGGTTCCTCGACAGGTTTTGTGTCTTATACTCCTTTGTCTGGTAGGGACAAAATGAGCATTGCTGATGGATCTTAATCTCCCATTGTCGGGAAAGGGTTCATTCCTTACTCCTCCCTCACCCTCTCTTCGGTGCTTCATGTGCCTAAATTTACTCGCAACCTGCTTTTCATTAGTCATATCACTAATTCTATGAATTGCTCTGTGACTTTTTCCCTCCTTGTGCGTCTTTCAGGACCTGAAAACGGGGACGGTGATTGGCTCTGGTAAACTGCGGGATGGCCTCTACCTGTTTGACACCTCCTGCTCGCCCTCTGCTCTGAAGGCTCTTTCTGTTGCTCAACCATCTGTGGACTCATGGCACTACCGTTTAGGCCATCCTTCTTTATCTACAATGCATCTTTTATTTCCAAATATGTCCAATGTATCTTTTAAAACTTTTGCTTGTGATGTGTGTGCTCGCGCTAAACATCATCGTACTTCTCTTACTCATGTGTCTGCTCCCAGTGTTTTTCTTTTTGATATGATTCATATTGATGTTTGGGGTTCATGCCCCATTGCCTCTATTTCTGGTTCTCACTGGTTTGTCACGTTTATCGATTGTTTTTTTCATTGTACGTGGGTTGGTGTACTTGATGAAACACAAAAATGAGATTTTTCCTTTATTTCGGCGTTTCCACAAAATGGTGACTGCTCATTTTAATGCTACCATCAAGATTTTGCACAATGATAATGGTCGAGAGTACTTTGATTCCTCCTTTGAGCGGTATCTTAGTGATCAGGGCATTATCCATCAGACCTCTTGTGTTTATACCCCTGCTCAGAATGGGGTTGCCGAACGCAAAAATCGTCATATTTTAAAGATAGCTCGATGTCTTCTCCTGAAGATGCACCTTCCTAAGTATTTTTGGGATGATGCAGTTTTCACTGCGGCATACCTCATTAATCGTTTACCAACTCGTGTTCTTGGCAACCAATCTCCTATCCAAGCCCTCTTTGTCTCTCCCTCACCTCTTCTTCTCCAAATCTTTGGATGTGTGTGTTTTGTCCATCTGCATCCTTCGTCCAAACTTGATCCTCGTGCCCTCAAGTGTGTCTTTATTTGGTATTCTCCTACCCAAAAAGGATACAAGTGCTTACATCCAGCGTCCCGAAAGACCTTTGTTATTATGGATGTTAATTTCATGAGTCTGACTCCTGCGAGCTTTCACTTCAGGGGGAGTCTATTACAATGTTGGACACAATGCCGGATACGATGCGAGACGAGCCCGATCCGCGATGGGGTCGCACTTACCAGTGCCGACCACCGGCCACATCCGCATGAGGGATGTTTCTCTATGTTTGCACTCGGTTTTTATTTCGTACTATGTATAAATTTATCCCATATGTTTAAGCCTAAGTGGGGAATTGGTAGACAAGAATTAAATCTCCTTTCCCTATCTCTCTCTAACTCTCCTCTCTCTCTATCTCTCTACCACATCGTCTCCGCAAAACCTAGTCGACCTGCTCCGTCCGCGATCCAGCACGCCGCCGAGTTCCGTTCTCGGTCTCCCCTTCCTTCGGTCATCTCCTCCTCTTCTTCCCCTCTCTTCTTCTTCTCTCTTCCTTCACTCTCTTCTTCCCTCTTCTCTTTTCCCCATCCTCAACCATTGCACCGACCGGATTCAAGACGGATTCCACCGAACCTTGGAGATCGTCTTCCTCCTCAGGGCCAGTCACCAGATCTAAGTCGGGGGACCACATCAACTTGGTATCAGAGCCAAACGTCGGCCCTCCTCTCGCCGGCACGTACAGTGCCGCTCTCACCACGCCGTGCCGCCCACCTGCGCTTCCGCTGCCGCCGAGCCCGGCTGCGGGTCTTCTTCCTCCGCCGGTAAACCCTCTTTCGACTGCATCGGCCATGGCCGACGGGCCCCCCTCTCTCACCCAAGTCATGGAACTATTCCAATCCATGCTCGTTGCACAAAACGACAAGACGGATGTTCAAAACCGCAAAATGGACGCCCTCAACGAGCGTTTGGACTCCATTCAAGGAGCCCCACCACCACCGCCGCCCGATCTTGCAACTTCTCCGACAACTAGTCGGGTCGAATCGGCCCATCCTCGCGAGGATTTTGTTCCGTTTCCGCGCTCCATCCGTATGGATTTTCCTATCTATGAGGGTCGCGACAACCCCTTCCCGTGGATTACACGCTGCGAGTTCTTCTTCGATAATCAACATGTTCCGGATGACGAATGTGTTGGACTGGCCTCCTTCCATCTCCTCGGGCCGACGCAATTGTGGGTGACCCAATTCCTTCGAGAACACTCGGACGCCTCTTGGCGTGACTTTCGGGCGTCATGCACTCTTCGTTTTGGACCAGCTATGTCGGGTAATCCCCTCGGTGATCTCATTGCTCTCAAGCATACTGGTTCCATTGACTCATACTTGGAGCAATTTCAGTTGTTGCTATCTTATGCCTTGGACGTGTTACCTTCGCACCAGGTTCCTCTCTTCACGGTCGGGGTACCCGACAGTCTACGTTGGGATGTTGAATTTCAGAAGCCGCCTGATCTTTTGACAGCCATGAGCCTGGCCCGCGCGTTTGAACACCGATTTGCACTTGAGCGGCCACCTCCAAGCCGCCGCGAATTTCTCGGCCCACGACCACCATCCAGTTCCTTGCCCCCAAGCCATGGTGCGGAGATGATCCTCAGCGGCCTCCGATCCGACGTCGTTTGTCCCGACCGGAGATGGTCGCCCACCGCGAGAAGGGGCTATGTTTCAATTGTGATGAGCTCTATACACCTACTCACCGGTGTTAGCGCTTATTTTGGTTGAAGGTCGACGACGCACCGGACCAGAATGATGAGGAGATTGAAGATTCTGACATGCCGCAGCTCTCTTTACATGCTCTTGTTGGGTCGCAGGAAGGGTACACTATTCACCTCTATATTATGGTGGCGGGCACGCCTCTCTTAGCTCGTATGGATACGGGTAGTACCCACAGCTTCATTGGACAGGACAAGGCATTCCGACTTCACCTTCCGTATGTTGCTCGTAGTCACATCAAGGTGGCGGTCACCAATGGCCAACAAATGACGTACCCGGGCGTCTGTCGGCGTGTAGACTTCATTGTGGAGGGATATACGTCTTAAACCGATTTCTTCGTGGTGGATCTTCAGAAATTTGACATCGCGTTGGGTGTTAGATGGTTGCGAACGTTGGGACCCCTCACGTGGGATTTTGGCCGCCTAACTATTTCATGGCGGAAGGGCTCTCGCTTGATACAGTGGCAGGGCCAGGCATCACAACAGGCCCCCGTATCCTTCTTGGTTCACACAGATCCGCTGGCCATTCTTCCCCACCAGTCGGGGGACCACCCTCCAAATCTTACACACCTACTGCAGTCCTTTTTGGAGATTTTTAGCCCACATCTGGGCCTTCCTCCACGGCGCCAACAAGACCACCGCATTTGCCTTCTTCCCGGGGCGGCTCCGGTCGTGGTGCAGCCATACCGTTACCCCTTCCTCCAAAAGGACAAAATCGAGAGGCAATGTGATCTCCTCCTTAAACAAGGGCTCATTCGGCAGAGTGTGTCTCCTTTTTCCTCTCTGATTCTCTTGGTACACAAGGACAATTCTTGGCGCATGTGTGTGGACTACCGGGCATTGAACATCATCACCGTCAAGGACAAGTTCCCCATTCCGGTGGTTGAGGAACTTCTGGATGAGCTACATGGCGCGTGTTTCTTCACCAAGATGGATCTATCTTCGGGGTATCACCAAGTTCACATGGTGGAGGCTGATGTGGAGAAAACTTCTTTCTGCACCCACCACGGCCATTTTGAATTTCTAGTTATGCCTTTCGGCCTAACTAACGCGTCATCGACCTTCCAAGCATTGATGAATGAGGTATTTCAACCCCTCATCCACAAATATGTTTGTGTTCTTTGACGACATTCTTGTGTATAGCCACACTTGGGAGGAGCATCTACTACATCTCCAGGCCGTCCTTAGCTTGGTACGGACACACCACTTGATTCTTAAAGCTTCCAAGTGCTCTTTCGGTCAGCGTTCCGTCGCCTACTTGGGGCATGTCGTTGACAGTTCGAGGGTCTCGGCCGACCCAGCAAAACTCCAAGGTGTGGCTTCCTGGCCCCGGTCGCAATCCATTACAGATTTACAGGGTTTTCTTGGAATCACAGGATACTACCGCCGTTTCATTAGAGACTACGGCACCATTGCCTCCCCTTTGATTGCGCTGCTCCGGAAGAACGCTTTTGCGTGGCCTGATACCGCTACTCAGGCATTCCACTCCCTCCATGCTGCTTTACTGTTCTCCCCAGTCCTTCGTCTGTCGGATTTCACTATACCCTTCCTTGTGGAGTGTGAAGCCTCAGGTGTCGGTTATGGGGCTGTTTTGCAACAGGACAGGCACCTTATAGCCTATTTCAGCCGGTCGACCGCTTTACGTCATCGCAAATTGTCGGCGTACGAACAGGAGCTCAATGGACTCGCCAAGGCCGTTCAACATTGGCGCCCTTATCTGTGGGGGAGGCCTTTCAACATCCGGACGGACCACTACAGTCGCAAATATTTGATAGAACAAAGGCTCACTACCGTTTCGCAACAACGGTGGGTGAGTAAACTGCTCGGGTTTGATTTTCAAGTGGAGCACAAGGCCGGTGTGCTAAACCGAGCCGCCGACGCGCTCTCACGCCGCGACACACCGTCGGATGCTTCCCTTCATGCAATCTCCTTCCCCACGGCGCACCTCCTTACTGCCCTTCGCCAGGAGATCCAGAGCTCCCCCAATTTGGCTGAACTTCTCCACCGGGCGGAACAGGGGCTTGCGGGCCCTCAATGGACATCACGTCATGGTTTGATTTTTTACCGCACTCGGTGTACAACCTCGGGCTCGTAGGAACAGTTCGGGCTCGAAGAGAGGGGAAGGTAAGGCAAGATGGACTCTTTGACAGAAGCCTACTCACTGGCAAGTGGGTCCCAGGAAAAGGGCTACTCGCCGGGTTAAGGCCGGCTCGCTAGGTGAGAGGTCCCCAGTGGTTCGGGCGAGAAGGGCCCAGCGGCTCAGGCGAGAGCGTTCCCAGGCGAGACGGACCCAGAGCAAGGGCCCAGTCGCTCAGGCGAGAGCCTCGCTAGGTGAGACGAGCCCCATAGGTAGGATCTCTCGCCCGCGAGACGGCGCTCTCGCCAAGCGCTGGTTCAGTTGGAAGGCGGTTCATCTTTTTTGCCCGAGGTGATTTTACGTTTTTGCCCGCTGTTGAAACCGGAAACCGGCCTCTTGTGGAGTTCGACCCTTGGGGAAGGGGTGGTCTCGTGCCTACTTCGCACCTGCAAGAAAAACAACGAGAGAGACAAGAAGAGACAGACCCAAGGGCTCGGCAGGGAGGTCCCACCACAAACCCGGAAGATCTCTGAGCGCTTCCCCTCCTTAGCCAAGAGCCGAGCTAAGGTACTCTCAGAGAACACTTGAAAATGAGAGCAAGGAGGCACTGAAAAGCGTGTCCTCTGAGGTACCCCTTGGGTCTTATTTATAGATTTTTAGAATCTGAACTGCCAATAACCAAAAGAACTGACCTGAAAATACCAAAGAGCCCCTGGTTGGGTCTGCTAACAGCCAAACTCCGCTGTTTTGAATAGCTATGCGCAGTCCAACCTGGTCTGCCAACAGCGAGGCTCCGCTGTCCTGAGTGGTTATTCGCACCCCTGGGCGGTCAGCTCGCCTTCAGTTCCTCTGCAGGAGGCGGGCGCGACCTGGCTCCGGGGCTCGCCCGTTCTCCTTGGGCGAGCGCGTGCCGATATGGGCGAGCTGCCGACCTCTTGCCGGGCGGATCGGCGGAAAGGTCGCATGCGGGGGGTCAGCCGGCGGGTCGCCATCCTAGGGTCCAGCTCGCTCGCCGCGGGTTGCCAGCCCGCCCGGCTCGCGGCTGCGGGTCGCCAGCTCGGGTCCGGCCTGCTTGCTGCGGGTCGCCAGTCGCGGGTCCGGCTCGCTTGCGGCGGGTCGCCAGCTCGCTCGCCTGAGATGGGCAGGAGCGGGCCAGCCCTTTAGTCGTTCAGCCCGTCCTGCCGCTTGGGTGCGAGTCGCGGGGCAGGCCTGTTCGACCTCCCTGGTGGGACCCGCTCGCCGGACACAGGGTTGTACACAATCCCCGCTCTTTTTGAGCTTGAACCAAGCTCGGAAAGAACCATCCAACCCGCGTGTTCGGCGAGCCCCTGTGCTGAGCTGGCAGGGAATCTTCTGGTGGGGGCCCACTGTTCTGCTATAAATACATACCGCTGACCCCTGTAGGAGGCTCCCCACATCCCTTTGTTTTCTCTGAGCAGTCTCTTGTTCCTCGATGCCGGTTAGCGAAGAAGTGCGAGCTCGCCTGGCGGCAGCGGTCCTGCAGACTCAGGAGGAGGCCCTCGAGGCCGCCCCATGGCTAGCTCGCGGATCCTCCGGCCCCCTCTTCAGGCCGGCGAAGGGGAAGATCGTTAAGCGTTCTCTGGCGGGTGACTGCCCGGCCTCCAGCTCGGCGGCGGGTGCTGAGGTCGTCCCCGGGTGCGTGGCCTTCCGCCGATTATCGCTATTCGTCTGACTCCCTGTTTTGCAGGTAATTCCCTGTGAGGAGGTGGAGAACCGGGGAGAGGATCGTCCTCCGCCTCCATCGCCTGAGAAGATCGCGAGTTCCCCAGGTCCGGATCGCCCACCTCCGGAAACTCCCCGTCCAGCGGTCTCCCATGGGCTGGGGAAATCTCTTGAGACCCTCGAGGGAGGGGATTTTCGGGATCGGCCGGGCTCTTCCCGCCCATCTGTCGGTGCGGGCGATGTGCCCACCCCTGGTGAGCTGGTTTTTATCGTTGACTTTGCCTCTTGCTCGCTCATTCTGACCCCTCCCCGCTCGCAGGCTTTCGCAGGGCCTCGCCTGAGACCGAGATGAGCGAAGGGTACTCGCCCCCGCCTGACGTGGACAGTGTATCTGACTATCTGGGCGACCCGAACGATGCGGCGGGGATGAAGAGGCAGGTGACGCGGCTATTCCAGAAACACACAATGCTGCTGCAGGAGGCCATAAGGAGGATCGAAGGCGACAAGGCCGAGACCGATGCCCGGCTCGCGGCCTTGGAGGGCCCTCGGCGTGAAGCGGAAGACGACGACGTCACCTCGCCGGGCGTGCATATAACGCGAGCCGAGGGGCATCTTAAGAGCGCCGTGGAGCAGGTCGGCCGGGCTCAGCGGGAGCTGGTGGCGGTTCGCGATTACCACGATCCCCGCGTGCCGCCTCGGGCGGGAACGAAGAGGCGGCACAGGTGGAAGTGGGTCGAGTACTGACCCAGTTGTTTGCCCCTCGCTCGCGTGATACCACGGGGTTACCGTCATCTCGAATTTATCTTGTATTTGTATTTGTAATTGCTTGCGACTCTTTTAGCCTGCCTATGGGCCTGACTATTTTGTTGCTGAGATGTATTGAAATTGTTGCGCTGCTCTTCTTTGGTCTTCTGTGTGCGGGTTAGGGGGAAAGGTCCATTCTTCTCTTCGCGCTGATCGGGGCGGGGGCGAGCCGAGGAGCTCGCTAGACGGGGAATCCCCCGTCTCGCGCGGCAAGCCGTGCGGGTGCGGGTTGGGGTTGGTTCGCCCGCACCGGTCTCCCGCGGCTGCAGCCGGGCGAGAACCGTGCCGGCTCGACCTTTGAGGTGTGCTCGCGCGCGGGAAGTCGAACCGTCGGATTAATTTTTGCTATCCGCACCCCATCTTTTGGCGGGAAGTTTCCCGCCCCTTCTTTTTTCCTATAAATAGGTCCTGCCGGCCCTTATTTCTTCACCGACTCCAAAACGTCTTCTCGCTTCCCCTTTTCTCGCGAAGTGCGATTCTAGCTCGCCTCCCGGCTTTTTGTCTCGCGTTCGGCGGCGAATCAACGGGGATGGGCGGAGGCGGCGGCGACGCGGACGGCCGAAGCAAATGCGCTTGGACCTTCTCCGAGCACGATTTCCCTCGCGCCGTCATCACAGAGCGCGAATACTTGGAAGCTCTAGGCGACCACATCCCGGCCGGGTTTTCTGCGAGGCGACCTGATGAGAGGGAGAAGATCAACGACCTATTTGGGGATGAGCTCGCCATCCCTCTCGCTCACTTCGAGGTGGGCCTGCGACTTCCCCTGTGGCCCGAGGTGCGCCAGGTGCTCAAATACTTCGGGGTCGTCCTGGGCCAGATGGCCCCGAACTCCATCGCCGTCATGATGGGGTTCGCCTGCTTCTTGCGAGGGGAGCGGGTGGAGTTCAGCCTCGCGGTATTCCGGAAGCTGTTCTCCTTCAGGGCGAACCGAGACGGGACGGCCTACTTCTCCAGCGCCCACCTCAAGGTGCGGGAGACCGTCAACAAGAGCCACAACTGGCTGAAGAAGTTCCTGTTCGTCAAGGGGGACTTCGGCAACGTGCCCTTCTCGCCGGTGCAGCTCAGTGAGGCGAGCTACCGGCCACCCAACCTAGGCGGCCATGAAGCCGACCTGTTCGCGTTCTTCGTCGGGAAGAACTTCGAGGTCGCGTTCCTGCGCCGCCACCTTGACGATCTCGCGGTTGTCCCGCCGGGGGGAGGTTTGCTACTCGTCTCCATTAGTCCTTACTTTCCCACTCTTCTTTCATCTCACCTTCCCTTCTTCGCAGGCGAACGCGACATTCCCCTTCATCCTCCTTACGAAAGCGCCCGGATCCCCCCGGGGTTCTCGCCCGCGCCCAGGCCGCGGATGCCGCTCAGCGCGACATCTCATCGGTCCCGGCCAAGAAGCGACCGGGCGGCGGGCAGTCAGCGCCTCCGCCGAAGTCGGCGAAGACCGCGGATCAGCAACCATCCGCAGGCCAAAGAAAGGGCAAGGCCCCCGCGGTCTTGCCGACTGAGGCCCCCTCGTCCCCGCTGGTTGTTTCGACCAGCGATTCCCCGGTCGGGGCGGCGGGCACCTCCGCGCCGCCAGGCGGGTCTGGAGCCGCTGCGGAGCCGGTGCCGAGAGGGCATCGGAACTTCGGCTACGGCGAGAGGTACTTGGACGAGCTCGGCGTCCCGCTCCTGGCTTGGGACAAGGAGTCGAATCGCGCAACGATCTCGACCCTGCTGCCGAGCTGGATGGAACAGGACACAATCGGCGGGGAGGCGTACAGCTTCTCCTTTGGGTTGTACTCGCGCGAAGACGCCGCCATATTCGACAAGGAGGAGACACGGGTGCTGATCCACGAGAGCGCGCGGGCCCAGCTGCGCGGCCTGGAGCTGGCTCATATGGTGGGGCGGCGCTGTACCCAGGTGGAGCGGAACGCCGCGTCCATCCAAAAGATGGCGGAGGAGAAAGAAGAGGCCCGGAAGCTCGCTCGGGAGGACGCGGATCTTCAGAGAGGGCGAGCCGCCGCCGCCGAGGAGACCCTCGCGCAATATCTGGGCGGGGTGGTACGCTCTCAACCGGAGCTAATCTCTTCTTCCTGCGAACGCAGCTCATGATAATTCCTATTCCGTTTTTCAGGACGCGGCGACTGCGAGCCAGATGGGCGCCGAGATTGCCACCCTTCGCCAGGAGAAGGCGGCGCTGGAGGCCCGGGTACGCGAGCTGGAGGCCGCTGCCGCTGTCCCTCCTCCGGCCAGCGGGGTCTGCCCGCGCGAGCACCTCTCCGACTACGACCTGGAAGTGCTAATGCAGAAGAACGCGGCCAGCGCAGCGAGATACACGATGCAGACGCTGAGGCGCGCGGATCTGCTTACGAGCGAGGCAGCGGGACTCTCGGCAAAAGACGTGGTGCCGGCGCTGTTCCTCCCCGTGCCGGAGCCCGGCGACAGAAGCTTCCAGCCGCTTTAGGGTTTGTAGGTCTCGTGTTTTTTTTGTAATCTGCCTTGTAGATGAACATTATGTGTAAAGATCTGGTCTGAGTTATATGCGCGAGTTGCGCTTATGCTTTATATTTCTGTCTACTGTTCCTTTTACACACTGTTCTTTTTACATTTCTCGCCTGTCTTGTTTTTCCAATGATGTCACTGCCGGATGGCGCGACCCGTCCCAGCGGCCCGGCTCTGACGAGGCGAGCTGGCTCGTCCGCCGAGCGAGACGAGCTGGTTCGTCCGCCGAGCGAGGCGAGCTGGTTCGTCTGCCGAGCGAGGTGAGCTGGCTCGCCTGCCGAGCGAGGCGAGCTGGCTCGTCTGCCGAGCGAGGTGAGCTGGCTCGCCCCTCGGCCGCATGCTTAACTCTCTGTGGACCCTCGCCCAGGCCCTTGTGTTTACTCGGCCACTTTTCCCGGGGCTTGAGGATGGGGCTATGCTAGACCCCTTCCTTCTTTTCTGGCTAACTCTTGCGATTCCGTCCTGCTGCGCACGCTTTTCGGGCAGTTTCCGACCATGCCGGCTAGGTGGGAGTCTGACCATGCAATTTGCTCTAGATCGCAGGCCATTGCTTTCTGGATCATTCCATCGAGTGACTTCCGGCCCTGCCAGCTAGGTGGGAGCCTGGCAGCGGGATCTTCTCGAGGCTAGGGATGACACCGAGTGACTTCCGGCCCTGCCAGCTAGGTGGGAGCCTGGCAGCGGGATCTTCTCGGGGTCCAAGTTCATTCCGTCGAGTGACTTCCGGCCCTGCCAGCTAGGTGGGAGCCTGGCAGCGGGATCTTCTCGAGGCTAGGGATGACACCGAGTGACTTCCGGCCCTGCCAGCTAGGTGGGAGCCTGGCAGCGGGATCTTCTCGGGGTCCAAGTTCATTCCATCGAGTGACTCCCGGCCCTGCCAGCTAGGTGGGAGCCTGGCAGCGGGATCTTCTCGAGGCTAGGGATGACACCGAGTAACTTCCGGCCCTGCCAGCTAGGTGGGAGCCTGGCAGCGGGATCTTCTCGGGGTCCAAGTTCATTCCATCGAGTGACTTCCGGCCCTGCCAGCTAGGTGGGAGCCTGGCAGCGGGATCTTCTCGAGGCTAGGGATGACACCGAGTGACTTCCGGCCCTGCCAGCTAGGTGGGAGCCTGGCAGCGGGATCTTCTCGGGGTCCAAGTTCATTCCATCGAGTGACTTCCGGCCCTGCCAGCTAGGTGGGAGCCTGGCAGCGGGATCTTCTCGAGGCTAGGGATGACACCGAGTGACTTCCGGCCCTGCCAGCTAGGTGGGAGCCTGGCAGCGGGATCTTCTCGGGGTCCAAGTTCATTCCATCGAGTGACTTCCGGCCCTGCCAGCTAGGTGGGAGCCTGGCAGCGGGATCTTCTCGAGGCTAGGGATGACACCGAGTGACTTCCGGCCCTGCCAGCTAGGTGGGAGCCTGGCAGCGGGATCTTCTCGGGGTCCAAGTTCATTCCATCGAGTGACTTCCGGCCCTGCCAGCTAGGTGGGAGCCTGGCAGCGGGATCTTCTCGAGGCTAGGGATGACACCGAGTGACTTCCGGCCCTGCCAGCTAGGTGGGAGCCTGGCAGCGGGATCTTCTCGGGGTCCAAGTTCATTCCATCGAGTGACTTCCGGCCCTGCCAGCTAGGTGGGAGCCTGGCAGCGGGATCTTCTCGAGGCTAGGGATGACACCGAGTGACTTCCGGCCCTGCCAGCTAGGTGGGAGCCTGGCAGCGGGATCTTCTCGGGGTCCAAGTTCATTCCAACTCTCTGAGCAAGCTTAGATATGACATTTCTGGGGGGAGGAGAAGAAAATCTTCATTATGAAAAATCGGGTTGTTTACAGAAAATCAGGGAAAAAATCTCTTCAAGTCGTCTCCACTCCAGGTGAGACTCAGGGCCTCGCCTTCCACATTTTGGAGCTGATAGCCCCCCGACCTCAAAGCTTCCTTCACAATGAATGGCCCCTCCCAGCTGGGGTTGAGCTTCCCTACGGACGCTGACCGCCCTGCCGCGTCCACCTTCTTCAGTACTAGGTCCCCTTCCGTGAACTGCTTGACCCTGACATGCTTGTCAAAGTATTTCGCCATCCTCCTTTTGACCTCCTCCTGTCGGACGGCCGAAAGATCCCTCAACTCTTCTACCATGTCGAGGGAAAGTCTCAGCTCTTCCCCATTCTCGGCTTGCTATTCCTCTCGGCCTTCCCTGGCCGTTCCAACCCGCGGCGTTTGAACTTCAAATTCTATGGGGAGCACCGCCTCGCACCCATGGGAGAGCTTGAAGGGGGTCTCCCCCGTGGCCGTGTTGGGAGTGGTTCTAAGGGCCCAAAGGACGGCGGGGAGCTGCTCCACCCAACTCCCCCTCAAGTTTTCCACCTTCTTTTTTAGGAGATTGACGATGATTTTGTTCGCCGCCTCCACCTGCCCGTTGCTCCTGGGGTGGTGGACCGAGGCGAATCTGAGGTCGATCCCAAGCTGCTCGCAAAAACTGGTGAACTCGGCGCTGGCGAACTGAGGCCCGTTGTCTGTGACGATGGCCTGGGGAAGCCCATGGCGACAGATGATCTCCCCCCAGACGAAGTTCCTGATTACCTGGGAGGTCACCTTTGCCAACGCCTTCACCTCCATCCACTTTGAGAAGTAGTCGATCATCACCAGGAGGAACCTTCTCTGGCCGCTAGCCTGGGGGAACGGCCCAACCAAATCCATCCCCCAGATTGCAAAGGGCCAGGGGGCCGTGATGCTCTTGAGTTGCTGGGCCGGCTATAGCTGGAGGGGGCAAATAGCTGGCACTTATGACATCTTCTTGCGAACTCCGCGGCGTCCCGGCCCAGGGTGGGCCAGAAATATCCCTGCCGGACTATCCTCCCCTCTAAAGTCCGACTCCCGGAATGACTCCCGCACTCCCCTGAGTGGACTTCTTCCAAGATCCTCTGTGCCTCGCCCTCGGATACGCAGCGAGCCAGCATCCCGGAAAGGGTTTTTCTGTATAGTTGCCCGTCTTTGAGGAGGTAGTAGGCGGACTTGTGCCTCAGCTTCTTCTTGTCTACTCCTTCCGGATACTCTCCCGTGGAGAGGAAAACTACTACTGGGTCCATCCACGAGGGCTGCTGATCGATCTCCATGAGCTCCCCCTCTTCGATGGAGGGGCGGAACAGGTCGGTGATGGTGCCCCCCATCCGGGGGCCATGCTTCGCCAGTTGATCGGCCTGTTCATTCTTTCCCCTTGGCACGTGTTGGATGGAGAAGGTCTGGAAGGTCCCTATGACCCCCTTCACTTTGGCCAAGTATAACTTCAAAGCGGGCTCCCTTGCTTCGAACTCCCCGTTGATCTGGGAAGCCACCACCATGGAGTCGGTCAGAACTTCCACATCCAGCACCCCCAACTCTCTGGCCAGGCGTAGTCCCGCTATCACTGCTTCGTACTCGGCCTGGTTGTTAGTAATGGGGAAATGTACCACCACCGTCTGCTCAATCTGAGTCCCTTGGGGGCTCTCCAGGACCACTCCTACTCCGAGAGAATGCCTTCCTGATGCTCCGTCCACCCTCACCTTCCAAGGAGTCGGGCGGGTGAGTTCCTCCTCCGCTACTTCCACCGCGTAGTCGGCCAAGAAGTCGGCCATCGCCTGAGCTTTGATCGAGAGCCGCGGAACGAAGGAGACGTCGAACTCGCTCAGCTCCACCGACCACTTGGCCAGCCGGCCCGAATGCTCCACCCCCTCGAAGACGTTGCGGAGGGGATGGTCGGTCACCACTCGGATCGAGTGTGCCTGGAAGTATGGTCGTAGCCTCCGAGCCGAGATGATCAGTGCGAACGCAAGCTTCTCCAAGATTGGATATCGGAGCTCGGCCTTCCTCAGGACTCGGCTGACATAATAAATAGGGAGCTGCCTCTTCCCCTCTTCTCGCACCAAGACGGAGCTCAGGGCCTCTGCCCCGACCCCGAGGTATAAGAACAAATCTTCACCCTCTTTCGGCCCCTGGAGCAGCGGGGCCTGTGTCAGCTGCGCCTTGAGGGCCTGGAACGCCTCCTCGCATTCCTTAGTCCACTCGAACCTCTGGCCCCCCCTCAGTGTTTTGAAGAAGGGGGAGCACTTCTCCCCTGCCCGAGAGAGGAAGCGGCTCAGTCCTGCTAGCTTCCCGGTCAACCGTTGGACCTCCTTCGCATTCCGCGGGGACCCCAGCCCTAAGATAGCCTTGACCTTGTCGGGATTCGGCTCGACCCCCGCGGGGGTGAGGAGATGCCCCAAGAATTTCCCCCGGCTAGCCCCGAAAACACACTTAAGGGGGTTCAGCCGCATCTTGTATCGGCGCAGGGTGGCGAACGTCTCCTGCAGGTCCCGGAGGTGGGAGTCCACGTCTCGGCTCTTGATCATGAGGTCGTCCACGTAGACCTCCAAGTTTCTCCCCTTTGCTCCTTGAAGACCCTGTCCATCATTTTTTGATAGGTGGCACCAGCGTTCTTCAACCCGAACGGCATCATCTTGTAGCAATAGCAGCCGTCCCCTGTGATGAATGAGACATCCTTTATGTCCGGGGGGTGCATCCTGATCTGATGGTAACCTGAAAATGCATCTAAAAAACTCATTACAGAAAAACCGACGGCTGAGTCAACCAGCGCGTCGATCCGAGGCAAGGGGTAACAATCCTTAGGACAAGCTTTATTAAGAAGGGAAAAATCGATACACAGGCGCCAGCGGCCGTCTCCCTTTTTGACCATCACAACGTTCGAGACCCAGCCGGGGTATTGAATTTCGGACACGAAGCCCGCTTTGAGAAGTTTTGCCACCTCCTCCCTGATGGGCTCCGCTAGCTTGTCCGCCGTGGATCTCTTCTTCTGCTGGACGGGGCGTGTTCCCGGGTCCAGGTTGAGGCGGTGGCAAGCCACATCCGCGTCAACCCCCGGCATCTCCGCGGCGCTCCAGGCGAAGATGTCCACGTTCTTCTGGATGCACTCCAGCATCCTGCCCTGGTCCTCCGGGGTCAGCCCCCCGCTGACGCGGATCTTCTCCACCCTGCCTCCGCGGGTGAGCACTTCCAGCTCCACCACCTCCTCTGCGGCCTCCAGTCTGGACTGCTCCCCCCATCCCTCGGCATCCCCTTCCTCCTGAGCGGGGACCTCTACCTCCATCTCCTCTGCCACGGCCCTTACTTCGACCACTTCCTCCAAACTCCCTCCTCCCGCCTTTTCTGCGTAGCTCTTCACCTCCAGCTCCACCTCTCCGGCTCTCTGCTCGTTTGCCTCCATCCTCCGCCCCATCTCCTCGGCCCCTTCCTGCCAAGAGATGGTGTTCACCGCGGTGACGTAGCATTCCCGTGCCACCTTAGGGTCTCCCCTAACCCTGACCTGCGCCCCCTCAGTGTTGAACTTCAAGCACTGATGGAAGGATGAGGGGACGCAGCGGAAGGCGCTGATCAGGGGCCTCCCGAAGATTGCGCTGTAGCTGCTGGGGGCGTCCACAATGACGAACTTGCAGTTTCGGGACTGCCCCCCCAGGGTTACGTGGAGGCCGACTCCTCCCTCTACCTCCTTCCTCTCTCCCGAGAACCCGAACAAGGGCCCGTCCGAGGCCAGCACCCTCTTAGCTTCCACCTGCATCGCGTCAAACGCCTTCTTGAAGACGACGTTCACGGAACTCTCATTGTCCACTAGGATCCGAGAGACAGTGAAGTTCTCGATGGCGGCCTTGATGACCAGCGCATCACAGAACGGATCCTCGTGGTCCGGCATGTCGCTTCTGGAGAAAGTGATCCTCTCCTCCGGCGGCGGGGTTTGGGACGTAGAGGCGACGCTCCGCCGATACATGGTGTGGAGACTCGCTTTGCGGGAAGCCTCGACCCCTACTCCCCCGTGGATCACTCCGATCATTCCTCGGGTCCCCACATCCACCCGGTCTTCACAGCGATCCTCCTCCGTCCGAGGCAGGACCTCCTCGATCCTCACTTCCTGCCGCACCTCCTCCTGCTGCTGCTGCCGCCCCCTGTTCTCTCTCATCTCCAAGAATTCCGGGCACGTGGCCGTTGCGTGCCCCTCTTCCTGATGGAAGTCGCAGTAGGGCAGTTCCACCCTGAACTCCCTTCTCCTCCTCCTCATGACCCCTCTCCTTGCTCCCAGAGCTATGGCCATGGCCTCCTCCTGATCGGGGAGCCGCGGCCTCTGACCCTGCCTCCAGCCTGGGGGGTGGAACTGGTCCTGCCTCCCCTGATAGTGGCCTCTCCCGTAGTATCCCCTCTGTGGCCCCTGCCCCTGCCACTCTGGTCTCCAGCCCAGCCTACGGTCGGGCTCCTGACGCCCCCATCCCGGTTGCTGTCCTTGGAGCTGCCTCTGCTCCCTCTGCCTGGGCTCCTCCCTCCTCTCTTCCTGTCTTCTTCCTCCCCTCGACTCCTTCTCCTCCTCAGTCGCCCACCTGGCCAACTTTCTCGCAAATTCTGGGTTCGACGCTTCCCCGTCGACCTCTCTCGCCGCCCTCTCCATCAGCTCCTCGTAGGAGAGGGGGGGAATCCTCTTCAGCTCCATGCGGAAGAAACCCTGCTGCAGGCCCAGTGTGAAGGCCATCATCAGACTGTGGCCTGGCATCTCCTGAACTTGGGTAACCTCCTCCTGGAACCGATCGACGTAGCTCCCCAACGTCTCGTTTACCCCCTGCTTTATGTGGAACAGGGACTCAGACTCCTTCTTCCTCTTCTTTGCGGTTATGAACCTCAACATGAACCCTCGGCGTAGGTCCTCGAAGCAATAGATGGAACTGGCCGGCAGCTGGTGGAACCACTCCCTCGCCTTATCCCGGAGGGTGATGGCGAAGAGACGGCACTTGAATCCGTCCGACATCTGACGGATGGAGACCACGTCTTCGAACCACTGGACGTGCTGAACCGGGTCTCCCTTCCCGGTGTAGTAGGTCATCTCGGGCTCTCTGAACCCGTCTGGTACTGGAGCTGAGGAGACCAGCTCGCTAAAAGGGCTGCCTCCCCCCACCTGGCGGGCCGGCGAGTCACGCGGACCCAGCTCGCCGAATCGGCCTCGGCCTGCCGAGCCGGGGAAGAGCTCGCGCCCCGAGAGCTCGCCTCCCCGACCTTCCTCAGCCACTTCCTTCCCGGCTCGCCTGCCAGGAGCGTCCTCGCCCAGAGAGGGGGCGGCCGCGATCTGGGCTGCCGGAGTCGAACACTCGGCCCGCACGCCGAGTGCGATCTTGACGAGATCCAGCACCTCGTTCCTGAAGTCTTCAAACATCCCCACTGTCGCGAGGGGTGGGTTGGGCGGCGAGTTCTGCCTGTCAGATCCTTGACCTCCCGTCATTGAGCTCGCCGAAGCTTTTCTGCACTGACCACTTTCCACGCTCACCGCACCAAAATGTTGAAACCGGAAACCGGCCTCTTGTGGAGTTCGACCCTTGGGGAAGGGGTGGTCTCGTGCCTACTTCGCACCTGCAAGAAAAACAACGAGAGAGACAAGAAGAGACAGACCCAAGGGCTCGGCAGGGAGGTCCCACCACAAACCCGGAAGATCTCTGAGCGCTTCCCCTCCTTAGCCAAGAGCCGAGCTAAGGTACTCTCAGAGAACACTTGAAAATGAGAGCAAGGAGGCACTGAAAAGCGTGTCCTCTGAGGTACCCCTTGGGTCTTATTTATAGATTTTTAGAATCTGAACTGCCAATAACCAAAAGAACTGACCTGAAAATACCAAAGAGCCCCTGGTTGGGTCTGCTAACAGCCAAACTCCGCTGTTTTGAATAGCTATGCGCAGTCCAACCTGGTCTGCCAACAGCGAGGCTCCGCTGTCCTGAGTGGTTATTCGCACCCCTGGGCGGTCAGCTCGTCTTCAGTTCCTCTGCAGGAGGCGGGCGCGACCTGGCTCCGGGGCTCGCCCGTTCTCCTTGGGCGAGCGCGTGCCGATATGGGCGAGCTGCCGACCTCTTGCCGGGCGGATCGGCGGAAAGGTCGCATGCGGGGGGTCAGCCGGCGGGTCGCCATCCTAGGGTCCAGCTCGCTCGCCGCGGGTTGCCAGCCCGCCCGGCTCGCGGCTGCGGGTCGCCAGCTCGGGTCCGGCCTGCTTGCTGCGGGTCGCCAGTCGCGGGTCCGGCTCGCTTGCGGCGGGTCGCCAGCTCGCTCGCCTGAGATGGGCAGGAGCGGGCCAGCCCTTTAGTCGTTCAGCCCGTCCTGCCGCTTGGGTGCGAGTCGCGGGGCAGGCCTGTTCGACCTCCCTGGTGGGACCCGCTCGCCGGACACAGGGTTGTACACCCGCGGTGGTCTGTATATAACCCTACAGAACAGCGGAATTTGGCTGTTGGCAGACCCAACCAAGGGTATTTTGGTAATTTCAGGTCGGTTCAGTTTAGTTATTGGCAGTTCAAACTCAAAGTCTTATAAATAGACAAATAAGGGTTCTTCAGAAGCACTTTTTCCCAGGATTAAAAGAGTTTTCCTGTGCTTTCTGAGGAGCTCCGAGCCCAGCTTTTGGCTTTGGAGGGGAAGCTCTCAGAGATCTTCCGGGTAAGCGGTGGGACCTCCCTGCTGAGGCTTTAGGGTCGGTTTTTGATCCTTCACAACCAGTCGGAGGTCAGAGCTCGGGACAAGTAGGTGTTGGCTACGCCCCTGATTTCGAACTTTCGTCGAGGTCAAATTTTGGCTTCAACACTCGGATGTATGTGGACGGTCTTCTCTCATTCAGACGACTATCAAGGATGTTCATGCTCGCAGTCACGAGGGCGTTCACCGCACTCTTCAACGCCTCCGCATAGAATTCTTTTGGAAGGGTATGCGCAAGCAAGTTCATGACTTCATCGCCAACTGCGTGGTGTGCCAACAAAACAAATCTGACCACCTTCCGGCCGGTTTACTTCAGCCCCTACCGGTGCCTACACAAATTTGGGCAGATCTCTCCATGGACTTCGTGGAAGGGCTGCCCCCGGTTCGAGGTAAATCCATTTTGATGGTGGTAGTGGACAGGTTCTCGAAAGGGAGCCACTATATTGTCTTGGCTCGGCCGCTCATCGCAGAGAACGTAGCGGGGGTTTTCTTCCAGGAAATCATCTGGTTACATGTCATGCCGGAAACGCTTGTCTCTGACCGTGACCGGGTGTTCACCAGTGCTTTTTGGCGGGATCTGTTCGCCCTCAGCGGTACCAAGCTTGCTTTTTCTTCAGCCTACCACCCTCAGTCCGACGGGCAAACGGAGGTGGTTAACCGGACCTTGGGGATGTACTTGCGGTGTGTCACCGGCGACAGACCCCGCGATTGGCTGCGCTGGCTTCCTTGGATCAAATATTGCTACAACACCGTCTATCACAATGCTCTGCAGACCACTCCATTTTGCCCTCATCTATGGCTGGGACCCCCCCCCCCCCCCGCCTTTTGTCGTACGCAGCCCGCTTGGCGGCAGTTGATCGGGAACTAGAGGACCGCGACACATTTCTACATGAAGCCAGGAACCGTCTCCTTCAGGCTCAACAACGCATGGAAGTTGTGTATAATCGGGGACATCGCGAGCTCACCCTTGTCGTGGGTGATTGGGTGTGGGTCCGACGCCGCCCTTTCCGCCAAGTGACTGCCGTCCGGCCGCCTTCCAACAAGCTGCGGCCCAAATTCTTTGCCTTTTCCAGATTACAGAGCGCATGGGGGATGTAGCCTATCGTCTCGCCCTACCCCCCGAAGCCTGGATTCATGATGTTTTTCACATTTCCCAGCTCAAGTTGTTCGTGGGGCCACCGTCGTCTGCTCCTCTAGTGGACATTCCACCTCATCTTGCGGACAAGCTGTCTTCTGACGAGGGTGGTGATGTTACGATGTCGGACACGATGTCGGACACGATGCGGGACGAGCCCGATCCACGTTGGGGTCTCACTTACCAGCGTCGACCACAGGCCACATCCGCATGAGGGATGTTTCTCTATGTTTGCACTCAGTTTTTATTTCGTACTATGTTTTAATTTACCTCACGTGTTTAAGCCAATGTGGGGTGTGTGTTGTGGAACCGGGGTTTATGAACCGGGTTTGGACTCAAAATTGGTAGACAAGAATTAAATCTCATTTCCCTATCTCTCTCTAACTCTCCTCTCTCTCTCTCTCTACCCCATCGTCTCCGCGAAACCTAGCCGACCTGCTCCATCCGCGATCCAACGCGCCGCCGAGTTTCGTTCTCGGGCTCCCCTTCCTTCGGTCATCTCCTCTTCTTCCCCTCTCTTCTTCTTCTCTCTTCCTCCACTCTCTTCTTCCCTCTTCTCTTTTCCCCATCCTCAACCATTGCACCGACCGGATTCAAGACGGGTTCCACCGAACCTTGGAGATCGTTTTCCTCCTCAGGGCCGATCACCAGATCTAAGTCGGGGGACCACATCAGAGTCCTCACTTCAGGGGGAGTCTCATCCATTAGAAGCAAGGTTGCAGATGTCGGATGTCGGGTTCATGTCGGCTTGAGTTTGAAATATCAAATGTTGGATTGCGGGGATATATCAGGGATATTTTACAATGTCGGATTTTAGTACTTAAATAAATTTATTCATATATATACACAGTTTTTATAAATATGAACAATTGAATACCAAATGTTTGTTTATAAATTACACAATAAACATATAAACACATAGTGCATGTTTATAAATTACACAAGAAAGAGTCGCCTACTGCAATAAACAAGATAAAGTTCACCAAATGAGAACAAGATGAGAAATTAATCGACACTAACTTAGAGAGATGTATGAAATGAATCACAAAATAAAATATTTTTGTTTGGTCTCTTCAAAAGGGGCAACCCAGTGCACAAAGCATCCCCATGCAACAAGGGTCCGGGGAAGGATCCCACTATAAGGGTGAAATGTAAGCAAACCTTACCCTACATTTTTGCAAGAGACTGCTTATAGGACTCGAACTCATGACCTCAAGGTCACACGGTAACACCATAACCGGTGCTTGGTCTCATTAAAAATGAAAACAATATTTTTAACACTCTCGATGATATATCAGTCACGAAATAACGCCTGATATATTGGGTTAAACAGATATATCGGGTGATATTTTCAAAAATAACATTTTTGTTTAAAATATCGATGTCGTGACGTTTTATCCCCAAAACCTTTATATCGGCCGACATGTCAGACATGTCGGCCTACATCTACAACACTGATTAGAAGTAAGTTCTCTTCCTCTTCCTCTTCCTATTCCTCCTGTGGTTATTATCGCGCCTGTTCCTCCTCCTGTCACCACTTCTGTGCTCCCTTCTGTGGTTGCTCTCCCTTTATAGGTGTATACTCGGCGAAAAAGGGGTCCAGGTACATCGGCATCCTCCAGGCTACCCGCTCCAACATTGGACCCTTCTTTGGGCCATCAAGGTACCTCTACCCAACATCTGATGTCTCACTATGTGTCCTACAACTCATTATCTCCCTCACATAAACTTTTTATTGCATCACTTTCCTCTGTTTCTATCCCCTCAACTTGGCAGGATGCTATTGCTCATCCAAAGTGACAGGATGCTATGCGTGAGGAGATGCTAGCCCTGGAAAAGAATTCTTGGGATTTGGTCCCCTTACCACTGAGTAAGTCTGAGGTTGGATGTAAATGGGTGTTCTCAGTCAAGCAGAACTCGGAAGGTGTTATTGAGCGGTACAAGGCCCGATTGGTTGCTAGGGGATACACCCAGACCATAGGAATTGAAGACCAAGAAACATTTGCCCATGTGGCAAAGATGAATTCCATAAGAGTCCTACTCTCATGTGTTGCCTACAAAGGGTGGCCTCTGACTCAATTGGATGTGAAAAATGCATTCCTCCATGGGGATCTGAAAGAAGAGGTCTACATGTTGTTACCATCTAGTCCTACTCTGGCAGGATCTGGGGGAATGGTATGCAGGTTAAAGAAAGTCTTATATGGCCTAAAACAGTCTCCTTAGGCCTGGTTTGGGAGATTTCATAGGGCTATGGTTGCATTTGATTACTCCCAGAGAAATGCTGATCACACTTTATTTAAGGCGCAAAAATGGGAGGCTTACGACTCTCATTGTTTGTGTGGATGATATCATTATCACGGGTCAAGATGCCGAAGAAATCTAGTCTCTGAAACAAAGATTGACAAAGGAGTTTGAGGTAAAAGACCTAGGAAATCTAAAATATTTCCTAGGAATTGAGGTCACTCGATCGAAGCATGGTATATTCATATCCCAGAGAGAGTATATTCTTGACTTGCTCCAGTCATGTGGATTGGGTGGGTGTAGACCTGCAGACACCTCAATTGACGTCAATCACAGATTGGGTAGAGATGACGAGGAAGTGGTTGCTGATATTGCTGGATTTCAGAGACTAGTTGGCCGCCTAATCTACTTATCTCACACTCGTCCGGACATTTTATGCGTTGGGTGTCATTAGTCAGTTCATGCATGCACCAAGAGCTCGTCATGTTGAAGCTACCTATCGTATTCTTGGGTATCTCAAGTCATCTCCTAGAAGGAGTATCTTGTTCTCCCCTCGCAAAGAATTGACTGTTGAAGTCTACACTATGTTAATTGAGCCGGTTCAGTTGATGACAGGAGGTCCAATTCTGATTATTGCTCTTTAGTTGGCGGTAATTTGGTAACGTGTAGGAGTAAAAAACATGTGGTTGTTCGGTCAAGTGCAGAGGCAGAATTTAGAGCTATGTCTCATGGGATCTGTGATGTGACCCAGCGTGGAGGTGTGGTTTAGGAACAAAGTAAAATGCGACCTATTTAAAATAATCGTGGCGTGAGGGTATTCGCGGACTATTCTCTAACGAAATAAACGACCCTAAGCGTCGCAAACGAACGTAAGGCTACCACACGTACAAGATAACGTCACAAATACTAAATTCCACAAGCACAGAAATTGATAGGTGGCATGCACGTGTAACAATAATAACGGAAATCAGTAAATGGAATTAATTAGGGCAAGCTCATAATGATAACTATTCATTTATGATTTAGCATAACCTGACTAATGTGTGTGAAGGAGATGGAGAGGTATACCAAGATCAGAGGTGGCAGCCACTGCAAGTTTTCGGGTAGGCTGAAGGAGAAGCTACAGGACGCTGTGTACTCGGGACTGCTTGGAGATCACTGGAAGTGAGGGTATCCGGCAGGGGAAAGCTGGCTAGAAGCAGATATGGCCTTGGCCGAGCAACCGGCTCCGGAACAGGATTAGGGATTATGGGAAACAGGGGAAACACGTCGGAGTTGCGCTGAAACAGCTGGCGGCCGGTGCAGACGGGGTCGCCGGAGCCTAGGAAAGGTTCAGGCGAATTTGTCCGCGCCATAAGAGATGTGCGCTGGAAGCGGCGGAGCTTCTGGGAGATTTTCGCCGGGAAAGTTATCGATCCTCTAGGAGCCGGCCTGAGGAGGGGTCGTCGGACATTGGTGGAGCATCCAGGGGTGGAATTGCTAACGGACGAGGGAGGGAAGGTGGCGATGGGGCTTCCGTCGGGAAGGCGTTAGTCGGCGCTGGAGGAAAACCCGAACAAGGAAAAAATTTCTTGTTCAGTCTTTTTCATTTCCAGCCCCCTATTATTATGGGGAAGGGTTTGTTTATATAGGGAGGAATTAGGGTTTGAGATTTCTTTTGATATTGGCACACATCATGAGACTCATATTAAAGGATAGGATTAAAATGACATTGAAATAGTTAATTACTATAAGCTTGCCCTAAACTAACCTATCTCCTAAAATACCAGACATATGCATTTAGGGTCTCGTTGGCCGGTCACACCAACGAGCCAAACAAAAAATTTGCGTGAACAATATGCGCCATACAAAATTACATCAAAAGCGTTAATACGTGTGCGATACAACTCAACACAACCAAATAAAATCAAATGCGCCGCAACATGCACTACACAAATAAAACAGGTACGAATAAAAATAAAGATGTGTCGCCGGTTGCATCAATTCTCCCGGGGTTGAAAGAGCTCAACCCCGACGAGACTCGATGCGACCTGCAAGTAGGAAATCCAACTGTCGATCGGAGAACATGTTGCATGACTGTCCTGCTGGTGTCGTGGCTGCGAGCCAAAACCTGCAAGTAACCTTTCATCCCCAAAAACTCGCAATCCATTAGCCTAATTTTATGCAAATTATTTAAATAAATAGTAACTCTTAGAGCTTGCAGAGGATGACAAGGGCGACGTGTATAGCAAACAAGTGGTAAGTGGGAAAACATGAAACCAATGGAAGCAAGCCATGGAACAAGTAATTCATGACGCAACATACTCTTGCTTGGTAGACACTCACGATCGTCTGCTAGACTAGGATCGTCCATCGCTTTGATTTCACCTGATAAAATCTCACTCGAGTCACAACATTTTAAACTGATCTCAAATCTATCGATTATGATCTTCCATAAAAACCCATGGAAACGGGTGTCTCGACGAGTATAAAATCTACGGGTCATCTCAATCCTCCTCGTACAATTCGACCTAAAAATCTCAAACATCAAACGATTGAGGTGAGGTGCCTCAAGGTGCTCGACCTCTACCAAGGCCAAACGATGCATACTAAACGAGTGCTCGTCAAATACGAAATCAATGAAAGGTGGTGCTTCCAGAGCACCCAAAATAGATGACTTCGAAAATCAGATGCCTCCCCCTGGAGCGAGGGTCCAGGCCGAAGCATAGCACTAAATAGGAGTGGTGTAGTGGAGACTAAGGACGACGAAGTAGATGCTAGTGAGGTCCTCCTAGGTGCTCTAGGAACAGGACCATTCTTCTGGGGAAGAAGAATAATCTTGCGCCCATGGTGATCAAAATAATGAGAGTTCCTCACACCATCATGCAGAACATGTAGGCCATAGTTTCATGGTCGTCCTATAAGTATTTGGCAGACATCGATGGGGGCTACATCACATAACACCGAATCACAATACACGTCCCCGATAGAGAACTCTACCTGACAATGATGAGTGATGGGTATAGTCAACGGACTACTAACCCCGGATAAATGGTATGACTGCTCTAAGGGGCGCGTTACAAGTCCTAACTTCTCTATCATTCGCTGAGACACGTAGTTTTTCATACTGCCTCTATCAATAATAATGGAACAGAAATGCTCCTGAATGCAGACGGTACTGCAGAATATTTCCTTTCTTCAAGGATCATGCTCAATGGTCTCGCCAGAGGTAATCAAACTAGAGTGTAGAGCACAAACTAGGTGCTCTGCTTGCTCGCCCTCAACCTCGATGAAACTATCAATCTCGGGCAGGGGGTCAGGCTGGGGGTCACTAAGGAAGACCCCATACTCGGGTTCACGCCCGGTGCTGGAATCAATCACTGCAACGAACTGGCGTCGCGAGCACTCAGAAGATTTGTGCCCGGGCTCCATACACTTGAAGCATCGAAACACTCCAGTGTGGGGTTGGGCTCTCATGGGCTCCTTACCCCGAGACAGGCCAGGGTGAAGAGTCAGGGCTCCAGTAATGGCAAGTGATGGGGAATCAGTAGTAGCAGAGGTGGGTGTAGTAGTGGTGGTGCTCGAAGTGGGTCTATCAGTAGACCTAGGTCCATCAGTAGACCTCTGACCAGATGTCCTCTTCTGGAGGGCATCCACTCGACGTGCTCGGCTGGAGATCTCTCCAAGGTCCCGAAAATCGTGAATCTCTAACTGCTCTCTTATAGCGTACCGTATCCCATTCAGATAACGGGCTGCAACCATGTGGTCTTCCTCATTCAGATCTAAGCGTGACTAGAGGACTAAGAACTCATTCGTGTACTCGTCGATAGTTTGCTTGTCTTGTCGTAGGTTGTGATACCTACGATAGTCTACATGAAATCTGCGGGGAAGTACTTTTTCTTGAGTTGAGCTTTGAACTCAACCCAGGTGGTGATAGGTGGTTGTCTCATAGTGTATCGCATTCGCTCGACTTGCCCCCACCATGTGAGTGAGGGGCCCTTCAGCTTCAGGGTAGCATACTCCACATGTTGGTGGGCAGGTGTGCGCTTCCAGCTGAGGAATCGCTCAAGACGCTCGCACCAATCAAGACACACCTCAAGCTCTAGTGTGCCCTCAAAATCTCCAACATCTAGTTTAATACCGGCATCCCACCTAGGGCAATTCCTATTACCTTAATGTGCTAGTTAGGGTTCTGGTGGTGGAGGTGTAGGAGGTCGTGCAGGAGGAGTAGGGGATGTGCAGCAGGACCCCCTAAGTGATAATGTGCTTCCAAATTGTTAACCGTAGTACGCAACCCTAACATGACTTGGTTTGTGTCTCTCACTGAGAGAGTAAGTGTAGTGACTGTGGCCATAAGGTCTTCCATTTGCTTACCTATATCTCCTAAGTTTCTCTCTAGGTGTTCCATTCTTGATTCCATGGATAAACTGGAAAACCCTAAACTTAAAATTTAAAAACGACCGGCGCTCGGCTATCCCACGATAGGAGTCAGATATCCCAGCAGTCACACCAAACTGATGTGACCCAAGGTGGGGGTGTAGTTTAGGAACAAAGCAAAATGCAATAGTGACGTGAGGGTATTCGCGGGCTATTCTCTAACGAAATAAACGACCCTAAGCGTCGCACAAGAACGTAAGGTTACCACACGTACAAGATAACGTCACAAATACTAAATTCCACAAGCACAGAAATTGATAGGTGGCATGCACGTGTAACAATAATAACGGTAATCAGGAAATGGAGTTAATTAGGGCAAGCTCATAATGATTACTATTCATTTATGATTTAGCATAACCTGACTAATGTGTGTGAAGGAGATGGAGAGGTATACCAAGGGAAGAGGCGGCAGCCACTGCAAGTTTTCGGGTAGGCTGAAGGAGAAGCTAAAGGACACTATATACTCGGGACTGCTTGGAGATCACTGGAAGTGAGGGTATCCGGCAGGGGAAAGCTGGTCGGAAGCATATATGGCCTTGGCGGAGCAAACGACTCCGGAACAGGAGTAGGGTTGACGGGAAATAGGGGAAACACGTCGGAGTTGCGCTGAAACAGCTAGCGGCCGGTGCAGACGGGGTCGCCGGAGCCCAGGAAAGGTTCAGGCGAATTCGTCGGCGCCGGAAGAGCTGTGTGCTGGAGGCGACAGAGCTTCTGGGAGATTTCCATCGGGAAAGTTGTCGATCCTCTAGGAGACGGCCTGAGGAGGGGTCGTCGGACCTTGGTGGAGCATCCAGGGGTGGCGTTACTAACAGACGAGGGAGGGAAGGTGGCGATGGGGCTTCCGTCGGGCAGGCGTCAGTCGGCGCTGGAGGAAAAAACCCGAACAAGGGAAAAAAATTCCTGTTCAGTCTTTTTCATTTCCGGCCCCCTATTATTAGGGGGAAGGGTTTGTTTATATAGGGAGGAATTAGGGTTTGGGATTTGTTTTGATATTGGCACACATCATGAGACTCATATTAAAGGATAGGATTAGAATGACATTGAAATAGTTAATTATTATAAGCTTGTCCTAAACTAACATATCTCCTAAAATACCGGACCTATGCATTTAGGGTCCCGTTGGCCGGTCACACCAACGATTCGAACAAAAATTTGTGCGAACAATATGCGCGATACAAAATTACATCAAAAGCGCTAATACGTGCGCGATACAACTTAACACAACCAAATAAAATCAAATGCGCCACGACATGCGCTACACAAATAAAACAATTACGAATAAAAATAAAGGTGCGTCGCGGGTTGCATCAATTTGCGAAGGGTTGTGGATTAAATCCTTGTTGAACGATCTTGGCATGGGAAGTGAAGATCTCATAAGACTCTACTGCGATAGCAAAGCCGCCATAAGCATTGTTCACAATCCCGTCCAACATGGCCGCACAAAGCATGTTGAGGTTGATCGTCATTTCATCAAAGAGAATATTGAAAGAGTTGTGAGCACACCATTTGTCCCTTCGGATCAACAGCTTGCAGATGCGCTCACCAATGGTTTAAGTCAGACTGCGTTCGAAAAAATTATGTGCAAGTTGGGCATGCAAAATATCACTCGCCCAACTTGAGTGGGAGTGTTAGATTTACTTGTTTTTTATTTCTTTTTACCTTTATTGTATTCCCTTACATGTATTAGAGAACCCTCCTTTTATTTCAATTAATCAAGATTCACTCACTCGGTTAACAAGTTCAAATCTCAATATCTTTCTTTTTTATATAATTGTGTGAGAGCAAGTGAAATTTTTTTAATAAAAATTTCTATACCCAATGTGATGAACGGCTAGGATTTCTTTGATGGTCCTCCAAGGTTACACCATGGGCCTCACAAGTATTTCTTTGTATAGTACAGATAAAAAACAATCAAAATCCTTTGTTTTTCTTCTCTCATCTAACCCTTTTTTCTTTGATAACTTCATTCCAAGTGTAAGGGTCTTTTTTTCTCAATAATGGATGTGTTGAGATGATGTGTTTGCTAGTAGAAACTCGTGTACTCGGTTCGATTCTTTGATCCATTTTGGGGGAATTTTAAGAAGGCGCCCCACTACTATAGCTACCCACCGTCTGAATGTAGAACACCCTTTGTGTTATAATCAGTGCAAAACAATCGTGCTCGGCTGTTTCGTGCCACGGATGGTAGCCACCAAGCCTGCCCCAAATGTTTCAGGCACCACAATAGCAGTTAGGGGGCATCCCAGAGAATCCAAACATCTTCGTCAACCAGACTCTTTGACCACAATGAGTCATAGTTTTACCCATACACAAAATTTTCATCACTCCATTAGCATTGTAAGTTACTAGGTAAAACTAAACTTGACTTCCTAACCAATAAAACTGAAGCTAATTTTTATTTTAAGGTGAGTTTCAAGAACAATAAATCAAATTCATCCATAGCTTGGACTACTTCTAGAAGCAAGATACAATCACTTGCAGACCCTTAGAGTCAAATAAATTGGCCCTAGTTACTCAAATAACTGAAATGGCCCAAATTAATGAAGAACCACATGAATTTTATGCTTACTTTAAGATCAGTAAATCTCAGAAGTGATTCTCTTTTCTGCAGCATGTCAAGGCACTCTGCTGAAAACCTGTCTCTGCAAATATAGATTTGACTTATAACCATAAATTATTATCACCAAAAACAGAATAAGAACAAATATCTATCAAAAAATTCTCGGGAGTGAAAATGTAAATGAACTGAATCAAGTTGGAGCAAGAAAAAATTAAATCAGTAAGCGCAAACCTTGTAGCATGATCTTGTGCCACATTTCCCATGAAATTCTTAAATTTGTCTATGCTAGAATTAGATAAACTAGTTCTTCTGCTTTCACTATCTACAAGAATAGAAGATGGCCCACCCACCAACTTGTTATCAGCAGGAAGCGAGCTTGCCTCGGATTCCTCCTCGGTAGCTTTTGAACTTGGATACCGAAGAAGAACACCTCCATGCCCAATCTCAGCTGAGCCCATCGGCATTTCACCTTCAAAGAGTAATTCTTCTTCTAAGGATCCAGACAGGTTAGACGACTGTTGTTCATGCCAGATGGAATACAAGTCTTTGGTAAGTTTCTCGACTGGAGAAGGTTTAAAATTTATGATAGTTCTCTTCTTTGATGGCACCGGCAATAGTGGAACACAGGTGTTCGATTGTGCTGAGCCTGAAATTATGAACTTATTGGTAAAATGTGTATAAAATTAGTACATCCATCATAAAATCCTTAATAATTTATAGAATTAATATGAAAGAAAAAAATATAATGCTTGTTTTTGGGTGAGGAAAAACTGAATTAACGCATGATGGATGCTGAAGCGGTAAGAATGAGTCAAGTATACAATGGAGTTTATGAAAGAAAAAAAGTATATGACAGTGTGTATCAGATAATTTATAAGAATGAGACAGTAGATAATAATGTTTTCATGCTTGTTGCGGATCGCTCAAGGCTCCTGGTAGACTGGGTCTCCTGAACCGTCTTATCCCATCGAGCGGTCAAGCGTGCAAGCAGTCAAAGATTCACAGGATTGTGATAGAGAGACTTGATTACGTGGAAAACCCACAATCGAGGTGAAAAACCACGCGGTCGGTTCGGTGCCGACGTAACTTCCACTATTTCTGAGTTTATTACAGGGGTTTTCGGGTGAAGGCGAGGGCGACAGGTCGCTCCTCATTATACTTGGAGAGATGAGAGAGGTTGGGTTCTGGGCACGACAGGCTTTCGTGCTCTTTTGGCGATCTTGCTCTCGTTGTTCAGAGGGGAGTGGTCATACTTTGTAGTCTTGACGGGTCTGGTGTGAGGGCAATGTGTGAATCTGTCGCTTGCTTCCGAACCTTGCGGCGACAAGTGGTCGCGTGAGACGAGCGTGAGTCTGTGCATTTCCCAGCGCTCGTCTTGTCTCCGGGTAGACTCTGTTTGGCTAGATGATCTTTGACAGAATTCCTTGGGAGCGATCTTTGGTGGAAGTCTTGTAGAGAGAGTGCAGAGAGAAAAAGCAAGGAGAGTTTAGAAAACCGGAAAAATGATCCAAATGAAGTAAAAATTCGGTCTATTTATAAATTTTCGCAAGGCGGTCTGGTAATTTTGACCAATACCTATCGGACAGGCGAATAGGAGCGCTCGAATTTAAGCACACGAATCGCCATTTTTGAGAAATGACGATCCTGCCCCCGGGTCGAGAGAGGGGCCACGAAGAACGGCGGTCTTAAGTCGGCGGCCGCCCTTCCCCTTCCTGGAGAGCGGTCGGGAGGGGGATGCTGGCCTTCGCGAGGCCAGCCAAGTGCTCCCCTGGACTGGGAGGCCAAAGGGGTGGTCGTCCCCCTTGAGGGCGGCCACGCCCGAGACCGGCCGGTCCCCTGCGGGGTCGGCCACGGCCGAGGCCGCCCGTGCTGGGCAGCCGTAGGGGCGGCCGGCCCTTGCGGGGCCGGTCGAGGCCGCCATCGCCAGGCGGTCGGGCGGGCGACCCTTGCGGGACCAGCCGAGGCAGCCCGCTTTGGGAGGCCAAAGGAGCGGTCGGCCCTTGCGGGGCCGGCTGCTGCCGTGGCAGCCCGCGTCGGGCGGCCGAAGGAGCGGCCGGCCCTTGCGGGGCCGGCCGCGGCCGAGGCCACCGGCGCCAGGCAGCCGAAGGAGGGGCCGGCCGTGGCCAAGGCTGCCCGCGCTGGGCGGCTGTAGAAGCGGTCGTCCCTTGCGGGGCCGCCCGCGGTCGAGGCCGCCCGCGCGGGCCGAAGGAGCAGCCGTCCCCCGCGGGGCCGGCCGTGGCTGAGGCCGCCCGCGACCGGGTGGACAGAAGGGGGCAACCGGCTCTCGCGGGGCCGGCCGTGGCCGAGGGAGCCCGCGACCGGGTGGCCGCAAGGGGGGAGGCTGCCCTTGCGGGGCCGGCCGGAGCCGCCAGCTGACGGCGGACGGACCGGTGCACAGGATCCTGCACGGCAGTAGAGATCCCGTGCGCGGTAGTTATCGCGTAGATCAGGCGCGTGGATCGTGTGTGTGGTGGTTACGTGTGTAACTTCTCATGACGTGAGTGGGGGAGAGAGAAACTTGGCTATTTGCAGCCCTGTTTTTTCTATAAATTGGTGTCAACCCCATCATTTGCCCGCAAAGCCACCGGATACTAGAGCCGGAACGAATGGAGTTAAGGGGCTTTCATTCTTCAACGGATCTCTGATCCACTTGGAAGAAACGGATGCAAAGGTGTGAAAAGAGGCAGTCGCGTCAGAAAAAGTGTGGCGAGTTGGGTGGTCGGAGATGTGGAGAAGAGCGATGCCCAAACGCGACTATGTGTGCGTGAATGGGGTGCGCGCCCCAGCGCGCTGAGGTCGCCCGCGGCGGCACTCTAGCGGGTGCGCGAGGCGCGTGACGGGCGCTTGTGTGCTGCCTGCGCGTGGGTTGCATCCGCTCGCGGGGCGGGGTGCGCCCCCGCGCGCGCAGTGCGCGAGGAGGGGCGCGCGCACGGGTGTGGCTCTCCCGCGCGCACCGCGTGCGCGGGGCGTGCCCGCGCAAGGGGCGCTTTCGTGCGCACCCAGGCGGGGTGTACCCGTTCGCGCGCGCGGACGTGGCGCACCTGCGCGGGGCGGTCGCCCGTGCGGGGCGCGACCATGCGCTTCGCCCATGCAAGGCGCGGCTGCGCGCTTCGCCCGTGCAGGGCGCGACCGTGCGGGGCGCACACGGGCTGCTCTGGCGCGCTATGCACGTGCGCGGGGTGCTTCGCGCAGCATGTGTCTGCGTGTGTTATTTGTACGCACGCGTGGGTCGCACTCGCACGTGTTGTCTATGCGGTCTTCTCTTGTGCGTTATCCGTGTGTGGGGGTGGTGATTGTGGCTTTGTGATCGTCTGTGTCTCTCTCGGGCTTAGAGCGTGGGGAGTTTGGGTGTTTTGCGCTCCGTCTTCCCTTTGTGGGCTTCGATGGTTCTTCAGGGCGTCCTTTTCTCACTTTTCGATTGATACATTTGCTACTTTGACGCACTTCCCTGCTCAGGTTTCTAGGCGTCCAAGGTCGGCCTATTTGGATGCATTCCACTCTTACTGCGGAGCAAGTTGCCTCGTGGAGGGGGTGCTTCAACATTCCTACCAATCATGACATCAGGATTCTGAATGTCGAGCAGTGGGTGCAGAATACCCCAGTGGGGTTGATGGCATTGTGCGAGTCGTCGTTGAGGGTCGGGCTCCAGCTGCTACCGTGTGATGAGGTTACAGAGATATTGAAACATTGCGGGGTTCTGGCGTCGCAATTCACTCATCTTGTCATGACTCGCAACATGGGTCTCATAGTCATCTTCCAAGAGCATGGTTCGAGATTCTCGTTGAATCTCTTCAGATATTGGTGTGACGTTCGCGCCGATAGTGGGGGTCGTATTGAAGTACACAGCAACAAGACTTGGTTGGTGTTTGAGAGCTGGGTTGATAGACATCGTGGAAATACGGTGTACGGATATGTCCGGAACTGCTGGGAGTGGCCCAAGTTGTGGAGCGCCCTTCCTGATCGATGATGTTGGGGGAAAGGGCGCGAACGCAAGTTTATGTCTGTGTTGGGATTTACTGAACCTTACGAACTGGCGTATCAACTCTTCAACATCTCTTTGTTTGTGGAGGAGAAATGTTTATTGTTGTGTGGTCTTTTTGTTGACCCAAAGCATTCTGTTGTGATCCCCTTGGGTCTTGATCGGAAGAGGAAGCTGGTATTTGAAAGTTGTGGTGACTCGGTTCCTGTACGTCACCCCTCTGCACCATTGAAGGGGAGCTCAGAGGTAGTAGCTCCTTGTAGCTCCAGGGTTGACGGGTCTCTGCCAGAAGACTCCCACGAGGATCCTCCTGCCCCATCACAGTCAAAAAGAAAGCTCGTTTCCTCTTCATTGGCGGCGATGAATACCGCGGTGAGTATGCTATTTGGGCTCTAATTTGTCTTGTTGTTCTAGACTTGACTCTTTTTGCTTCTTTTTTGAAGATCGGCGTTCAGGCTCAGATTGCCCTCACTTAGAACGATCATTACGTTGGCCTGAAGGATGAGTACTTATCCCTCCAAAGGAAGCTTCGGGATGTGGAGGATTCTCTTACTGACTTGAAAGGGAGGCGACATCGCGACATCTCTCGCTTTCGGCAGGCTGAGTTTGGGTGGAAGACTGAGATGGCTCAGTTGCACAAGGAGCTTCAGGACGGGGAAGTCTTTGGTGAAGAGGGTTGGTCTCTTGGAGAGTTTAAAGGAGGAGGTATTCCGTTTGCAGTCCGAGGTGGAACTCCTTTCTTCGCAGGAGCGCCTTGCCAGCCTGAAGGCGGTCGGAGTGGCGGAGTATAAAGACTCTCTTGACTTCAAGCAAGATCGTTGCCAACTTTTGGAGAGATTCGGGATGAAATCTAGACAAGGGAGGTGGAGCCTGCGTTGTCCGACGTGCGGAAGGTGGCGTTCCGCCGCGGTATGGTGAAGACACTTCGGATGGTATCTCGAAAGCGTGAGTGTGATGTTGCTGATCTTGGCATTGATGACATTTCTGAGGACGGGTGTGTTGAGTTTGATGTTGATGAAGAGGACTAGGATCCTTAGTTTGTTGTGTCTGACATGGTCTTGTACATTTGTTGCCTTGGTGGCATTCTTGTTTTTTGCGTGCTTCTATCACTTTTTGCAGTCTTTTGATGGCTTTATGTGTTTGCTTGTAATTCTCGTTGTCTTGCCATCTATGGTTGCCTCCGGCACACTCCTTCGGAGTTTGATGTTGCGTCTTGAGCCCTTTTGGTTTTTTGACCTATGATCAATGTTAAGGGCGAACCTTATAGCCAGGTAGTGAGAAGTCCACCTTTTCGAGCCTCGGGATGTTGTTGGAGATTGTGGTGAAGGGCGCACCTTCGAACCTAGGCAATCGCGAGGGGGGCAGGCCCTGGTGACGCCGCGACCTACTGCGGTGGATAAGGGCGAAACCTTTGATCGGCGGCAGTGAGAGGATGCAGGGATGTGGTCCCAAAGAGACGACAAAGATTGGACACTTCGAGCCATTGGCAAACGCGAGGGGGGCAAGCCCTAGCGGCGCCACGACCTACTGCGACAGATAAGGGCAAAACCTTTGATAGGCGGCAGTGAGAGGTCGCTAGGGCTGGGGGCCCTGAGAGACGGGGAAGATCTGAAACTTCGAGCCGCTGGCGAACGCGATGAGGGGCAGGACCTGGAGACATCGCGACCTGTCGCGGTAGATAAGGTCAAAACCTTTGATCAACGGCGGTGAGAGGTCACAAGGACGTGGTCCCAAAGAGACGACGATGATCGGACACTTCGAGCCGCTGGCAAACCCGAGGGGGGCAGGCCCAAGCGGCGTCGCGACCTACTGCGGCGGATAAGGGTGAAACCTTTGATCGGCGGCAGTGAGAGGTCGCATGGACATGGTCCCAAAGATACGACGAAGATCAGACACTTCAAGCCGCTGGCGAACACGAGGGGGCAGGCCCTGGCACCGTCGCGACCTATTGTGTTTGATAAGGGTGAAACCTTTGATTGGCGGAAGTGAGAAGTCGCTAGGGATGGGGTCCTGAGAGACGGCAAAGATCGGACACTTCGAGCCGCTGGCGAACGCGAGGGGGCAAGCCCTGGTGACGTCGCGACCTACTGCGGAGGATAAGGACGAAACCTTTGATCGGCTGCAGCAAGAGGTCGCTAAGGTTGGGAGCCCCATGACAAGGGGCGATTCCTGGCGTAGGCTTCTACCCATTGCTGGGGGAAGGACGAACCTTCAATCATGGTGGTGAGGAGTTCACGAGGGGTCGTCCTTACTGCGACGTCGAGGGGGGCAAACGCTAGCGTAGGCTTCCACCCACTGCTGTGGAGAAGGACAAACCTTCAATCCACGGCGGTGAGGATTTCGCGAGGGGTCGTTCTTACTGCGACGTCGGGGGGGGGGGGGGGGGGGGGGGGCGAACCCCAGCGTAGGTTTCCAACCACTGCTGGAGAGAAAAGCGAACCTTCAATCCACGGCAATGAGGAGTTCGTGAGGGGTCATCCTTATTGCGGGCAAACCCTAGTGTAGGCTTCCACCAACTACTGGAGACGACAGACCTTCAATCCACGGCGGTGAGGAGTTCGTCAGGGGTCGTCCTTATTGTGACGTCGAGAGGGCGATCCCTGGAGTAGGCTTCTACCCACTACTGGGGAGAAGGACGAACCTTCAATCCCCGACGGTGAGGAGTTCGCGAGGGGCCGTCCTTATTGCGGTGTCAATGGGGCGAACCATGGCGTAGGCTTCTACCCACTGATGGGGAGAAGGACGAACCTTCAATCCTTGGAGGTGAGGAGTTCGCGAGGGGTCTTCCCCGAGATTGTTGGTGAGGGTCCAACCCTTAGTTGGCATAGGCGCCGATTGTCGGGACTTTTCCCGACTCCTTCCTGTAATAACAATGTTAAGAGCAAACACAATATTCATAAGTCTAAAGTAAAACAAAGATAGTCCTTGCACGAGTTTTTGTTCACGACTTTATAACGTTAGCAGTGGTTGTTGTTCTGAATAACCAGAGTAAAGTTAGTGGTAAAACCAACGCAAGTTCTGCGCATTTCATGTGTGTGGCAAGGTCTTTTCCATTGTTGTCCGGAGCTTGAATGCCCAGGGCTTGATGACTGCAGTAACAATGAACGGTACTTCCCATGCTAGAGAGAGTTTGTCCTTCTGCAGTCCTTTGCCTGCTGCCTCAACGTTTCACAGAACTAGGTCTCCGATGTTGATCGGCCTTGGTTTGATCCTTCGATCATAGTATCGGGCTACTGGTCTCTGGTATGTGGCGGTTCGCAGAGTTGTCATGTCCCTTACTTTGGTGATCAGGTCTAGATTTTCTCGAAGCTGCTCGTCATTTCTTTCTGAGTTGAAATCCTGGACTCGAGGACTAGGGATTCTGATGTCCACCGGGATAACTGCCTCTGATCAGCAACACGGGTTGAATGGCGTTTCGTCGGTCGGAGTCCTCTCTGTGGTTCGATACGCCCATAACACATTTAGGAGTTTGTCTACCACTGCCCCTAGCCTCGTGGAGGCGCGTTTTCAATCCTTTGAGGATGGTACGGTTTGTCACCTCAATCTGCCTGTTCGCCTGCAGGTGAGCTACGGAGGTGTGACGAAGATTGATTTTTAATTCCTCACACATCTTAGTGAACGACTTCGCAGTGAATTGCGTTCTGTTATCTGCTATGATGACGGTCGGTATTGCAAAGCGACAGATAATGCTCCTCCAAACAAACTTTTTCGTATTTTCCTCAGTTATCTTAGCAAGAGGTTCCGCTTCGACCTATTTGGTAAAGTAGTCGATTGTCATGATAACGAACTTCCTTTGCCTTGTTGCCATGGGGAGGGGGCCCAAGATGTCAATCCCCCATTGGGCAAACGGCCAGGGGCTTTGAATTACAGCAAGGGCGACTGATGGTTGGTGCGGCGCGTTTGCGTGAAACTGACAACTGGCTCATTTTCGGACAAACTCTTCTGCGTCCTTCTTTACTGTTGGCCAGTAGAATCCCTGGCGGAGAATTTTTCATGCTAGTCTTTCCCCCGAGGTGCTCTCCGCAAACCCCTTCATGGACTTTGCGGAAGGAATATTTTGGCTCAGGTAGGCACTTTAGGTAGGGGCCAGTGTACGCTCGCTTCTACAATTCCCCGTTGATCATGGCGAATGATGCGGCCCTTTTTCGAAACCGCCGCGCTTCCATGTGATCGTCCGGGAGTTGTCCTTTCTCAAGATAGGCCTTCAATGGGTTCATCCAGGATGTTCACTCACTGCTAATGGCCGCAATTTCCCGCGGCCTGTGAATGTTGGGTGCCACGATGTCCTCGATCCTTCGTCTCCAATACTGGTACCCTGTCGGTAAAGTAGCGAGTTTGGAAAGTGCTTCGGCCCTGGAGTTCTGCTACCACAGGATATGGAGGATCTGGTGCAAGGGAATCTTTTGCATAAGGTTTCTAACGAACGAGAGGTATAGGGCCAGTTGATCGTTTCTTACCTTGAAGTCTCCTTCGACCTGGGATACTGCCAGCTGTGAATCGATGCAGATTGTTAGATCTCCTGCCCCGCAGCAGCTGATGGCGAGGCGGAGACCAGCGATCATGGCTTCATACTCAGCGACATTGTAGGTGGTCGGGAACTTTAGCTCGAGTCCATACTCCAAAGATGCTCTCTCCGGACTTATCAGTAATATCCCATCCCTTGCATCCTCTATGCTCGAGGCTCCGTCGATGTAGAGGGTCCCGCGGGCGGAAAGCGATCCTTCCCGGGGAGTTCCGGAATGGTGCTTTGACAATAAAGTCGTCCGGGACTTGTGATTTTATGTCCGGTCGTGGGAGGAATTGAATGTCGAATTTGCCTAGCTCGACCGCCCATTTAACAAGTTTTTCGGAGACCGCGGGCTTCTGGAGGATGGTTCGGAGGGGCAACCGTGTCGGAACCTTTATCGTATGTGCCTGAAAAAAAGGTTGGAGTTTTCTGGCCGAGAAAATGAGGGTCAGAGCCATCTTGTCCGCAACCGGATAACGGGTGTCGTTGAGGATCTTGTTGATGGAACAGATAGGGCGTTGAACTCCGCCCTCATCCTTTACAGGACTGAACTTAGGGCGACTGGTGATACTTGAGATATAAAAACAAGGCCTCGCCTGAAACTGGCTTCGACAGGAAAGGAGGGGTCTCCAAATACTGTTTGAGGTTCTCGAATGCGACCTGACATTCGTCCGTCCACTGAAACTCAGTGATGCGCGCTCCTCGAAGGATCTTCAAGAAGGGCAGATATTTGTCTCCCGTCCGCGTCAGGAAACGAGAGAGCGTGGCAATCCTGTCGTTTAGCCGTTGAACTTCCTTGATTGAGTGTGGAGGCATCATGTCTTTGAGGGTTTTAATCTTCTCAGGGTTTGCCTCTATTCCAAGATGAGTCACCAAGAAGCCCAAGAATTTTTCGACCGTGACACCAAACGTGCACTTTCCCGGGTTGAGCCGCATCTTGTAGTGGCGCAATACATGAAAGCACCATTCCAAATCCTCCAAATTATTGTGACGGTGGATGCACTTTACCAGCATGTCGTCTACATACACCTTCATCATCTTTCTGATGAGGTCTATGAACAACTTGTTCATTAGCCTCCGATAAGTTGCGCTGGCATTCTTGAGGCCAAAAGACATCACCTTGTAGCAGTAGACGTCTTTGTCAATCCGGAAAGTCGTGTTCTCCTCGTCGTCAAGGTTCATTTGAATCTAGTTGTGCCCGGAGTATGCATCCATGAAACTCAGAAGCTCGGGCCCGGCAGTCACGTCTACGAGCTAGTTGACCCTAGGAAGTCGGAAGCTAACATTTGGACAAGCCTGGTTCAGGTTTCTATAGTCGACAAACATCCTCCACTTCCTGGAGGTCTTCTTTACCATGACCACGTTCGCAAACCATGTAGGATACTCTACTTCCCGGATGAATTTCGACTCCAAGAGCTTGGTCACTTCCTCCTCTATCACATGTAGTCTATCAGGGGCGAGGTTTCTCTTCTTCTGAATGACTAGCCGGCAGGAGGGGTTGATGTTCATAGAGTGGGTGATCACTTCTGGATCCACCCCGAGCATGTCTTTCGGGCTCCAAGCAAAGATATCTCTATTCTTGCGGAGCAGGTCCGTGTACTCCGAGGTTAACAGCGTCCCGATTTGCACTGTCTGGTTCAGGTCTTGCTGAGAGAGGACAATTTCTACGAGCCCTTCTATCGGGGCTCTTCGTTGAACCGAGGCCTCGTCACGAAGATCAAAATTATCGATGTTGAGAGCCACTACCTGGGTTGTCTCTTGGCTTCCCCGGACGACCCTAATCCCGCCCGAAGTTGGGAACTTCATTGTGAGGTGCGGGATTGACGGGATGGCCCCGAAAGCTACTTGGGATGGCCTCCCCAGTATCGCGTTGTACGGAGAACTGGAGATTACGACGACAAATTGAATGAGATGGGTTGCCTGCCTTGGTGGCTCGCCGATTATACAAGGAGCGTGATTACTCCTTGGACTGGCACTCGATGATTATCGACGTCAGAACCGTTCCCGACACAGGGCTTAAGTGCTCCTCGGTGAGCTTGATCTTCCACGGAGTGGAAAGGAAGAGGATATCGGTTGAACTACCGCAATCCACTAAGTTCCGCTTTTTAGTCGGAAGCTGGGGTCCCCAATTTTTGCGCTGATTACCAACGGGTCCTGGTGTGGCACCTGTAACCCTCCTAGGTCCTCTTATTCAAATGTGATGACAGAGTCTTCTTGGGGCGCTTTTGCCCGTGTCCGCACTCGATGGCAGGAGCAGCTTGAGTAGCAAGGTTGGGGGATCCTGCGATGGACTGAGCCCTCTCCGCCATCCCTTGCTGCATGTTTATGATGCAAACTTTCTAGGGATGTTTCCCACAGTCGGCGTCAAACTGTTGCGAATCGCTCGAGGCTCCTGGTAGACCGGGTCTTCTGAATAGTCTTAGAACGTCAAGCGGTCGAGCATGCAAGCAGTCAAAGATTCACAGGATTGTGAAAGAGAGACTTGATTACGTGGAAAACCCATAATCGGGGTGAAAAACCATGCGGTCGGTTCGGTGTCGACCTAACTTGCACCATTTCTGAGTTTATTACAGGGATTTTTGGGTAAAGACAAGGGAGACAGGCCGCTCCTCGTTACACTTGGAGAGATGAGAGAAGGTGGGTTCTGGGCGCAGCAGCTTCCGTTATCTTCTGGAGATCTTGCTCCCTTTGCTCAGAGGGGAGTGGGCAAACTTTGCGTCTTGACGGGTCTAGCTTGATGGCAATATATCTATCGTTTGCTTTCGAGTCTTGCGGCGACAAGAGGTCGTATAAGACGAGCGCAAATCAGTGCACTTCCCAACGCTCGTCTTGTCTCCGGGCAGACTCTGTTTGGCTAGACGATCTTTGGAGGCATTTCTTGGGAGCGATATTTGGTGGAAGTCCTGTAAAGAGAAAGGAGAGAGTTTAGAAAACTGGAAAAACGATCCAAATGAAGTAGAAATCCGGTCTATTGATAGATTTTCGCGTGGGAGGTCCGATAATTTTTCCCAATAACTACCGGACCAGCGAATAGGAGCGCTCGAATTTGAGCACACGAATCGCCATTTTTTAGAAATGACGATCCTGCATCCGGGACGAGAGAGGGTCTGGCCCGTCCACGAAGAACGGCGGCCCGAGACCGGCGGCCGCCCTTCCCCTTCCCGGGGAGCGGTTGGGAGGGGGCGGCCGTCCATGGCGAGGCCGGCCAAGCGCGCCCCCGGCCCGGGCGGCCAAAGGGGTGGTCTCCCCCTTTGAGGGCGTCTACGCTCGAGGCCGACCGGCCCACTAGGGGTCCCACGGCCGAGGACATCTGGCCCCTCGCGGGGCCTGCTGCGGCCGAGGCCGCCCATGCCAGAAGGCCGAGGGGCGGTCGGCCCCGCCCTTGTGGGCCGGCTGCGGCCAAGGCCGCCCGCGCCAGGCGGCCAAAGGAGCGGCTGACTCATGCGGGGCCCGTCGCGGCCGAGGCCGGCCGCCTCGGCCGCCCGCCTCGGCCGCCCGCGCCAGGCGGCCTAAGGAGCAGCCAGCCCTTGCGGGGCTGGCCGCGGCCGAGGCCCCCGCTTCCAGCAGCCTCCCATGATGTGAGTGGGGGAAGGGGAAACCCGGCAATTTGCAGTCCGGTTTTTCTATAAATTTGGGCCAACCCCGTCAACGTTATCTGAAAAAACTAAGTTGGAATATGCATATATGTTGTAGAATAGAATGTTCAAACGTTCCAACATTCTTAATCGAATGCTAAATATTTTTGTTGATCCTTAATTGCATATTATCTCAAAGAAAATGAAGGATTCACTCTCTTAATTAAATCAGATACTTGAAGAGCTTACAAGTTCTAATTAACATGGAAGTTCGCACATAGGTTGACAGGAAACACCTCAATGAAATTCCCCATGACCATCTAAAGGTGGGGTCTTACAATTTTACATGGAATATGCAGAATCGCTGATTGAACTAGAGAAAATATTTGAAGACATGGCGGAAAACAAGAAGAGGAAATCAAGATCTGGTTATCCGCTAAAAAATATTAAGTTTGATGGTCGAAAATTTGAAATATTTTAACTTCATAGGCTTGCAAACAAGAGAAGGGAAGAAAATATATTAGCTCGTATTCAAGTATATTTAATTCCTCGGATCAATGCTTCACACATCCTATTCAACTACCTAGGGGGTGCAAGTAGAGCTGAGTTGGCACGTGACACAAGTTCGAGTCTGTCAAGCTCTTTTTTTCAAGGCGAATTCGACCTAAACAGTCTTTGTTCATCAACTCACAAGTTTTTTTTATAAATTTCATTGTATTCACTTAATATATAGAATACATGGCATGTGAGTACCAGAGCTCGGAGGAAGCGAGTTTGAGATAAATTTATAGGCATGCTTGAGCTTGCAAATTTTATTGAGCTAGGCTCGTTTGCATCCCTGCCAATGACGAAATACGTTGGACAAACAAGAACCGTATTAAACTATAAAAATAAATAGAAAAGAACAATTCCAATGTGATTCATGTAACCGGCATACTTACAACATCATCCGATCTAGTTCAATACCATCATCTTGACTAAAGGCATAGTGAGTGGTATCTCCTATTGATCATGAAAAAACGTGGGTTGTCTATCAACATAAAAGGGGCAGCCCGGAGCACAAAGCATCCCCACGTAGCAAGGGTACGGGGAAGGGTCCCACCGTAAGGGTGAAATGTAGGCGAACCTTACCCAGCATTTTTGGAAGAGGTTTCTTTCAGGACTCGAACGTGAGACCTCAAGGTCACAAGGCAACACCTCAACCGGTTGTCTATCAAGCTGAAAAAATTTCATTCATATATTCTAAACAGAAATAAGATCCATTTTTGGAAGAGGTTTCTTTCAGGACTCGAACGTGAGACCTCAAGGTCACAAGGCAACACCTCAACCGGTTGTCTATCAAGCTGAAAAAATTTCATTCATATATTCTAAACAGAAATAAGATCGACTTTTTAAGCCACTTTCAATATCTTCAAGGCCTTCATCAGTCATTATGAGATGTAAATAATAATAAAAAAACTTAGCACTTCAGGACATAACTACTAACTGAGAATGGTCCATGCTAGAGTTCAATTGTTAGACCAATACAAAACCTATAGTTAATACATGAATTTAAGCAATCCAACCTAGACAGGCCCTCAATACTTCCGCAGTATTAAAAAGGTATGTGCGGAAATGAGTTATATTAAGATTATATTCAAATAAGTAAATACATACAAATATAAAAGCCTAAGGCCTAACCTAGCTCGTAAAAGACATGTGGGATTAATATATACATTACCATATATACACAATATAAGACTACAATATGCAAAGATGGAAGAAGATATGAGAAGAAGGCTAGTAGAAGGAATCATAAACATCTTATTAAGTCCATGTTTTTTAATTCCTTATTGACATAAATCAGACGATATAAGTGCACAAGATAATTGATTCTATGGAAAGTAAACTACCTTCAAAGAACTTCAAATATTATGCATACAATGCAACCAAACACAAAAATCAGAACAAAAACAAACTGATGTCAGAAACATTTGACAGAAAAAACAGTAGAAGGATGTTGAAAAAGTAATCAACTATTCATAGGTCAGAAACAGTGTAAACCTGTCCAATCACTTGCATCGACCACACCAAAATTTGCACAGCTTTCTGAGTATGAGATTGCAGATCCAGAGCTAGATCTGTTGCTAAAATCTCCCTCAAAAGTTCTTATGTAATTTTGGCCTGATTCTGAAAAAGGCATTTCACAAACATTTTCTACCATACGCTTTCTTTTCTGGAGCTTCTGTTCCGTGTTCTTAAAATGAAGATTTTTTGATTTTGTAATTTTAGGTTCTTCCCATTCGAATGGTTCACGAGCATGCAAAGGGGTGTAGTTTACCAAAGAACCCTTAGTCCTCCACCGTGAACCGCATGCATTACATAAAACTGGCTTTTCTGGTGGTCCATTTCGCCAAAGAGGTGTGCCTGTTGCATCATTTACAATTAGAAACTGGATATAAATACAATTATTAGAAAACATTTCAGAGATTTATCTCAATTACAAGTTTGTCAATCCAAAATAAGTCTAGTCATGGTGCCTTTTGCAAGGAGTCTGAATTCAGTAAATATTTAAACTATATACAAGTCCAACATTTGATACAAATAACATAATCATTACTTGTCAAGCTTGTTTAGATAACCAACTAACATTGTCATATCATAATTGCATGGTACTAGATTATTTTCTACATGTGCAGTCATCATTTGGAGTAGAAACACTTTAAAGGTTATGTTATCTCCACAATTAAAAAAAGTACCTTACAATCAAGCATCAAAATTCTAAAAAAGGGGAAATGGACATTGAAATATAAAGTTACAATCAACTAAATAAATGAAAAAATGCCATCGGCTTTTCCTTTATATCTGGCAGATGAAAAGGCTCAAAGAACTCTCAAATCAAACAGTGACCCACATTTTTTCAGAATATCAAGTTATTTTGGTAAAAAAACTTAACATAATGATCATAAACTAGAGTTTTTTATGTAACGACCTGAAATAAAAATCCATATAAAATATTTTGAGTTATATCCCGATGATGAAAAAGGCTTTTGCAAAAGTTTAATTTTTTTTTGATGGGCTACTGAATGCATTGGGATGGTTTCTATTATAGGCTTGCTGCCTTTGAAGGTGGGCTAGCTGGTTAATTTATGGGCTGATGATTTTTTGGTTGGCTGGCTTGGTGTGCTGGCTGTGTTGATAATGTGTTGGTTGCGTTGAAAATGTGATGGCTGTATTTGGTGACTGGATGGGCTTGTTGGTTGTTGATAAAGGCTGTTTGCTTGTGCTGGAGATTGAGGTGTTGGCTGGGAATGAGTTTGGGTTCGGCAAAAAGGCACCTGGAGTGGTGTTTTGGCCCGATATTGCCGCTTAACCGCTTCTTTCACTGTTATAAAACGAACCCAGGCTGCTTCTTCTCCCGCACTGTTTTCCCGTCGCCTTCCTGCTTCTGCGATATCCCGACGATTTCTCCCTCTTACTGCTCTGTGCTAACAGAGAAAAAGCTTCTCCATCTTCTTATCCTTCGTCTACTTCATCTCTTTTCTCTGTGCCAAGGTAGTTGTGTCGTCGCTGTCGTGTTCCCGCGCCGACGCTGCTTCGTCTCTGTCGCAGCTGTGCCGCCGATTCTTCCGGGCCGACGATTCTGGAAGGGCTGCTGCAGCTTCCCTCTGCTTCTGCTAGGGCTGTTGCTGCTTCCCTCTGCTTCTGCTAGGGCTGCTTCTGCTATCATTCTTCTTCTGTTGCACTGATTATGGCTTTCCTGCTACTGTCTTCTTCTTCTTCTTTCTCTGGCCGACTACTTTTCTACTCCTGTTCTTCGTCTTCTTCTGTTGTATCCGAGTACTGCCCTGCTTTGCCCTGCCTCTGCTGTGTTTCAGTTGTTGTCACTACTCCTGATTCAGGGTACTGCTGCTCCTGAGCTTCTCCTGTATAGCTGTTGTCACTGCAAAGTTGTTGCTGCTCATTGTAGCTGCTCCCAAGCTACTGCCTCCCTGCTGCTACTTCCAAGCCACTGCTTCCTTCTCCTCCTTGACTGGTTTGGTTTATTTCTCCTCTACTTGGTGAAATTACTTTTGGACTGTTTTTGAATATGACTAATTTTGAGGGCTGAATAGCAAATTTACAAGGGGTGGTTTACCCGATATTTTTAGACTTTGCCTGGACAGAATTTTGAGAGGACGGATGTCCATTTGGAGGCTGGTTTAGTCAATTTTGAGGCTTACTTATAGCTGTCCGGCAATGTGTATAAGTGATTTAATATGTTAACGCTTTCTGATTTTCGATGTTTTGAGCAACTATAAATTATTTACACTTACACGATTAGAATGTGACGCAACCCAAATAAAAAAGTACGTATCATTTCAGTGGTTCCCAGGACTCAAAAAGAAGAGGATGGCGTCACAAGATAATCGTGATACCAATGGAAATAAAAGTATGTATAAAGGCAAAGCTGTGATGAGTTTCTTATTTCCTGAATTAGTTTTATTCAAGTAATTTTCTATTTTGATTTCCTTTCTGAAATAACCAATGTCTGTGCATATGAGTTTAACTCACTAAGATATCACTAAGAAATAAATGTGGGCGAGGGAAAATCATGAAGCGGTATAACTATCTGAGGGGATGTTTTATTTAAAAATACTTTTTCTTTTATACGACAAGCACAGAATAATAAAATTTGGCATGGGAAAATGTGATGGTTTCGAATCTTATGATGTAGAGGAATCTACGGATGGATTCACCAGTAGGGGTGAGCCTACGGAAAGCCCTAAAGTGGGAAGCCCTTAAGTGGGTGGTGGCCAATTCAAGTTTGCATCACCGGAGCATTTCTCATTTTATGTAACTAAAATTAAGAGGTAATTTAAGGATTTGTGCAGAGAATAATCAAGTTATTGATTTATTGTACTGTATGCATATTGTTATCATCCCCCTTGTTTGCATGTACAACGTTTCATGAAATACTTATCTCACATAGTCATAATTTTATGACTAACCCATTGTGCACCCATTGTTTTAGGCAACAAGAGCGTCTCCTAGTGCTACTAAGTGGATTCCTCCAAAAGAGTTAGCGAAGGTATGGCTAAAGATCTTCGTAGGCATTGGAGAAGTTCACATAAAGCATAAGGACTCCTGTAGAGATCCATACTGTGACTTCTATATTGAATACAAGTATTACTCATGTATTTCTCTTCTTTTATCAATTGTTGTGACAATAATAAATAAAGGAATAAAATGTTGGTGTTTCTGTTCTTTGTACTATGGTAAATGTTGTGATCCTTTTTATTCAAAACTGTTGTCCGATCCTTGAATCAGTTGAAGAGCTCAGGATATGGGTCTCTACAAATTAGTATCAGAGGGGCAGGTTTTCAATAAATTGTGTCACAAATAGTGCAAAGACATTACACGGATAAACCACTAAACGTAAACCTTTCCTTATATAGGAACTCATTCGTGTATATTCCAGTCGACGCCGACAAGTGAATCGTGGCGAACACGAAGTTCAAGGGGGAACAAGATCTGAATAAAGCGATAATGGACATCAGCAACGTCCGGAAAATCTGGTACAAGCACTCGCGGAAGCCATGAGAATGATTTTCCTTACGTTAGTTGCTTTAAGACTCACACTTCCCCAAGAAAATCCTAATCCACCACATCAACCGCATCAACATCCAATGAACCCTCTAAATCTCCCTCCAGGAGTTGAAGCTCCGACACTCCAATACCGTCAAATGGATTATGATCTTAAACAGTTTATGAAGTTAAAACCACCGACTTTCATAGGAGGCTTATCTCCCTTGAAAACAGAAGATTGGATACTCCGAATTGAGACCATATTCCAAGTCATGTGTTGTCCAGAGGATCGGAAGGTTGAATTCGCATTGTTCTTATTAGAAGGCACAGCGAAACGTTGGTGGAACAATATAGTCACGACAAAGTTTGCTAGACATAGAATTGTAACATGGGTAAACTTCCTCCAGGAATTCACCAACTGGTTCGTACCCCAATCCGAGAAATGAGTCCTGCACGACAAATTCTTGCGTCTCGTTCAGGGATCAAAGACAGTGCTTCAATACGAGAGAGAATTTTCCAATTTGGCGTATTACGTTGATTCCCTCGTAACGACTGAAGAAGATCGATGTCGTCAGTTTCAACAAGGATTATAGGACGACATCTAGAATTTATTCATACCCCTAGATATCCTGGAGTACGGTAAATTAGTCGAACTAGTGCGACTAGTGGAAATAGATCAAGGAAAATCGCAAAAGTATAAGGATAGAGGAAAAAGAAAATTGACGGAGATGTCAACCCAAAGCGAAGTCCAAGGCAAAGATGCAAAATCACTACAGACTCCCGAATTTTCCAGGCGTAACGTTGATTCCAAACAACTACGCCAAAATGTGCGATGTGTGGTCGTCCTCACAAAGGAGAATGCTTAAATGGCGCTTGTTTTTATTGTCGTTCAGTCGTCCTATGTTAAAAAGGCTAAACTAAGCAAACAAAACGGCAACAATTATACCAAGATGTATGCAGAGTCGTTTGCATCTGCACCAGCGTATGCACCTGCACCAGTACTAGCACCTGCACCCGCTCCTGTACCTGCTCCAACACCACCTCAAGAAGGCCCAGCCGATCGATTAGTTTTTCCCCGGGCTTATACCTATGGGAAATAAGTTGTATTTATCATTCTCCAGATGAATAAAAGTGGCATGTCTATTTTAGTTTTTGAGGACGAAAACTCCTAAAGGAGGGGGGAATTTGTAACGACCTAAAATAAAAATCTGTATAAAATATTTTGAGTTATATCCCTGAAGATGAAAAAGGCATTTGCAAAAGTTTCTGAATTTTTTTGTTTGATGGGATACTGAATGCATTGGGCTGGTTTCTATTATAGGCTTGCTGCCTTTGGAGGTGGGCTAGCTGGTTAATTTACGGGTTGATGATTTTTGGGTTGGCTGACTTGGTGTGCTGGCTGTGTTGATAATGTGTTGGCTGTGTTGAAAATGTGCTGGCTGTATTTGGTGACTGGATGGGCTTGTATGCTGTTGATAAAGGTTGTTTGCTTGTGCTGGAGATTGAGGTGTTGGCTGGGAATGAGTTTGGGTTCGGCAAAAAGGCACCTGGAGCGGTGTTTTGGCCCGATATTGCCGCTTAACCGCTTCTTTCACTGTTATAAAACGAGCAAAGGCTGCTTCTTCTCCCGCACTGTTTTCCCGTCGCCTTCCTGCTTCTGCGATTTCCCGGCAATTTCTCCCTCTTATTGCTCTGTGCTAACACGGAAAAAGCTTCTTCATCTCCTTCTTCTACTTCATCACTTTTCTCTGTGCCAAGGTAGTTGTGTCGTCGTTGTCGTGTTCCCGCGCCGACGCTGCTTTGTCTCTGTCGCAGCTGTGCCGCCGATTCTTTCGGGCCGACGATTCTGGAAGGGCTGCTGCTGCTTCCCTCTGCTTCTGCTAGGGTTGCTGCTGCTACCATTCTTCTTCTCTTGCACTGATTAGGGCTTTCCTGCTACTGTCTTCTTCTCCAAGGTTTTTTCGTCTTCTTTATCTGGCCGACTACTTTTCTACTCCTCTTCTTCTTCTTCTGTTGTATTCGAGTATTGCCCTGCTTTATCCTGCCTCTGTTGTGTTTCAGTTGTTGTCTCTACTCCAGATTCAGGGTATTGCTGCTCCTGAGCTTTTCCTGTGTGGCTACTGTCACTGCAAAGTTGTTGCTGCTCCTTGTAGCTGCTCCCGAGCTGCTGCCTCCCTGCTGCTACTTCCAAGCCACTGCCTCCTTCTCCTCCTTGATTGGTTTGGTTTATTTCTCCTCTACTTGGGGAAATCACATTTGGACTGTTTTTTAATATGACTAATTTTGAGGGCTGAATAGCAAATTTACGAGGGGTGGTTTACCCAATATTTTTAAACTTTGCATGGATAGAATTTTGAGAGGACGGATGTCCATTTGGGGGCTGGTTTAGTCCATTATGAGGCTTACTTATAGCTGTCCGACAAAGTGTATAATTGATTTAATATGTTAACGTTTTCTGATTTTTGATGTTTTGAGCAACTATAAATTATTTACACTTACACGATTAGAATGTGACGCAACCCAAATAAAAAAGTACGTATCATTTCAGTGGTTCCCAGGACTTAAAAAGAAGAGGATGGCGTCACAAGATAATCGTGATACCAATGCCAATAAAAGTTTGGATAAAGGCAAAGCTGTGGTGAGCTTCTTATTTCCTGAATTAGTTTTATTCAAGTAATTTTCTATTTTGATTTCTTTTCTGAAATAACCAATTCATGGGCATATGAGTTTAACTCATTAAGATATCGCTAAGAAATAAATGTGGGCGAGGGAAAAATCATGAAGCGATATAACTATCTGAGGGTTGTTTTATTTAAAAATACTTTTTCTTTTATACGACAAGCACAGAATAATAAAATTCGGCATGGAAAAATGTGATGGTTTTGAATCCTATGATGTAGAGGAATCTGCGGATGGATTCACCAGTAGGGGTGAGCCTACGGAAAGCCCTTAAGTGAGAAGCCCTTAAGTAGGTGGTGGTCAATTCAAGTTTGCATCACCGGAGCATTTCTCATTTTATGTAACTAAAATTAAGGGGTAATTTAAGGATTTGTGCTGAGAATAATCAAGTGATTGATTTATTATACTGTATGCATATTGTTATCATCTCCCTTGTTTTCATGTATAACGTTTCATGAAATACTTATCTCACATAGTCATAATTTTATGACTAACCCATTGTGGACCCATTTTTTTAGGCAACAGGAGCGTCTCCCAGTGCTCCTAAGTGGATTCCTCCAGAAGAGTTAGCGAAGGTATGGCTAAAGATCTTCGTAGGCATTGGAGAAGTTCACATAAAGCATAAGGACTCCTGTAGAGATCCATATTGTGACTTCTGTATTGAATACAAGTAGTACTCATGTATTTCTCTTCTTTTATCAACTGTTGTAACAATAATAAATAAAGGAATAAAATGTTGGTGTTTCTGTTCTTTGTACTATGGTAAATGTTATGATCCTTTTTATTCAAAACTGTTGTCCGATCCTTAAATCAGTTGAAGAGCCCAGGATATGGGTCTCTACATTTTAATTCCAAAGAGAAGCAACGCTAAGTGCTCAAACATTCATTGCTTGATATATTATAGGGTAGAAGAATATGCACTGTTAAGGTTATGATTTCCACAATAAATAGTGGACATCTAATATGAAAACATCTTCTACAAGTGTGGTAAATATAGGAAACATGATTATATATGTAGAAATGGAGAAAGCCAACCTTGTATATATGTCCACTTGGTATAAATACAAAGAATGAGTACATATATATAGATGAGAGAAAGAGAGAGAAAAGGCCTATACACAATGTGGGACTAAAGAGAGGAGAGAAAAGCAATAAATGCTATACAAATGGGCCTAATATTAAGTGGGCTTTTCCAACACTCCCCCGCAAGCTGGAGCGTATAGGTCATATGCACCCAGCTTGGACAAACATTGGTAGAACAGAGTGCTTGATAAGGCCTTTGTGAGGATGTCGGCAACTTGATCAGTTCCTGGAACATGCTTTAATTCAAGTTTCTTCAATTGAACCTTCTCACGAACAAAGTGACAGTCAACCTCGATATGTTTTGTGCGCTCATGAAAGACCGGATTCTTTGCGATGTGTATGGCGGCTTGACTATCACAAAATAGAACAGCAGAGGAGGGGAGTTTTACTCCCAGGTCAGTAAGGAGACTTTCAAGCCATGTGAGTTCTGAGACAACTGAGGCCATCGATCTGTATTCAGCCTCTGCAGAGGAACGGGCTACCACAGCTTGTTTCTTACTCTTCCAAGTAATAAGATGCCCACCAAAATAAGTACAGAACCCACTAGTTGACCTTCGATCGTCCAGGGAACCCGCATAGTCGGCATCAGAATAGGCAACCAATGCGGGAGCAGAGTCGGAGGTTTTGTAAACCAGCCCTTGACCTGGAGCTCCCTTAAGGTATCGAAGAACCCGTTCAACCGCTTGGAGATGAGAAGCCCGGGGGCATGCATGAACCGACTGACAACCCCAACTGCAAATGATATATCCGGCCTTGTGACTGTTAGATAGATCAACTTGCCCACAAGGCGTCGATAGTATTCCGGGTTCGGAAGTAGCAAATCGTCATCCGAAGCATGAGCGCATAACTTGTGATTTGCCTCCATCGGGGTACACGCTGGCTTGCAACCAGACTGACCAGCATCTTTGAGAAGATCGAGACAGTACTTTCGTTGGGAGAGTACCAACCCGTCCGGCCGCCGGGCGATCTCGAGACCAAGGAAGTAGCGAAGTTTCCCCAGGTCTTTAGTCTGAAAAACAGTGCTCAGATGTTGTTTGACGTCTTGAATCCCCTTTGAGTCATCCCCAGTGAGAAGGATGTCGTCAACATAAACCAACAGAAGAATGGTGCCAGTGGCCCGGTGTCGGGTAAAAAGGGAGAAATCTGCAGAACTCCGAGTGAACCCCATGTCCCGAACCACCTTGCTAAACTTGTCAAACCACGCCCGTGGGGACTGTTTGAGACCATAAATTGACTTTTTGAGAAGACAGACCCGAGACTCCCCCGTGGTCTCAAACCCGGGCGGTTGGCTCATGTAGACAGTTTCCTGAAGGTCGCCATTCAAAAAGGCGTTCTTGATATCAAGCTGATGAAGGGGCCAGCGGCGGTGCACCGCGACAGAGAGAAGAACGCGGACAGTGTTAAGCTTGGCCACTGGAGAGAAGGTTTCCTCATAGTCGAGGCCCTCCTGTTGTGTGAAGCCACGGGCCACAAGACGGGCTTTCAGTCGGGCAATAGTGCCATCCGGAGCATGCTTGATGACGAACACCCATTTACATCCAACAGGGTGCTGACCGGGAGGTAAGGGAACCAAGACCCAGGTCTGGTTGGCTCAGAGGGCCGTCATTTCTTCGTCCATGGCAGCTCGCCAGCCAGGATGGTGAAGCGCCTCCTGCAAAGAGTTAGGGACCGAAACAGAGGATAATGATGTGGCAAAGTGAAGAAGAGAGGGGGAGAGGCGATGGAGAGAGACGTAGTTCGTCATCGGATGAGCGGTAGAGACGGGAGCCGGAGCAGCAGGGAGCAGAGCACCAGAGGGCGAAGCCGACTGCAGAGGAGCCACGGGAGTAGGAGAGCGACGAGAATAGACCCGGATAACCGGTGGTGGTGGACGGACCGGAGGTATGGAAGGGAGAGAGGATGAGGAGTGAGGAGCAGGAATGACAGGACGAACGACGGGAGCTGGACTCAGAGCGATATCCGGAGCAGGGAAGAGTGGAAGATCTTCACGGAAAGTTACGTCAGCAGAGACAGTAACCTTGCGGGTAGTAGGCGAATAACATACATAACCCTTCTGAGTGCGCGAGTACCCGACAAAGATATGCTTGGTGGCACGAGGGTCCAATTTGTCTGTGGAGGGACCGAGGTGGTGAACGTAGCAGGTACACCCAAACACCGGTGGCGGAATGGGAAAAGGCGGAGTGGTGGGAAAGAGGAGGCTGAAGGGAGTAGCATACTGGAGGACGGAAGACGGGAGGCGGTTGATGAGAAAGCAAGCCGTGGAGAGAGCGTAGTGCCAGTACGGTTTGGGGACCTGCATTTGAAGCATAAGCGAGCGAGCGACATCAAGAAGGTGACGATTCTTGCGCTCGGCGACACCATTCTGTTGTGGAGTGTACGGACATGATGTTTGGTGAAGAATGCCGAACTCAGAGCAGAGAGTGGCAAAAGTATGGCTGGTGTACTCCCGCGCATTGTCAGTACGAATAGTGCGAATAGGCGCTGAGAACTGAGTGCGAGTCTCAAGTATGAAAGCCCGGAATACGCGGGGAAGTTCAGAGCGATCCCGAAGGAGATATAACCACGTCATGCGAGAGTAATCATCAATAAAAGTAAGAAAATAGCGATAGCCAGAAATACTAGTAAATTTGTACGGACCCCATATATCGGAGTGTACTAAAATAAAAGGAGCGGAGCTCCGAGTACAATGAGGGGGGAAAGATGAACGGGGCTGTTTGCCCAAAATACATGTGTCGCAGCGAAAAGCAGGGAGAGTAACATCAGGAAGAGCCTTCCGGAGGACTGGAAGAGGAGCATGTCCCAGACGACGATGCCAATCCGAAGAGGAGATAGATGCGAGGACAGTGGGAGAGTCGTCAAGAAGATAGAGCCCATTCTGCAGCCGTCCTCTACCAATGATAGTCTGCGTCTGCTGATCCTGTATGAGAAAAGAAGAAGAAGTAAATGTCACGGAGTAATTAGAATCAGTAGTAAGGCGACCAACAGAGAGTAAATTGAAAGGAGAGCCCGGAACATGTAGAGCCGAGCGCAGGAGGAGAGAAGAGGTGAGAGAAATATCAGCACATCCAGAGACGGGAACCGATGCCCCATTAGCGACAGTAATGTACTTCGGGTGAGGTGAAGACAAGTACCGCGGTGGCCTAACAGAGGTGATATGATGAGTGGCACCAGAATCAAGGATCCAGCGCGTGCCAGAGGATAGGCAGGCGATACCTTCATTGGAGATAGAGGCAGCAGAGGCAACCGAGGCAGGCGGACGGCTGAGCAAGCCATGAAGATGCTGGAGCTGAAGACGAACCTCGTCGAGTTCAGTACGAGAGGAGGCAGAGTCGGTAGTAGCAGCAGAGGCATGTGGACGAGGAGGTCGGCCATGTTTGCGATAGCAAGTGGCCTCAAGATGACCATCTTTACCACAGAACGAGCATTTAGGCCTAGACCGGCCACCGCGACCCCGGCCGCGAGAGTCAGAGCGGCCACCACGGGCAGAAGGGGGAAGAGGCAATAAGGGAGCTGGCGCCTGTTGAACAAGGGCTGGAGAAGGAAGTCCGGGAACATCCGGAGGCGGGGAGACTTTGAGAAGCATTGAGCACACATCGGAAAAGGAGGGTGTAACAGTAGAGGAGAGGATGTGAGCCCGGACACTGTGAAGATGAGGTGGTACCCGGGCCATCATCATGGCGATACCCACAGCTTCCTTTTGGGTACGTTGAGCAGCGAGATCTAGAGTGGGAGGCTGATGGTGGATCCAAGCCTCAACCAGAGACCGGGCCTGAGCAACAAAGGACGTCAGGTCGGTTGCGCCACTGCTGTCAAGGGCCTGGAGAGCGGTGATGATATCATATAGATGGTGGAGACTATCCTTGCCAGAGTAGAGGGTGTGGAGCTCGTCCCACATGCCTTTGGCCGTCTCATGATACATGGCCAGGCGATAAGATTCGCCATCAAGAGAGTTGAGAAGCCAAGTCTGCACACGCCCATCATTGCGTAACCATTCCTCAGTAGGGACACCAATAACGGTCTGAGTCAGGTGATGAAGGAATCCCTTTGACTGAAGGACACGGCGAACCGAGTGTGCCCATTCCACAAAGTTCTTCTTGCCAGTGAGCGAAATTGTAGTGATCCGGAGCTCGTCGCGGACTTCCTGGATAGAGGCCGGGCGTTCAGGAGGAACAGCCGTGCCGACGGAGTCTGCAGACGTAGACATGAGGGCGACCTAGATGAGGTCACGGCGAGCTGAAGGAGGCCGCAGCGAGCTGGAGGAGACCGCGGCGGGCTGGAGGCCGCAGCGAGCTGGAGGAGACCGCGGCGGGCTGGAGGCAGCAGCTAGAGGAAGCGGACAGACAGCGGACTGGATGAGGTCGCGGCGAGCTGGATGAGGTGGCGGACTGGGATGAGGTCGCGGCGACCTGGATGAGGTCGCGGCGAGCTGGATGAGGTTGCGGACTGGGTGAGGATGCGGCGACCTGGATGAGGTCGCGGCGAGCTGGAGGAGACCGCGGTGAGCACAGATGCTCAGCAAGGAGTGGGCCAAGAGAGGCCGCAGCGGATGGAAGAGGGCGAGGCGGACTGGATCAGATCGCGGCGGTCTGGATCAGACCGGGGCGGACAGGAGCGAGCTGAGAAGAGAGGACAAGCCGGGGAAGCAAGAGAGCAACCGCGGCGGGCTGGACCAGTCCGCAAGACTGAAAGAACGCAGAGGGTCTAACCCGCGGCGGACAGGGAACAGAAAAAAAGGCTGCCGGAAGAGGAAGGAGAGCAGCCGCAAGCAGGCGGACTGCGGACAGAGGAGGATGCTGCGCTTACGGCGGACAAAGGAGACCAAGAGGTTGAGGTCGCCGAGGTCGCGCCGGACAAGAGGAGGCCGCAGCGGAAAAGGGGAAGCAGTGGACCCCACAGGATGGCTATAAATAGGGGGCCAGAGGAGAAAGGAGAAGGCGGGAGGAGAGGTGGTTCCACGGGAGGAGAGGCTGCGGACTGGACAAGGGAGGCCGCAGGAGTGAAGCGGCTAGAAGGTGCGGACACACTTTCGCAGGCCGCAGAGATCGCAGGCCGCAGGGCGGACAGAAAGGGGAGTTCGCAGGAGTCCGGAACCTGGCTCTGATACCATGTAGAAATGGAGAAAGTCAACCTTGTATATATGTCCACTTGGTATAAATACAAAGAATGAGTACATATATATAGATGAGAGAAAGAGAGAGAAAAGGCCTATACACAATGTGGGACTAAAGAGAGGAGAGAAAAGCAATAAATGCTATACAAATGGGCCTAATATTAAGTGGGCTTTTCCAACAATATACATAAGTCAAAATTTAACTATGTAATGTTTGGTTCGGAGACATCCGTAATGCTATGTAATATCATTTAAAATTTTGAGGTGCCTGGTTTATTGGGCAGTTTCTTTTTTTAAAAGATGCCACTGAATAAGTTCCTTAAATTAAAATATATATATTGCTGAATAAGTTCCTGAAATTAAAATAAGGTCCTGCCTACTAGTACATTCAAATAAGTTCATAAATAACGAATTCAATAAGTTATACAGATGCTATGCGGGGGCATAGAGGGGAAATTGGGGGTACTTGGGACTTTTCATATAAATTACTTTATGTAATATTTTATAAATGACCATTATATTTTGCTTGAGTTACATTAGTTGTGAGTAGCAACATTAAATGCCATTTAAGAACAATTAAATTCTCATAACACCGACATCTTTAAGCATAATATTCAACTCTCAGATTGCAAATTGCAAACACTAAACAACTAAAGATCAAACCACCTTCTACAAGTGTGATAAAAATAGAAAATGTGATTATCTAACTACATGATGTTAGAAAAATGACAATATACCGCTGAATAAGTTCCTGCCTACTAGTACATTCAAATAAGTTCATAAATAAAGAATTCAAAAAGTTATACAGATGTTATGCAGGGGCGTAGAGGGGAAATTGGGGGTACTTGGGACTTTTCATATAAAATGACTTTTATGTAATATATTATAAATGACAATTATGTTTTGCTTGAGTTACATTAGATGTGAGTAGATACATTAAATGTCATTTAAGAACAACTAAGTTCTCATAACACAGGTATCTTTAAGCATAATATTCAACTCACAGATTGCAAATTGCAAACACTAAACAACTAAAGATCAAATCACCTTCAACAAGTGCGATAAAAATAGAAACCGCGATTATCTAACTATATGATGTTTGGTTCGGAGGCATCTGTAATGTTATGCAATATCATTTAAATATGTCAATTGGTTTGTCAACACTTTTACATAATCTCTAATAAATGACCAATATGTCCAATTCAATTTTACATTAGATGTCGTGAATTAGAGTTCACAACATCTTAATAACAATTGCGCACTTTAACACAGATTTAATTATAGAAAACATGCAATTGTTAACATCAATGCTGTATTAAACAGCCATTAGAGAGATGCACAACCAAATGTGTGCACTCCAAGCAGTATTTCAATTTAACAACAAGATGCAGGTGTTCACTATAATTTTCCTGAACAATTCAAATCAATTAGAGCCACTTATCCTACAATTTTCTAAGAATTTGAGCTACTCATGTTCTTCTATTCAATATACTTGGCATCCCAACACAGAATACTGACAATAAAACAACAAACAGAAGTAACAAGATCACAGACCAACAATTCAGGGAAAGAGCGATGTGCCGTTTGTAATCCTTGACCCGGTTCGATTACTCAGTGTCCCCAATTTGGGAAACATGCACAGAATCAAGCAAAAAGAGATGATGCAGGAAGAAGAAGAGGAAGAAGAGCAGAAAGTCAAACACAGATTCAGCAGAAGTTTATTTAATTCCAGAACACCTATAAGATTACAAACACCATATATCCAGTTCTATAATTCTCCAACAACAGTAAAAGCAAGAACAAAACCAAAGATCCATGGCATGAAAAACCCAAAAAATAAATAAATAGAATAACATATAAAGCATCAGAGGCATGCACAGGAGCTCACTTGTAACTCCGCAATGGCGGCAGGGTCCATGCTTTCCCATGTATCTTTGTCTATTCTCCCCGCGTATTAATCACAAACAGATTTAAGACCAAGTTTTTTTTTTCTTTTTTCTATCAAAATTCACGGAAACTTTAAAAACAGCTGAGATATATAGCTTATGTTCATCCTCAGACCCCCTTTGTAAAGCCGAAATCACTGGAATATTAATGGAAAAAACACTGTTTAGCGGTATCAAAATCACATCACAGAGACCCAACAGAAACCCTGGGTCCTCTTTATCCGCAGGACGAAAAGAGAAGGAAGAGAGAAAAAGGGGTTGAAGAAGGCATGGGGAAATACAGACTGAGAAGAGTTTTTTTCAGATGGGAATCTGTACAATCCAATGAGGAAGAAGAAGACCATTGGGGGAATCAAATTAATAGTGGGGGAAAAGGAGAGGAGGTGAATAGGTGAGAGAGGCCATTTTCTCTCCCTCTCTCTCTCTTTATATTTTTGGAGCAAGTCCTCGACTGGTTCTGGTCCTGGTCACCATTTGTATATTTATACGCACGAGTTGAGAAATGACTCGGCTCCCCTTTGATAATTCTTATTTATTATCTATAGAAAAGTATTTTTATCTGTTCTTGTGGACTTTTATTTTTGTCTATTATGATAATTTATCAATTAGGTATTAATCGTCTCCCTTCTGAATTTTGGAATTAGTATTAGCGAAAATGTCATTAAATTGGGTAGATAAGAGTATCTGATTGGCGCGGTGTTTTTGATGGTGAATTGAACAAAAATGTCACCGTCGCAGAATGCATGATTGGCAAAACAATGGTTATGATAGTTAACTAAGGCTATGTTTGGCGTAGCTTATCACAAATTATTTGCTCCGTTAAGGTTGGACAAAAATGTCATTGTCATGTCAAAATCTTATGATTCAAACTAGTTTTTTTTTGTTACATTTGTAATACTAAACATACATTCTATGATAATGACCTTCTTGTCCAACCTCACCGGAGCAAATAAGTTATGATAAGTCACGTCAAACGCAGCTTAAAAAAGAAAACTCCTTTTGGACATAAAAGTTGATGAAATTCTTTGGATGAGATCGAGTGTTGAGAAACGACAATTTATAATTACGGCGTTCACGCCCAACATCACCATGCCAAATCGGACCACATTTTGTTGAGGGGGAGATGTTGAGGATGGAGATGAATAATATAAATATATTCATCTTTATCAACACTTGGGTTTGATAAACATGAATACATGATGCATCTTTAATTTTGCACTTTTTAAAATATGTATTTATTTATTTATTTCTTTTTTAAAAATCTTATATTTATTAATTTGAAATAAATTGTTTTTTCATATATGAACATGTGATAGAAATGATAGAATCTCAGAAAAGAAAAAAAGATATATTTTATAAATATTTTTATTAAAAATGAATTATTTTTTTGTAAAATTATGCCTTGGGTATTAAAAATGATGATTGTGAATTGTCGTTCGTGAATATCTGACCTCACCTAAGTCACTTCATCCGCTTTTATGTTGAAAGCTTTTTTTATTGATGGTGGTCATAATCATTATTTTTCAAACATACATTATATCGTGACAGTGTTTTGTCCAAATTAACCAGAGCAAAAAAGTCATGTCAAGACGGGGCATTAACTTTGATCATTTTTTGGTTTTCTCTCCCTGAGTAATAAACGAGTGAATCATTAGGTTAACTGCAGACATGTTCATGTAATTTATTGCTTTATAGGTTTTTGCCTTCGACCATGGTTGAACTATTACTCAACACAGTTGGTGACTCAATACCTTAATGTAGTTTGAGCAGAATGACACGGACTTGTCTCTTAACAAACATATGTGCGGTCTTAGCTTGTCCTTGCCACTCCGCATAACCAAGCTAAGTCAGTCTTACTTGCAAGAACTAAGTGGTGAACTCAAGTGAATGCTTACGAGTTAAAGATCTCATGAACTCTCTATTGCTTGTTCAAATCTGAAGTGAATACAAATGAGGGGTCTTCCCCTTTTATAGAACATTCTAAATCTCTACTATTCTAAATTATTTTATACTTGTATGGCGGCACACCTCTTCTTTGGACCACTTTTTTTGTGAGCACATCTTCAATACCTTTGTCAAAAGAATTTGTTATAACGGGAGGTGTTCGTTGAGATTCTCCTCTTTAAAGTTCCTCATCATCTCCATAATATGGCTTGAGCATACTCACATGAAACACTGAGTGTATCTTCAAAAAACTTGGAAAGTCAAGATGGCAAGCAACTTTACCCATCCTAACTATAACTAAAAATGGGTCTTCGTACTTTCGCATCATGCCTTTGTGTACACTACGCAAGGCCTAGAACTACTGTGGTAGGTGCTTCACCATCGCCTTATCTCCCATTGAGTATTTCGTTGGTTGTCTCTTTGTATCAGTCCACTTCTTCATCTTCTTGTGAGCCTTCTCTAAGCACAATCTAGCCAAGTCGGCATGTTCCTCCCATGACTTGGCCATCTTCCATTCTCCTAGGCTCCTTCCATCCTCTATAGTGGACGTCAATATGTAGGGTGTGGGGTGTTGCCACCCGGTAGCAAGCACGAATGGATTCCAACTTGTAGCCTCACTCTGTTGTAAGTTGTATGAGAATTGTACCACATCTATAAGTTTTGCTCAATACTTTTGATTGGAACTCTCAAAGTGTTATAAGTATCACTCCAACAGTGTATTCACCCTCTCGATCTGTCCAACTGACTGAGGGTGGAAGTTGGTAGAAAAGTTCAATTCTAAACCAAGTAGCTTGAAGAGCTCACTCCATAGCTTCCCAGAAAAACGGGGATCTGATGAGTCCGATATATACAGTGTTTTTCGGACTCATCTGGGCTAGTTTTCATGCATTTGCACTTCACTTTTAGTTCTATATCGTTCATATTTCATCTTGTCTATATTTCCATAGGAAGTGCACACTTTGGCCCGTGGTTGTGTATTTTTGTACTTTTATTGTTTGTACACCTTATTGTGCTCGTTTGTAATGTCTGCACATATCAGTGCTGGGTTTAGGGGTCGTGTGCGTGTTCCGGGGACGTTTGGAAGCAGGAATACTGCGCACGATTATCGGATATAGTGCGCACGACCACTGGTCGTGCGCCGATGATCGTGTGCAATGTACCCTGATTTCCAGAATCTGCTTGGGGTAATCGCACGACCACTGGACATAGTGTGCACGACCACCGGTCGTGCGCCACTGATCGTGTGCATTGATTCCTCTTTTCCTGGAGTCTTGTCTGGGATAATCGCACGACCATTGGACATAGTGCGCATGACCACGAGTCGTGCGCCACTACTCGTGCGCGTTATCCCAATTTTTCTTCCTAATCTGCCATGCCAGTGCGTACGATCACTGGACATAGTGCGCACGACCACTGGTCGTGCGCCCGTGATCGTGCGCATTGTTATTTCTATTTTCTATAAATATGCATGTTTCGCCCTAATTCGGGGATAGCTCATTTTCCTCCATCGTTTTCGTCTCCGAGGAGGGATTCCACCGTCCTCCTTCAATATCCACCCTAGGGAAGTGCTCCGGGCAAGCTTTCACCGCCAAATCCAAGCCGGAGCTCCCTCTCGGCCTCCTCCTTCATCCTTGAGCTTCAAGAAGAGCTAGACTTAGCTATCTCCACCAAGCTAGGAGAAGTTGTGTCATCCTCCACCGGATCGTGACACGAAGAAGACGGGTCATTGGAAGGTGGTGACAGCCCTTCTCTACCCCGGACGCAGTTGAGGACCGAGCTTGGACGCGGATTGACAACCCGATGATTCCAACCGTGAATCCTCAGCAAGACTTCGGATCTGGTCGATTTCGCACACTTTTCTTCTTTTGTTGTTGATGGTTTAGTCGAACTCTTTGTATTTGATGAAGTTATGCTTAGTGTAATATAAGTTTATGTGTAATCATGTCTATGTGATTGGATGTTTTCGTTATTTACTTGAGGTGCGCGTATTTGTCCATCCACCATCCATCAGTTCTTATCGCACTAGCAATTGCTAGTGGAGTGCGTAGCGAATAGGTGCTCACGACTCTCATTCCGCCATTCTAACCACCTCATCCGCAAGCCTACTCGTCGATCCGCCCAGCGATTCGGTCCATAGCGGCCCGACTAGTCTTCCATCCCGCCTGGCGAAGCATCGTATAACGGTGTTACATAGGAGTAGTTGATAGTGTTTTATTTTCTTTGTTCGCAAATATCAAAACCCTCATCGTTTCCACCGACCTAAGGACTTCAATCTCAAGTCCTCCTCGAAATTAACTCCACCTTACTGTGTTCCTTGAGAGATCGATACTTGGGAAAACTCGCCCATTTTATATTACTTGTGCGACCGGTTCACTGCCATGATCTTTAGCATCAAGTTTTTGACGCCGTTGCCGGGGAACACAGTCGTGTGAGTTTTTGGAGAGAGAGATAGAAGATAGAAGCCCTTTTCCATTTGTACATTTCATGTTTCTTCTTTGCTTTAGTTTTTAGAATATGTTTCTTGTTTTTATTTGTTTCTCTTCTAGTTTTAATTTTTCTGTAGCGGGTTTTCCTATTCGTTTATCTGTGCTGTGTAGTTAATTGTTGCTTAGAAACTTTCTGTTGGTGAATTCTTTTTGTTGCACCATGTATTCTTATATGAATATTCGTTGTCGATGGTGCGGGGATTATAGGCATGGTAGTGATGAGTGCCCCACTGATGATTGTAAGCATAATTCTCGTGGTTCTGTGTATAGAGCAGCGTCTTTATATGGTACTTCATACACCCAACCCAGGTCTTATGGTCACTCCTCTTCTTCACATTCATCTTTTTCTTATTCCTCTCCGGTTCCACCTGGACCGAGGAGTAATGGAAAATAGTATTTGTGTTGTTGTAGCACTGAGCACGTGTTGAAAGATTGCGCAGGATTTCAGCGCCAGTTGGAGGAGGATGATGAACCGGGTATCTGATTCACTCTATGTTGGGTACATTGGAAAATGTGTACCAGATTTGGAGAAGCCTCACCCAACTCAGTGATATATATCAAGATGTATTTGATGTTGTTTTGAGTTTACATGTGCAGGTTAAGAATATGCAGGAAAAGTTTTTGAGTCCATGAGTTGACACCAGAAGAAGCTGTGTCGACACTTGTGAAGGCTTGTGTCGACACTTGAGAAAAGCTGTGTCGACACTTGGAGATAATTGTGTCGACACTTGGAGACAATTGTGTCGACACTTGGAGAAGTAGTGTCAACACACAGAAAGTTTAGTCGACACACAGAAAGTTCAGTCGACATCAACTGTGTCGACACACCGGCCTTGTGTCGACACACAAAAAGCTCAGTCGACATTAATTGTGTCGACACACAGGACTTGTGTCGACACACAGAAGGTTCAGTCGACATCAACTATGTCGACACACAGGACTTGTGCCGACACATACACCAGAATTTCTTCTGAGTTAATTGTGTCAAGATAAGAAGTGACTGTGTCAACACACAAGACTTGTGTCGACACATTCTTACAGATTTTATGTCAAGAATCAGTGTCGACACCATGAGAGCTGTGTCGACACCACCAAGGATTGTGTCGACACTTAGTCTACTTGTGTCAACACATGTGAAGTTCAGACTCGACACTTTGCTGACAGAGACAAAGTTTCAAGAAGTGACTGGAGACTTAATAGCTGCCATTACCAACTGGTCTACTGCAACTATCAGATCTGTCAAAAGTTGGTTAGCAACCGGATCAGCTGGTAACCTTGGATGAAGTCTATATAAAGACAGATTCTATCAATTGAGGATAACGAAAAAATAACGAGAAAAAAAAGGAAGACGAAGCACACGAAATCACAATTACAACAGAAGATCCAACATATACAAGGAAATCCAGTCAGAGATTTCAAGTGGATCTAAGTGAAGAATTCCAAAGTATCTTCAGAAGAATTTGTAGAGAGAGAGAGCTCCAACAATTCAAGTGAAGAAATAGACTATCAACAACTAGTCTCTTAAGAGCAGATCCTGAACTAATCTGCAAAGAAGAATTCAGATTGATTTCTGGATTTTAAGAGGGAAGCTGATTGAAGATCATCTTCAAGAAATTCAACCTTACTGTGTTCAGATTTAAGAAGCTTTGAAGAAAGCCAAAGACAGGTGGATTTCTGAGAAATCAGATTTTTCAAGAACTGATCAAGTAATCTTTCTACCCATTCTCTCTCAACTTGGGTGAAAGATACAAATTATTTTTATCATTTTTTCTGTAAAATCATTATTGATCTGAGTTGTAAGCCTAAGTTATAAAGGCTGAGGTAGGGCTGGGTGCCTGAGGTAGGAGATTTACATCTCTGAGTTGTAGGCCTTGGGAGGCTGAGGTAGGCTGTGTGCCTGAGGTAGGAGAGTTGATTCTCTGAGTTGTAGGCATGGGTGAAGGCTGAGGTAGAGCTTAATTGCTTGAGTTGTAGGAGTGTGGACTCACTCTGAGTTGTAGGAACCTTGACTGTGTTCTGAGCTATAAGATCTATAGATTTGAGAAGGAAGGAAGAAGTTAGGCTGAATCTAGCACACTGCTAGATATGCGATGGGGGAAAGTGGATGTACCCATCATTTGGGGAACCATTATAAAACTGTGTGTCATCTGTGATTGTGTGATTTCTGCGATGTGGTAGCAGTAGATCTGTTTGATTCTATGTGATTAACTGAATTAATATTCTGCCTTAGAGTAAAAAGGAATTGTACCTATTCACCCCCCAGGTGTTTAGGTTATCTTGAAACCAATTCTTTCAAGTGGTATCAGAGCCAGGTTACTCAAATATAGACTTAACAGTCTGAAGAAGATCTGTGAGGCAGAATAAATTAGCAAAGTTGCTCATCTGCAGGAAGGAAATCTTTGGAATATGGAAAAAGGGTCAGATTATTTATGGAAGCATCTGATCTAAGAATATATATAACTGTTAAGGAATGACCTTATATTCCAATGAAAGTCTCAGTTCTTGATGCTAATCAGAGGACACCAAAAGACTTTTCAGAAATGACTAAGGAAGAGATTATCTTGGCTACTATGGACAAGAGAGCTCAGAATATTATAGTGGGTGTCATAAATGACTCAACATTTCAAAATCTGATTAACTGTAAAACCTCCAAGGAGATGTGGGACACATTGATAGTCTACATGGAGGGATTAGAAGAAGTTAGGTAAGATAGAAAGTCAATACTTAATCAGGAATATGAGAGTTTTAGACAAAGTAAATCAGACAGCATCACTGAGTGTTATAAGAAGTTCTTCAGAATTGTGAATGAACTAATGTCATATGGAAGGGTCTTTAGTACATATGAGTTGAATGATAAATTCCCTAGATCTTTGACTAAGGATTGGGACACCAAGATCTGTGCCATCAGGGAAGTGGCCAGACTGGCAGAATCTCTCCTCCAACACTATTTGACAAATTGCTTTCTTATGAAATGCAACTCATGGCCAGGAAGGAGGAATAGAAAAGTACAAAAGTTGACCATAGAGAAAAGTCAGTGGCCTTCAAGGCAGAAGCCACAAAAAAGGATAGGAGGATGTCTCCATATCCTTCTAAGAAAGCTGCAGAAGTGATCTCTGAAAGTTCTGATAGTCACACCTCAGACAGCAATCATTCCGATGAGGACTTTGCTGTATTCACAAGGCAGTTTCAAAACTTTTTGAAGAAGAAGCAGTGGAGAACTAAGTCATCCTCCTCTCAGTCCAAGGATGAATATTATCATAAAAGAAAGTCATCTAGAAAGGACAAGAGTAGGTCAAAACCTAGCAAATCAACAACTACAAAGATTGTGTGTTATTGCTGCAATAGACCTGGACATATAGTAGCTGATTGTCCAGACAAAAGAAAGGAATCTGCAGATAAGAAGAAGTCTCAGTATAAGAACAAGAAGGAGAAATCCTTTGTAGCAAAGAAAGAGAAAAGCTGGACAGATCCATCATCTTCAATTCTGAATCTGCTGCTGATGCTTATATTGGTCTGTTTGCAATAGAAGAAGAAAATGAGTTCTTGCAATACTGGACTCAATAAATGGAACTGAAGACCATCAGTGCAAAGGGATGATGACCCTGACTGATGAAGATCACTGCCAGGATCAGCTTGGTACCAGTATGGTAAAAAGATTATCTGAAGATTCTGATTATTACACTGACTCAGAATCAGAAGCATCTGCATCAAGAAATGTAGATGGATCTGAATCTAAAGGAGATATTCATCACCTTATAGATGAATATGGTGATTTGTTGCAGGTATTTAAGTGATGCAAAAACCTGACTAAAATTCAGGCTAAGGAAATTGCAGCTCTTAAGTTGGCTGCATCTGATTCAGAAAAGCTGCTAAATCAGAAGATGAATGAGATTGTCAAGCTGAAAAACATAAATGTTATTCAGATGGGAACAATCACATTCAAGAATGATCAAATCAAAAGTCTAGAAGTCAGACTTCAGAAGGAAAAGGATCTAGTGGCTAATTTCTCTAAGCCAAAATCTGTCCTTCCCTTAATTGATGACTTTGTGTCTCAAAAGGGTAAGGCAGGATTGGGTTTTAATGGAAATACTAGGGCAGCTAATTCCAAAAGGAAAAAGAAAGCCCCAGTTAAGCCACTTGTCTTTAATCCCCCTATTGCTCTCAGAAAAGTGCAATAGCCTACCAAGAGATATGATCATGATATCATACATGGTCATGGTAAGCCTGACATTCTGAATAACAAGAGGTCTCCAACACTCAAGCAAAGAAACATTGTACCTACAACATTAAGAACAGCTGACAGTAAAGTTGTTAAAACTATACCTAAAAAGAGGTATAATAAATATGAGTGCTGGTGTTGTGGCAAGGTGGGACACTTTGTCATTGACTGTTGGCATAACACTAGTGTCAGGATGAATGCCAGCTTACCTGGAAGAAGGGCTGATACAAATTATGCTAAATTTCAGTCTAACCTGAACCGAGGACCCAATAACAATTTGAGTTCTAAGGTTAAGTAATTATTTGTTGCAGATAAGTCCAAGTGGTCATGCCCATTTATGGTACTTGGACAGTGGATGTTCCAGACATATGACTGGAACAAAAGGATTGTTGAAGGACTACTCACCCATATTGAATGGACCTAAAGTAATCTTTGCTGGTTTTGAAAAAGGAGTCGTCAAAGGGTTTGGTAATATTTATAACAGCTCAATTACTATCACTCAAGTGGCTTATGTGAAGGGTTTGAAACATAACTTAATAAGCATAAGTCAACTAAGTGATCTTGAATATGATATTTCATTCATTAAGAATGATTGTCATATTAAAAGGTCAAGTGATCAGAAGATCATGTTGACTGGTTATAGGAAAGGAAATGTGTATTGCCTAAACTTTGTGAGTGAGAATAAAGATTCTCTTATTTATCTTGTAGCTGATGAGAAAGCCTCTCATTGTGTCAAATGACACAAGAGGCTAGCTCATTTAGACTACAAGACTATTGGTCAACTCTTTAATAAAGAGTTAGTGAGGAATGATCCTTAAGTTAAGTGCATTAAGGATGGAATATGCTCAGCTTGTCAAAAGGGCAAGCAGAGCAGATCCTCCTTTCATAGCCTAGAATCCAAAGACTCAGTGAGGTGTTTTACCTCTTGCATATAGATTTATTTGGTCCAATGTCAGTTCAGAGTCTAGGTAGGAAAGTCTACACATTTGTGGTTGTAGATGACTATTCTAGATTTTCATAGGTTTTCTTTTTGAGGCAGAAATCTGAAACCCCAACTATTTTCTGCAACTTTGTTAAGCAAATTCAGAATGAACTGAACAATTCAGTGGTCAAAATTAGAAGTGACCATGGAACTGAATTTCAATCTGAAAGTATGACAAAGTTGTGTGAAGATTTTGGGATTCATCAGGAATTCTCCTCACCTACAACTCCTCGGCAAAATAGAATTGCTGAAAGAAAGAATATGACTCTCATTGAGGCTGGTAGAACTCTATTGAGTGACACTTCTCTCCCAGAATATTTTTGGGCTGAGGCAGTAAACATTGCATGTCATGTGCTCAATAGAGCTTCCATCACTAAGAGCAAGAAAAAGACACCCTATGAGGTAATGAAAGGCAGAAAACCAAACTTATCATATTTCAGGATCTTTGGTTGCAAGTGTTATGTGCTTAACAATGGCAAGTCTTACCTAACAAAGTTTGCTGCCAAATCCTAGGATGATATATTTGTTGGGTATAACAACAATAGTAAGACATATAGAGTCTATAACTTGACTACTCAAGTTGTAGAAGAGTCTGTTCATGTTATATTTGATGAATCAAGACTTATTAACAGTGAGTTGTCAAGTAGTTCTTGTAGCTCTACAGGTATAAAAGAGAAGATAGACCTGCTGACTATCAAAGAAGATCAAACTGTAAGGCAGGAAGATGAAGATAAAGATGCTTGTTGTCCAGGGGGAGAACAAGTCTCTCTAGATGAAGAAGACAATGAAATACAGCGAAATGAAGAAAATGGAGAAAGTCAAACTGCAGACAGACTTACTTCAGCAGTTAGACATTTAAAGGATCATCCTGTACACCAGATTATTGGTGATCCTAAACAAGAAGTTCAAACTATAAGTAGGAGCTTGAACACTGTACTATGCTCAAGCTTCTTGTCTCAACAAGAACCTAAAAGATTTGAAGAAGCTATACAAGATCCACACTGGATTGATGCTATGTAGGAGGAGTTAAATCAATTCAGGAGATGCAAGGTCTGGAAGTTAGTTCCTAAACCAAAATACCACAATGTCATAGGGACTAAGTCGATCTACAGGAATAAGATAGATGAGAGTGAGATCATAATTAAGAACAAGGCAAGACTTGTAGCTAAAGGATACAGGCAGGAAAGGGCATAGACTTTGATCAAACATTTGCCCCTGTGGCAAGGTTGGAAGCAATAAGGCTATTTCTAGCATATGCAGCCTATCAGGGTTTCAAAGTGTTCCAAATGGATGTTAAGTCAGCCTTCCTGAATGGAGACTTAAAGGAGGAAGTCTATGTAGAACAGCCATCAAGTTTTATTGATCCACTCTATCCTAATTATGTGTATAGGCTTAGGAAAGCCTTATATGGTTTGAAACAAGCCCCAAGGGCTTGATATGAAACCTTGTCCACTTTCCTCATTGAGAACAAATTCTCAAGGGAGAAAATAGACAAAACTCTATTCCTTAGGGAATCCAAAGGGAAGATAATTCTAGTCCAGATATATGTTGATGACATAATATTTGATTCTACTGAAAACAACCTTTGTAGGAAGTTTGCTAAACTTATGCAAGGGAAGTTTGAGATGAGCAACATAGGAGAACTTAAGTTCTTCTTGGGACTCCAAGTAAGACAGACTGATGATGTTCTGTCCATATCCCAATCTAAGTTCACCCAGGAGTTAATTAAGAAGTATGGTATGCAGTCATCCACTACCATGAGAACTCCAATGGGGACAAGTATACCTTTAAGCAAATATGATGCAGGAAAACTTGTAGATGAATCTTTGTATAGAGGGATAGTTGGCTCTCTCCTTTATCTGACTGCTAGTAGACCTGACATCATGTATGATACATGTGTTTATGATAGATACCAATCCTGTCCAATAGAATCTCATTATACTGCTGTTAAGAGGATTCTGAGATATCTTAAGGGCACACCTAATCTAGGCCTTTAGTACCCTAAGAATAGAGATTTTCTACTGACTGGATATTCAGATGCAGACTTTGTAGGATGCAAAGAAGATAGGAAAAGCACAACAAGCACCTATCAATTTATAGGAGGAAGATTGGTGTCATGGAGCTGTAAGAAGCAGACTAGTGTGACAATCTCCACAGCTGAGTCTGAGTATGTGGCTGCAGGGAGCTGCTGTGCATAGCTGTTGTGGATACAACATCAGCTTAAAGATTATAGTATCTAGGTAAGTAGAACCCCTTTATTCTATAATTCTTCAAGTGTTATTTCTATTGCTCATAATCCTGTTTCTCATAGTAGAACAAATCATATAGAAATAAGATATCATTTTCTTAGGGATCATGTAGAAAAAGAGGATATATGTTTAGAATTTGTCAATACAAGTTTTCAAATTACTGATATGTTCACTAAGCCATTGGATGAAACTAAATTCAATAATTTTAAAATTGAATTAAGTATGTTGAACATAGATTAAATTGGCAAATTTGTCTAAGTAATTTTGTGTCGACAAAAAGAGGTCTATGTCGACAAAGAGAAGTTGTGTCGTGACATCTAGAAAATTGGTGTCGACACGTCAGAGAAGTTGTGTCGACACATCTAGAAAATTGGTGTCGACACTTCAGAGAAGTAGTGTCGACACATACAGAAGTTGTGTCGACACTTCGAATTAGATTCGACACAGAATTTCGGTTGAACTAATAAGTATGTTTGTGTCGACACATCATCAATTGGCGTCGACACATAGTAGTCAACACTTCTGTCGAGTCATTAGCAGTCTGTGTCAACACCATCTCAACAGTGTCGTCACACTAAGTAAATTTTGTCGCGCCTTTTGACCTTCAATGTTTCAACACATATAAATAGGTCAAGAACAAACCCTGTCGACACGCTCTCCAGATTTTTGAGACTAGATTTTTGTGTCGACAAACTCTCTCTTCTCCATTCAAGATTTCACACCATCCCCAATGGCGCCGAAACTTGACAAAAAGCATGAACGAGGGATATGAACTGGTACAGAATGCCTTTGACGATGCTGAACCAGCGATTAAAGCTGTGATAGCTCTAATTGCTGAAAATGGCTTGGAGTATTTGACATCAGAACCTACAAAGATATGGAAGAAGGAAATCATTGAGTTCTATGGAGCTGCAACTCAGGATTCAACTGGACTAAAAATTAGGTCTTCAGTCCAGGGTAATAAAGTCAAACTCACCATGAAGTGCTTACAAAAAACTCTTCATCTGCCCAAAACTCAAGAAGACGAAGGAGTTACATCTTCCAAGACCAGGGAAGCACTCCAGTGGTGTGGATTAGATCCCACCATGAAAATTGGATCATCCATGAATAGAAAAGGAATGAATGTTCAAGCAAAATTCCTTTCTGAAGTAGTTGGCAAAGTCATCTTATGCAAACCAGGTGGACATGATAGGGTCTCAGCCTACATGTTCAGCCTCATGACCGGGATCATCTACAAAATCAACACCAATTGGTTTGTAGTCATATATGACAATATTAGAGAAAGCATCAAGAAACCTAATCTGGGAAGGATATTAAGCTTATACTTGGCTGAAGCAATTCCAGAAGTGATGCAGCAGGCTGCTGGATCCAAGATCAATCACATGAGGAGAATGGATCTAAGGATAATCTCTAGATGAGATAGAGTGCTGGTAAAAGACATGGGTGATGAAGAGAGGCCAGAGAATACTGAGAAATCACCTGCTCAAGACATTAGACATGATGATCAGATGTAGGGGAGCCTCATCTTGAGGAAGAGCTGTTGGGTACATTGGTTTAAATGTACCTGATTTGAAGAAGCCTCACCCTACTCAATGATATACATCAAAATGTATTTGATGTATTTTGAGTTGTCTTGTGCAGGTTAAGTATTTGCAGGGAAAGCAGAAAAGATTCTAAGTCCATGTGTCGACACCCAGAAGGAAAGTGTCGACACTTAAGAAGACTTGTGTCGACACCCAGACAAGCAGTGTCGACACTTGGAGTAATTGTGTCGACACCAGGGATGCAGAGTCGACACCAGACAGAAAGTGTCGACACATACAGTTTGTGTCGACACTCAATGAAGAGAAGTTCAGTAAAGTAGTGTCGACACTTAGAAGCAGTGTCGACACCCAGAGGAATTGTGTCTACATCAGAAAGTGTCGACACTTGGAGGTTGTGTCGACACTCAACAAAAGTCAGCAGAGTCTAATTATAAGTGTCGACATAATGAGTAATGTGTCGACACATAGCAGAAGACTCAGCACTTGAACAAAGTGTCGACACAAGAAAGAATGTGTCGACACTCAGCAGAAGACTCAATACATGAAGAATGTGTCGACACTTGGAGGCTGTGTCGACACTTGCAACGTTCAACAAAATTCTAAGTACAAGTGTCGACACAAAGGAGATGTGTCGACACTCAGCAAAAGTCTCAACAGAAGAAGGATGTGTCGACACTAAGAATATGTGTCGACACTCAGCAAGTATCAACACAGAAGACAAGTGTCGACACCAAGAAGAAGTGTCGACACTGAACAAGTTCAACACAAGAAGATGTGTCGACACAAAGGAGTTGTGTCGACACTTACAAGAATTCAACAAAGTACTGAAGAACAAGGAGTTGTGTCGACACACAATATCAGTGTCGACACATGATGAAGAAGCTGTGTCGAGAAGTGAATTCTACAACACAAGGAGTTGTGTCGACACCTTGAAGGCTAGTGTCGACACTTAGTCTACTTGTGTCGACACTTAGTCAATAAGTGTCGACACTTAAAGACAGATTGTCTCGACACTTTCAGACAGTTACAGATATTCCAAGAACTGACTGGATGACATGACAGCTGTCATTCCGGACAGTCTACTGCAACTGTTAGAGTTGTCAGAAAGCTATTAGGAACCGGATCAGCCGGTCACCATGAAGAAGGCCTATATATAGGCTTATACTGTCAACAGATATAGATTAATCAAGAGATTAAAAAAGAGAAGAAGATCTAGCTATTCATTGAAGAATCATTTTCAAGTGAAGATCTAAGAAGTTGGAGAGAGAGAGAGCTCCTTCCAAGAAGACAGTCGTTGGAACCAGGCTGTGAAGAAGGGTTCAGATCTAGTTCTGAATCTTAAGTTGCAGTGATTGAAGATCAGCTGCAGAGAATCAATCCTATTATGTTCTACATTCAAGAAGCTTTGAAGAAAGCCAAGTGAGGTTGATCTCAGCAGAGTTCTTCCAAGAACTCATCAAGAACCTATCAACTCATCTCTCTTTTTCTGAGTTGTAGGTATATACTGTGTATTCTTATTTTCTTGTAGGATCCTTAGGGATCTGAGTTGTAAGCCTGTAATTATAAAGGCTGAGTGGTAGGGCCTGTGTGCCTGAGTGTAAGAGATCTGTTTCTCTGAGTGTATGCCTGTTATGGCTGAGTGTAGGCTTTGTGAAGAAGCTGAGTATAGGTCTTGGAGAAGACTGAGTTGTAGGGCCTTAGGCCTGAGTTGTAGGAACCCGTTTGGGGTTCTGAGTGTAAGATCTGAGGATCTGAGATAGTGGAGAAGTTTGGCCGAATCTAGTACACTACTAGATAGGCGAAGGGGGAAAGTGGATGTACCCAAACCTTGGGGAACCACTATAAATCTGTGTGTTCACTGTGTGCATGATTGATTCTGTGATTGCTGATTGATTTCTGTGAAGAAGTAATTATAACTCTGTGATATAATCTGTTATCTGCCTAAAAAGTGTTAAAAAGATTAAGTCACCTATTCACCCCCCCCCCCCTCTAGGTGATTAGGTACAATTTCTTTCAAGTGGTATCAAAGCGAGGTTACTCAAAAAGGATTTAATTGTCTGAGTAATCCTGTTGGCAGATTCAGTATAAGTAAAGTGCAGAATCAAGAAAATCAAGAAACATGGGTTCAGCAGAGAATCATAAGGAACTTGGATCCATGAAGTTGCCCATTTACAGAAAGGAGATTTTTGGCATCTGGAAAGAAAGGGTGAGACTATTTATGGAAGCCTCAGACCCTAGAATATATATCACAGTTAAAGAAGGGTCATATGTGCCTATGAAAGTTTTAGTCCTGGATGCAAATCAGAGAACACCTAAAGACTTTTCTGAAATGACAAAAGATGATATAATTCTAGCCACCATGGACAAGAGGGCTCAGAATATCATTGTGAGTGCCATAGATGATGCTACATTTCAGAACTTGATACACTGTAAGACATCAAAGGAGATGTGGGATACTCTTATAGTGTATATGGAGGGTTCAGAAGAAGTTAGGCAGGACAGAAAGTCATTGTTAAACCAGGAATATGAAAGTTTCAGGCAAGGTAAGTCTGATAGCATAACAGAATGCTATAAGAAATTCTATAGGATTGTCAATGAGCTAATGTCCTATGGAAGAGATTTCAGTAATTATAAGCTAAATGATAAGTTCTTGAGGTCCCTAACAAAGGATTGGGACACCAAGATCTGTGCCATTAGGGAAATGGCCAAGTTAGCAGATATTCCCCCTCCAACTTTGTTTGAAAAACTGTTATCCTATGAAATGCAGTTGATGGTAAGGAAAGAGAAGGAGAAGACTACAAGAAGTGAGCACAAAGAAAGAGCAGTGACATTCAAAACAGAAGCCACCAAGAAATACAAAAGTAAGTCTCCATCTCCACCTCCAAAGGTTGCTGAGACTAAGTCAGATGATTCAGAAAGCAGAAAGTCTGAAAGCAGTGAGAGTGATGAGAACTTTGCAGCATTCACAAGACACTTTCAGAAGTTTCTAAAGAAGAAATAGTGGAGGACAAATCCATCCACGTCACAGGGAAAAGATGACTATTATCAAAACAAGAAGTCATCAAAGAAAGACAAGAGAAAGTCCAAGTCAAATAGAACTTCATCTTCAAGGATAGTTTGTTATTGTTGTAACAAACAAGGACATGTGGTTGCAGACTGTCCAGAGAAAAGGAAAGAGTCAACAGATAAGAAAAAGACTCAATTCAAGGGCAAGAAGGAAAGGTCCTTTGTTGCCAAGAAGGACAAAAGCCTGTTAGACATATCTTCTTCAGAAACTGAGTCAGAAGCTGAAGCATATATAAGACTGTTTGCTGAAGAAGAGGAAGAGGAGTTCATCCAGATAATGAACTCTATATATGAGCAAGAGGACAATCAGTGCAAAGGACTGATGACCTTAACAGAAGGTGATAAAATCAAGGAGCAGCCTGGACCTAGTAAAGTACAAAATTGTTCTTTAAGTTCAATTTCTAGTACTAGTTCAGATTCAGTTACATCAGCATCAAGTGATGCCAGTGGATCTGAATCTGAAGGACATGTTCATCAGTTGATTGATGAATATAGAGTTCTGTTGCAAGCATTTAAGAAAAGCAAATCCTTGGCCAAGAGTCAGGCTAAGGAAATTGCAAGTCTCAAAGTGGCTGCAACTGATTTTGAGAAGCTGATTGATCAAAAGTTAAATAAAATAGCCAGACTGAAGAACATAACTGTTATTCAGATGGGGACTATAGCTTTTAAGAATGATCAAATCAGAAATCTGGAGATTAGTTTTCAGAAGGAGAGAGATATAGTTGCTAGGTTTTCTAAACCAAAGTCTGTTCTACCTTTGATTGATGAGTTTATACCTCACAAGGGTAAAGCTGGACTGAGGTTTACTAAACCTGCTAGGACTGTTCAGTCCAAGTCTAAGGGCAAAGCCCCAGCTCTCAACAAGCCAGCTATAGATAAAACAGCTAGGGATGTACCTAAGCAAAGGTACAATAGATTTGAGTGCTGGTGCTGTGGCAAGATAGGCCACTTTGCCATAGACCATTGGCACAATTCTAGTGCCAAGTTGAGTAGCAAACTGCCTGTTGGAAGATCTGCAGGTAGCTTTGTTAAGAAGCAAACTAACCAGCACAAAGGACCCAAGAATTCTTTGGGTTCTAAGGTCAACTAATCTGTTTTGCAGGTGAGTTCAAGTGGTCATGCCCCAATATGGTACTTGGACAGTGGATGTTCTAAGCACATGACTGGAACTAGGGGATTGCTAAATGACTACACACCAATCAAGGATGGTCCTAAAGTCACCTTTGGTGGTTCTGAAAAAGGAATCATCAAGGGTTTTGGTAACATTTCTAGCACCCATATAACTATTACTCAAGTGGCTTATGTTAAAGGTTTGAAACATAACCTTATTAGTATAAGTCAACTGAGTGATTTAGGATATGACATCTCATTTGTCAAAGATGGTTGTCATATCAGGAGGTCAAATGATCAAGAGATCATTTTGACAGGTTATAGAAAGAGGAATGTCTATTGCCTAGACATTATGAGTGAGAACAATGTTTCTTTAGTGTGTCTTGTAGCTGATGAGAAAGTCTCTCATTGTGTCAAATGACACACGAGACTAGCCCATCTCAACTTCAAGACAATTGACCAACTCTATAGCAAAGAGTTAGTGAGAAATGGTCCTCAAGTTAAGTGTATTAAAAATGAAATATGCTCAGCTTGTCAAAAGGGCAAGCAGACTAGATCCACCTTTAGTAGCATTGAAAATAAAGATGCTGTGAGGTGTTTATACCTTTTGCATATGGATCTCTTTGGTCCTATGCAAGTTCACAGCCTAGGTAGGAAGGTCTATACCTTTGTGGTTGTAAATGACTACTCAAGGTTTTCCTGGGTGTTCTTCCTTAGACAAAAATCTGAAACACCTAGTATCTTCTATAGTTTTGTCAAACAAATTCAGAATGAACTAGACAGTACAGTGATCAAGATAAGAAGTGACCATGAAACTGAATTCAAGTCTGATAGTATGACAAAACTATGTGAAGAATTTGGGATATTTCAGGAATTTTCTTCACCAAGAACACCTCAGCAAAATGGCATTGCTGAGAGGAAAAATAGAACCTTGATTGAGGCTGGTAGAACCCTATTAAGTGACACATCTCTCCCAGAATATTTCTGGACTGAGGCAGTTAATACTGCATGCCATGTAATTAATAGGGCTACCATTACTAAAAGCCACAATAAGACACCCTATGAGATTGTGAAAGGCAGAAAACCAAACCTATCCTACTTCAGGATCTTTGGTTGTAAATGCTTTATACTTAACAATGGAAAGTCTTACTTGACTAAGTTTGCTGCCAAATTCCAAGAGGGGATATTTGTTGGGTACAGCAACAATAGTAAGGCTTATAGAGTCTACAACTTGACTACTCAAGTTGTAGAAGAGTCAGTACATGTAGTATTTGATGAAGCTAGACTTATTAACCATGAGTTGTCTAGAAGTATTTGCAGCTCCACAGGTGTAACTAAGAAGATGGACAAGCTCACTATTGAAGAAGGACCTACTTCAGGTCAGCATGTAGATGATAGTGGCTGTTGTCCAGGGGGAGTACTACATGTATCTAATGCAGAAGAAGACCAAGGAGTGCAGCAAGTTGAAGAAGCTGAAGGAGTTCAACCTGAAGCCAGGATGCCTCCAGCTAATAGACATCTAAGAGATCATCCAGCAGATCAAATCATTGGTGATCTAAGACAAGGGGTACAAACAAGGAGCAGAAATTTGAGTGCAGTGCTCTACCCCGGTTTTCTATCCCAAGTAGAGCCAAAGAAGTTTGAAGAAGCCATCCTAAACCCTCATTGGATTGAGGCAATGCAAGAAGAGCTAAATCAGTTCAAGAGATGCAAAGTCTGGGAGCTTGTTCCAAAACCAAAAGACCACAACATAATTGGAACCAAGTGGATCTTTAGGAACAAGATGGATGAACATGAAGTCATTATTAAGAACAAATAAATTCTGGTTGCTAAGGGATATAGGCAGGAAGAAGGTATTGACTTTGATCAAACCTTTGCTCCAGTAGCCAGACTGGAAGCCATAAGAATGTTTCTAGCCTATGCAACCTATCAAGGTTTTAAAGTATACCAAATGGATGTTAAGTCAGCCTTTTTGAATGACAATCTGAAAGAAGAGGTCTATGTGGAACAGACATCAGGCTGCAAAGAAGATAGAAAAAGTACAACTGGAACCTGTCAATTCCTAGGTGGAAGACTGATATCATGGAGTAGCAAGAAGCAAACAAGTGTGGCTATCTCCACAACAGAATCAGAGTATGTGGCTGCAGAAAGTTGCTGTGCTCAACTTCTATGGATACAACATCAGCTTGAGGATTATGGTATTCAAGTAAGTAGAACACCACTGTTTTGTGATTCTACTAGTGCTATATCTATTGCAAACAATCCTGTTTCCCATAGTAGAACTAAACACAATGAGATAAAATATCATTTTCTAAGAGAACATGTTGAAAAAGAAGATATTTCACTAGAATATGTTAATACAGATAATCAACTAGCTGATATGTATACTAAGCCTCTAGAAGAAACCAAGTTCAATAGGTTTAAAATTGAATTAGGTATGATAAACTTAGAATAAGTTTACAGAAATGGCTAAGTAAAATAGTGTCGACACACAGAGTTGTCTGTGTCGAGACAGAAAATTGGTGTCGACACTTCAGAGAAAAGGTGTCGACACATCTAAGAAGTTGGTGTCGACACTTCAGAGAATTAGTGTCGACACATACAGGGTAGGTGTCGACACATCCAAGGTGGTGTCGACACTTAGTATTTACACAGAATTAAACAAGTAAAGTCTCGACTAAGTGTCGAGCTAAGTGGTGTCGACACATAAACAAGTGTCGACACATATATTCTGTCGACTATACTTGTGTCGACACATAGTTGTCGAGACATTATATGTCTGTGTCGACACTTTTTAACTGTGTCGACACAATTTCAGTTTCTTGACACGCCCTTTCATCTTCAATCCTAGAAAGGTATAAATAGGATTTCGCCATTATCTGTCGACATGCTCACCAAAGTTTCGAGACCAAACTTGTGTGTCGACACCTCTCTTCTCTCAATTTAAATTCTTCAAACCCTAATGGTGCCCAAGCTCGAGGAGAACGTGAACGAAGGATATGAACTGGTGCGGCATGCATTTGATGATGCAGAATCTGAGGTCAAGGATGTGGTAACCCTAGTTGCAAACTCAGGGTTAGATTTTCTTGTTTCAGAACCAACCAAAATATGGAAGAAAGAAGTATTGGAATTTCTGAATGGAGCAACCCTAGACGAATCTGGATTCAAGATAAAGTCAAGGGTTCATGGAGAAAAGGTGAAAATCTCACCTAAAAGTCTGAGAAAGATACTTCAGTTACCAAGGACTAAGGAAGAAGAGAATGTTTCTGCTTCTAAAACTAGGGAAGCATTAACTTGGTGTGGTTTGGATTCCAATATGAAAATTGGATCAGTGTTCAATAGAAAGGGGATGAACAGCCAAGGCAAATTTCTCTCAGAAATTGTTGGCAAGGTGATCTTGAGTAAGCCTGGAGGGCATGACAGGGTATCAGCCCATATGTTCAGTCTCATGACAAGGATTATCTTCACACTGCAAACTGATTGGTCTGTAGTAGTATTTGAGAAGATTAAGGAGAGTATGAAGAAGCCCAATTTGGGTAGGATACTAAGTCTTTACTTGGCTGGTAGTATACCAGAAGTAATGAGTCAAGCTGCTGGATCTAAAATCAACCACATGAGGAAGATGGACATGAGACTCTTCTCTAGATGGGATAGAGTCTTGACAAAGGAATTACCAACACCTGAGAAGATACCACCCCAACAGAAGAAGAAGAAGATAGCCCCTGTGGCTCAAGATTCATCTAGCAGTTCAGAAGAACAAGTTGTCTTTACACCAGATGATGAACAAGAAACTGGAATTGCTGGAAAGTCTCCAGATAGACAAGAAGCTGCAGACAAGTATGGGGAGCTACCACAGGCAAGCCGACTTCACCAGGATTCTATCCAGGGGGATCCTCTATTAGTGGAAGAGCCAAATCCACTAGAAAGTGAACAAGCCACTCAAATCATTCTTGAGGTACTTACTGAAATCAATCACTTAGTTTTCCCTATAGAGGATAATATTTTGTCTGATTCATTAAATAATGTTAATCAGCAACCTCAGATTGATAGTCAACCCCCAGATGTTGTCATGGAGGACACATCTGTTGCAGTTCAAGTTGTATCTGATCAAGTTGTTGATGAGACAAGGGATTCTCCATCACAACCTCAACAAGAGTTTACAATGGAAGATCTTTTCCTTAATCTGGATCAAACAGACTTTGAGAAAGCAAGTGCTGCTGCTGAGGGGGAGAATGCTCAAGTTGAGGGGGAGCAAGTGGAAATTTTAGAAGAAATTGCAAGGCAAGAGTCTGAGAAGCCAAAGGATGTTGAGGAGCTACCTAGGGAGAGGGTAGAAATAGCAAGCACATCAGCTTCTGAAGATGAGGAGGCTGCAAGAGCAAAGAAAAGGAAATTCCAAGTTTTTAAAAGAAGGAGCCAAAATTATAAGAAAGTTCTGCAAACCATTGCACCTCAACCTACACCACAGCCAGCACCATCAACAGATTTCAGTTCATTGATGGTTGCCTTATAGATAAAGCTTGATGAGCAAAGGCAAGCTATTGAAAAGTATGTAGATGAAGGGCAAAAATCTCTACAGTTTGATCTGGCCCAGGACATTAAGTCTATTAGATTTGAGATGACTCTAAATAAGAAGGAGATGACTGACTGCTTCCACAAGGGAGGGAATGCAGTAGTCTATCTAGCTACTCATCAGGAGAAAATCAAAGCTCAAGTGGATGACATTGCACTGAAGCAAGGATATGTTCTGGAGAATCAAATAAGGATGAATGATAATTTGACAGCTTCCCACAATGCAATTGTCACTGAACTTAAGAATATAGCAACTTCTCAGAATGCAGCCCTGACCACTGCCAAAGAGGAATTTGATCAAGCTTTACAAGAGGGCATAACTGCTGTTACTTCTGCTATTGAAAATTCTCAGAAGCTAATCAATGAAAAACTCCAAAGGTTGAAACATTTTTACAAGGATGGAGTAAATTATCTCAATGCACAAATCAGATTTCAGAAGGATGATCTAAGAGATCACATAGAAAGAGAAGTCATAAAGGGGGAGAGGGTGTTAGTCAAAGCAGACTCTGATCATGCAAAATGGATTTCCAATTCCATCATAGCCACTCTTGGTTATCCTCCTTTATGTGATGATGATAATGTAGCAGAGTCTGGGATTAATCCTGCCTATCTTGGAGGTGAGCAAGCTGAAGTAGCTCAGGTGATCTATCCTCCACCAGACTTTGATATGATACAAGCTGATATACAAACAATGTATAGCCCACCTGAGGGAAATCAGAAGGTTATCCTAGAAAAAGTGGTTCAGCCAGTATCTGAGGCTATACTAAAAGAACAAGAAGCTTTGCTCAAAGAACAAGAGACTCAACTGTCTAAAAAGAGGTTCAGAGATCAAGCTGAACAAAGGCCTGACTTTGAACAGTGGAGCCCCACTTCAAGGAACATTATCTTAACTACATGGAAGGCTGCCAAGGACAATGTTCAAGATAGAAATAAGTGGTATTCTGAACTTGAGTGGAGAAAGCATGAGTCCAGGCAAGAAGCCATAGTGCAATATAGAAGAAAGGCAAAGATGGGAAAGCTACCTCCTACTGCCCAGGAGCCTAGCAAGTACTTTCCCAAGCCTTATCATTACTTTGAGAGGCAGAAGATCAAAGCTGAAGAGCTAAAGAAAAAGGATCTTAAAGGCAAGAAGCCTGCTGCTGCTGAAGATGTTGAAGCCCCTGTGCAAGCAAAGATACAGTCTGGGAAGGGCATAGTGATCAAGGATGCTGAGCAAAAATAGAATAGAATTATCTTTAGTTTACAGTTGTAATCTTTTGATTTTTAAACACTCTGTAAACTTTTGTATAATGAATATGACAAAGTTGTTAGAACAATGTGTTGTGTGAAAAATCTATTACATAATTGTTCTGAGATATATGTGTGTACATGTTTTGTTTATTACATGTTTATGAATTTTCCCTGATTGTATAATCCTGTTTACATCATACTATGATTTTATTATGTATGGTGTATATCATTGACTAAGGTTATGACTTCTCCAAATAGGGGGAGATTGTTGGGTACATTGGTTTAAATGTACCTGATTTGAAGAAGCCTCACCCTACTCAATGATATACATTAAAATGTATTTGATATATTTTGAGTTGCCTTGTGCAGGTTAAGTATTTGCAGGGAAAGCAGAAAAGATTCTAAGTCCATGTGTCGACACCCAGAAGGAAAGTGTCGACACTTACGAAGACTTGTGTCGACACCCAGACAAGCAGTGTCGACACTTGGAGTATTTGTGTCGACACCAGGGATGCAGAGTCGACACCAGACAGAAAGTGTCGACACATACAGTTTGTGTCGACACTCAATGAAGAGAAGTCCAGTAAAGCAGTGTCGACACTTAGAAGCAGTGTCGACACCCAGAGGAATTGTGTCTATATCAGAAAGTGTCGACACTTGGAGGCTGTGTCGACACTCAACAAAAGTCAGCATAGTCTAAGTATAAGTGTCGACATAATGAGGAATGTGTCGACACACAGCAGAAGACTCAGCACTTGAACAAAGTGTCGACACAAGAAAGAATGTGTCGACACTCAGCAGAAGACTCAATACATGAAGAATGTGTCGACACTTGGAGGCTGTGTCGACACTTAGCAAAGTTCAACAAAATTCTAAGTACAAGTGTCGACACAAAGGAGATGTGTCGACACTCAGCAAAAGTCTCAACAGAAGAAGGATGTGTCGACACTAAGAATATGTGTCGACACTCAGCAAGTATCAACACAGAAGACAAGTGTCGACACCAAGAAGAAGTGTCGACATTAAATAAGTTCAACACAAGAAGATGTGTCGACACAAAGGAGTTGTGTCGACACTTACAAGAATTCAACAAAGTACTGAAGAACAAGGAGTTGTGTCGACACACAATATCAGTGTCGATACATGATGAAGAAGCTGTGTCGAGAAGTGAATTCTACAACACAAGGAGTTGTGTTGACACCTTGAAGGCTAGTGTCGACACTTAGTCTACTTGTGTCGACACTTAGTCAATAAGTGTCGACACTTAAAGACAGATTGTCTCGACACTTTCAGACAGTTACAAATATTCCAAGAACTGACTGGATGACATGACAGATGCCATTCCAGTCGGTCTACTACAACTGTCAGAGTTGTCAGAAAGCTGTTAGGAACCAGATCAGCCGGTCACCATGAAGAACCTATATATAGGCTTATACTGTCAACAGATATAGATTAATCAAGAGATTAAAAAAGAGAAGAAGATCTAGCTATTCATTGAAGAATCATTTTCAAGTGAAGATCTAAGAAGTTGGAGAGAGAGAGAGCTCCTTCCAATAAGACAGTCGTTGGAACCAGGCTGTGAAGAAGGGTTTAGATCTAGTTCTGAATCTTAAGTTGCAGTGATTGAAGATCAGCTGCAGAGAATCAATCCTATTGTGTTCTACATTCAAGAAGCTTTGAAGAAAGCCAAGTGAGGTTGATCTCAGCAGAGTTCTTCCAAAAAATCAACAAGAACCTATCAACTCATCTCTCTTTTTCTGAGTTGTAGGTATATACTGTGTATTCTTATTTTCTTGTAGGATCCTTAGGGATCTGAGTTGTAAGCCTGTAATTATAAAGGCTGAGTGGTAGGGCCTGTGTGCCTGAGTGTAGGAGATCTGTTTCTCTGAGTGTAGGCCTGTTGTGGCTGAGTGTAGGCTTTGTGAAGAAGCTGAGTGTAGGTATTGGAGAAGACTGAGTTGTAGGGCCTTGGGCCTGAGCTGTAGGAACCTGTTTGGGGTTCTGAGTGTAAGATCTGAGGATCTGAGATAGTGGAGAAGTTTGGCCGAATCTAGTACACTACTAAATAGGCGAAGGGGGAAAGTGGATGTACCCAAACCTTGGGGAACCACTATAAATCTGTGTGTTCACTGTGTGCATGGTTGATTCTGTGATTGCTGATTGATTTCTGTGAAGAAGTAATTATAACTCTGTGATATAATCTGTTATCTGCCTAAAAAGTGTTAAAAAGATTAAGTCACCTATTCACCCCCCCTCTAGGTGATTAGGTACAATTTCTTTCAAGTGGTATCAAAGCGAGGTTACTTAAAAAGGACTTAATTGTCTGAGTAGATCCTGTTGGCAGATTCAGTATAAGTAAAGTGCAGAATCAAGAAAATCAAGAAACATGGGTTCAGCAGAGAATCATAAGGAACTTGGATCCATGAAGTTGCTCATTTGCAGAAAGGAGATTTTTGGCATCTGGAAAGAAAGGGTGAGACTATTTATGGAAGCCTCAGACCCTAGAATATATATCACAGTTAAAGAAGGGTCATATGTGCCTATGAAGGTTTTAGTCCTGGATGCAAATCAGAGAACACCTAACGACTTTTCTGAAATGACAAAAGATGAGATAATTCTAGCCACCATGGACAAGAGGGCTCAGAATATCATTGTGAGTGTCATAGATGATGCTACATTTCAGAACTTGATACACTGTAAGACATCAAAGGAGATGTGAGATACTCTTATAGTGTATATGGAGGGTTCAGAAGAAGTTAGGCAGGACAGAAAGTCATTGTTAAACCAGGAATATGAAAGTTTCAGGCAAGGTAAGTCTGATAGCATAACAAAATGCTATAAGAAATTCTATAGGATTGTCAATGAGCTAATGTCCTATGGAAGAGATTTCAGTAATTATGAGCTAAATGATAAGTTCTTGAGGTCCCTAACAAAGGATTGGGACACCAAGATCTGTGCCATTAGGGAAATGGTCAAGTTAGCAGATATTCCCCCTCCAACTTTGTTTGGAAAACTGTTATCCTATGAAATGCAGTTAATGATAAGGAAGGAGGAGGAGAAGACTACAAGAAGTGAACATAAAGAAAGAGCAGTGACATTCAAAACAGAAGCCACCAAGAAATACAAAAGTAAGTCTCCATCTCCACCTCCAAAGGTTGCTGAGACTAAGTTAGATGATTCAGAAAGCAGAAAGTCTGAAAGCAGTGAGAGTGATGAGGACTTTGCAGCATTCACAAGACACTTTCAGAAGTTTCTAAAGAAGAAACAGTGGAGGACAAAGCCATCCACTTCACAGGGAAAAGATGACTATTATCAAAACAAGAAGTCATCAAAGAAAGACAGGAGAAAGTCCAAGTCAAATAGAACTTCATCTTCAAGGATAGTTTGTTATTGTTGTAACAAACAAGGATATGTGGTTGCAGACTGTCCAGAGAAAAGGAAAGAGTCAACATATAAGAAAAAGACTCAATTCAAGGGCAAGAAGGAAAGGTCCTTTGTTGCCAAGAAGGACAAAAGCCTGTTAGACATATCTTCTTCAGAAACTGAGTCAGAAGCTGAAGCATATATATGACTGTTTGCTGAAGAAGAGGAAGAGGAGTTCATCCAGATAATGAACTCTATATATGAGCAAGAGGACAATCAGTGCAAAGGACTGATGGCCTTAACAAAAGGTGATAAAATCAAGGAGCAGCCTGGACCTAGTAAGGTACAAAATTGTTCCTTAAGTTCAATTTCTAGTACTAGTTCAGATTCAGTTACATCAGCATCAAGTGATGCCAGTGGATCTGAATCTGAAGGACATGTTCATCAGTTGATTGATGAATATAGAGTTCTGTAGAAGCATTTAAGAAAAGCAAATCCTTGGCCAAGAGTCAGGCTAAGGAAATTGCAAGTCTCAAAGTGGCTGCAACTGATTTTGAGAAGCTGATTGATCAAAAGTTAAATGAAATAGCCAGACTGAAGAACATAACTGTTATTCAGATGGGGACTATAGCTTTTAAGAATGATCAAATCAGAAATCTGGAGATTAGTTTTCAGAAGGAGAGAGATATAGTTGCTAGGTTTTCTAAACCAAAGTCTGTTCTACCTTTGATTGATGAGTTTATACCTCACAAGGGTAAAGCTGGACTGGGGTTTACTAAACCTGCTAGGACTGTTCAGTCCAAGTCTAAGGGCAAAGCCCCAGCTCTCAACAAGCCAGCTATAGATAAAACAGCTAGGGATGTACCTAAGCAAAGGTACAATAGATTTGAGTGCTGGTGCTGTGGCAAGGTAGGCCACTTTGCCATAGACCATTGGCACAATTATAGTGCCAAGTTGAGTAGCAAACTGCCTGTTGGAAGATCTGCAGGTAGCTTTGTTAAGAGACAAACTAACCAGCACCAAGGACCCAAGAATTTTTTGGGTTCTAAGGTCAACTAATCTGTTTTGCAGGTGAGTTCAAGTGGTCATGCCCCAATATGGTACTTGGACAGTGGATGTTCCAGGCACATGACTGGAACTAGGGGATTGCTAAAGGACTACGCACCAATCAAGGATGGTCCTAAAGTCACCTTTGGTGGTTCTGAAAAAGGAATCATCAAGGGTTTTGGTAACATTTCTAGCACCCATATAACTATTACTCAAGTGGCTTATGTTAAAAGTTTGAAACATAACCTTATTAGTATAAGTCAACTGAGTGATTTAGGATATGGCATCTCATTTGTCAAAGATGGTTGTCATATCAGGAGGTCAAATGATCAAGAGATCATTTTGACAGGTTATAGAAAGAGGAATGTCTATTGCCTAGACATTATGAGTGAGAACAATGTTTCTTCAGTGTGTCTTGTAGCTGATGAGAAAGTCTCTCATTGTGTCAAATGGCACACGAGACTAGCCCATCTCAACTTCAAGACAATTGGCCAACTCTATAGCAAAGAGTTAGTGAGGAATGGTCCTCAAGTTAAGTGTATTAAAGATGGAATATGCTCAGCTTGTCAAAAGGGCAAGCAGACTAGATCCACCTTTAGTAGCATTGAAAACAAAGATGCTGTGAGGTGTTTATACCTTTTGCATATGGATCTCTTTGGTCCTATGCAAGTTCACAGCCTAGGTAGGAAGGTCTATACCTTTGTGGTTGTAAATGACTACTCAAGGTTTTCCTGGGTGTTCTTCCTTAGACAGAAATCTGAAACACCTAGTATCTTCTATAGTTTTGTCAAACAAATTCAGAATGAACTAGACAGTACAGTGGTCAAGATAAGAAGTGACCATGGTACTGAATTCAAGTCTGATAGTATGACAAAACTATGTGAAGAATTTGGGATATTTCAGGAATTTTCTTCACCAAGAACACCTCAGCAAAATGGCATTGCTGAGAGGAAAAATAGAACCTTGATTGAGGCTGGTAGAACCCTATTAAGTGACACATCTCTCCCAGAATATTTCTGGACTGAGGCAGTTAATAGTGCATGTCATGTAATTAATAGGGCTACCATTACTAAAAGCCACAATAAGACCCCCTATGAGATTGTGAAAGGCAGAAAACCAAACCTATCCTACTTCAGGATCTTTGGTTGTAAATGCTTTATACTTAACAATGGAAAGTCTTACTTGACTAAGTTTGCTGCCAAATCCCAAGAGGGGATATTTGTTGGGTACAACAACAATAGTAAGGCTTATAGAGTCTACAACTTGACTACTCAAGTTGTAGAAGAGTCAGTACATGTAGTATTTGATGAAGCTAGACTTATTAACCATGAGTTGTCTAGAAGTATTTGCAGCTCCACAGGTGTAACTAAGAAGATGGACAAGCTCACTATTGAAGAAGGACCTACTGCAGGTCAGAATGTAGATGATAGTGGCTGTTGTCTAGGGGGAGTACTACATGTATCTAATGCAGAAGAAGACCAAGGAGTGCAGCAAGTTGAAGAAGCTGAAGGAGTTCAACCTGAAGCCAGGATGCCTCCAGCTAATAGACATCTAAGAGATCATCCAGCAGATCAAATCATTGGTGATCTAAGACAAGTGGTACAAACAAGGAGCAGAAATTTGAGTGCAGTGCTCTACCCCAGTTTTCTATCCCAAGTAGAGCCAAAGAAGTTTGAAGAAGCCATCCTAGACCCTCATTGGATTGAGGCAATGCAAGAAGAGCTAAATCAGTTCAAGAGATGCAAAGTCTGGGAGCTTGTTCCAAAACCAAAAGACCACAACATAATTGGAACCAAGTGGATCTTTAGGAACAAGATGGATGAACATTAAGTCATTATTAAGAACAAATAAATTCTGGTTGCTAAGGGATATAGGCAGGAAGAAGGTATTGACTTTGATCAAACCTTTGCTCTAGTAGCCAGACTGGAAGCCATAAGAATGTTCCTAGCCTATGCAACCTATCAAGGTTTTAAAGTATACCAAATGGATGTTAAGTCAGCCTTTTTGAATGGCAATCTGAAAGAAGAGGTCTATGTGGAACAGACATCAGGCTGCAAAGAAGATAGAAAAAGTACAACTTGAACCTGTCAATTCCTAGGTGGAAGACTGATATCATGGAGTAACAAGAAGCAAACAAGTGTGGCTATCTACACAGCAGAATCAGAGTATGTGGCTGCAGGAAGTTGCTGTGCTCAACTTCTATGGATACAACATCAGCTTGAGGATTATGGTATTCAAGTAAGTAGAACACCACTGTTTTGTGATTCTACTAGTGCTATATCTATTGCAAACAATCCTGTTTCCCATAGTATAACTAAACACAATGAGATAAAATATCATTTTCTAAGAGAACATGTTGAAAAAGAAGATATTTCACTAGAATATGTTAATACAGATAATCAACTAGCTGATATGTATACTAAGCCTCTAGAAGAAACCAAGTTCAATAGGTTTAAAATTGAATTAGGTATGATAAACTTAGAATAAGTTTACAGAAATGGCTAAGTAAAATAGTGTCGACACACAGAGTTGTCTGTGTCGAGATAGAAAATTGGCGTCGACACTTCAGAGAAAAGGTGTCGACACATCTAAGAAGTTGGTGTCGACACTTCAGAGAATTAGTGTCGACACATACAGGGTAGGTGTCGACACATCCAAGGTGGTGTCGACACTTAGTATTTACACAGAATTAAACAAGTAAAGTCTCGACTAAGTGTCGAGCTAAGTGGTGTCGACACATAAACAAGTGTCGACACATATATTCTGTCGACTATACTTGTGTCGACACATAGTTGTCGAGATATTATATGTCTGTGTCGACACTTTTTAACTGTGTCGACACAATTTCAGTTTCTTGATACGCCCTTTCATCTTCAATCCTAGAAAGGTATAAATAGGATTTCGCCATTATCTGTCGACACACTCACCAAAGTTTCGAGACCAAACTTGTTTGTCGACACCTCTCTTCTCTCAATTTAAATTCTTCAAACCCTAATGGCGCCCAAGCTCGAGGAGAACGTGAACGAAGGATATGAACTGGTGTGGCATGTATTTGATGATGCTGAATCTGAGGTCAAGGATGTGGTAACCCTAGTTGCAAACTCAGGGTTAGATTTTCTTGTTTCAGAACCAACCAAAATATGGAAGAAAGAAGTATTGGAATTTCTGAATGGAGCAACCCTAGACGAATCTGGATTCAAGATAAAGTCAAGGGTTCATGGAGAAAAGGTGAAAATCTCACCTAAAAGTCTGAGAAAGATACTTCAGTTACCAAGGACTAAGGAAGAAGAGAATGTTTCTGCTTCTAAAACTAGGGAAGCATTAACTTGGTGTGGTTTGGATTCCAATATGAAAATTGGATCAGTGTTCAATAGAAAGGGGATGAACAGCCAAGACAAATTTCTCTCAGAAATTGTTGGCAAGGTGATCTTGAGTAAGCCTGTAGGGCATGACAGGGTATCAACCCATATGTTTAGTCTCATGACAAGGATTATCTTCACACTGCAAACTGATTGGTCTGTAGTAGTATTTGAGAAGATTAAGGAGAGTATGAAGAAGCCCAATTTGGGTAGGATACTAAGTCTTTACTTGGCTGGTAGTATACCAGAAGTAATGAGTCAAGCTGCTGGATCTAAAATCAACCACATGAGGAAGATGGACATGAGACTCTTCTCTAGATGGGATATAGTCTTGACAAAGGAATTACCAACACCTGAGAAGATACCACCCCAACAGAAGAAGAAGAAGATAGCCCCTGTGGCTCAAGATTCATCTAGCAGTTCAGAAGAACAAGTTGTCTTTACACCAGATGATGAACAAGAAACTGGAATTGCTGGAAAGTCTCCAGATAGACAAGAAGCTGCATACAAGTATGGGGAGCTACCATAGGCAAGCGGATGTACCCAAACCTTGGGGAACCACTATAAATCTGTGTGTTCACTTTGTGCATGGTTGATTCTGTGAATGATGATTGATTTCTATGAAGAAGTAATTATAACTCTGTGATATAATCTGCTATCTGCCTAAAAAGTGTTAAAAAGATTAAGTCACCTATTCACCCCCCCTCTAGGTGATTAGATACAATTTATTTCAAGAGCCAACACACTTAGAAAGTGAAATGACTTCTCAAACTATTTTTGAGGTAATCCAAGAAGTTAATCAAATAATTTTCAATAATGAGGATGAAACACTAACTGTGCCCTTGATTGATGTTGACCAGACCACTCAACTCAATAGTCTAGCACAAGATGTTATCATGGAGGATACATCTACAGCTGCTGAGGCTCCAGAGTTAAGAGTGCCTCCAGTCCAAACTCAACAAGAGTTTACCCTTGAAGAGTTATTCCTTGATATATAGATACTATGAACTGAGGGGGAGCAAGTCAGAACTGAGGGGGAGCAAGCCAGGACTGAGGGGGAGCAAGCTGGAATTGAGGGGGAGAAACCTAGGACTGAAAAAGAACTGCCTCCTACTCCTCAGGAAAGAGTTGATATAGCAAGTACCTCAGCTTCTGAAGATGAAGTAGCAACTCAAGCAAAAAAGAGAAATCTAATGGTTTTCAGAAGAAGAAGCCAAAGCTATAAAAGGGCATTCCAAACTGCTCCACAACCAGTTCCTGCACATGATTTTAGCTCCTTACTGGTATCTTTGCAAGTAAAATTAGATGAACAAAGAATAGCCATAGAGAAATATATAGATGAAACTCATAAAGATTTGCAATTCTCCTTGGCTCAGGATATCAAATCAATTAGATTTGAGGTAAACCAGAATAAGAGCGAGATGACAGATTGCTTTCACAAAGGAGGTAATGCTGTGGTTTTCCTAGCAAAACAACATGAGGGAATAAAGACTAAAGTTGATGATATAGTTGTTATGCAAGTCTATGTCCTAAAAAATCAACCAAGGATGAATGATAATCTTACAGAATCACATAATGTGATTGTTACAGAATTAAAGAATACTGCAACTGCACTGACTGAGGCAAGGGCTAAAGACAAATCAGAGTTTGATAAGAAACTTCAAGAGGATTTAGCCACTTTCCAATCTGCACTTCAAGCCTCTCAGAAGATTATATCTGCTCAGCTTATAAAGTTTAAAACCTATTATACAGAAGGGACAAATTATCTGGATACTCAAATCAGGTTTCAAAAAAATGATCTCAGGGATCATATTGAAAGAGAAGTCATAAAGGGGGAGAGGTTGATAGTCAATGCTAGCTCAGAGCATGCCAAATGGATAACAAATGCTGTTAGAGCAACTCTGGGATATCCACCTCTATATGATGATGATAACACTGCTGAGTCAGGACAACACTGCTGGGTACTAAAAATGTTATCATTGAGAAAGTAGAGTCAGTGACAGCTTTGAATAAAGAGCAAGAAGCTCGGCTCTCAAAGAAAAGGTTTAGAGAACAGACAGAGTTGAAGCCTGATTTTGAGCAATGAAGTCCTACTTTCAGGAATTTTATCTTGATTGCCTAGAAAGCTGTGAATGACAAGACCCATGAAAGGGGTAAATGGTACACTGAGCAAGAATGGAACAAGTATAAAGCCAAGCAGGAAGCCATTTTACAATACAGAAGGAAAGCAAAAGATGGGAAGTTACATGCAAATGCTCTGGAGCCTAGCAAGTACTTCCCAAAGGATTTTCATTATTTTGAAAGGCAAAGGATAAGGGCTGAAGAATAGAAAAGGAAAGATCTGAAAGGGAAGAAACCTGCTGATGATGCTGAACCTACTGTGCAGGCTCAGGTCAAACCAGGAAAAGACATAGTCATCAAGGAGCCAGATCAGCCTTAGAATATATTAACTAGATTTTACAACAATGTAATCTTTAATTGTTATAAAAATCTATGTAAACTGATTGTTGAAAAACTTTTGATAGTTTAAACAAAACAATGATTCATGCTCACTGTGTTTGCATTATTCTGTAATGACATATTTTACATGTTTTTTTATATGTTACCCTGTCATGTAATATTTATATACATCATAATGTGTGTTTATTATAAATGGTGTATATCATTGACTATGAGTTATGACTTCTCCAAATAGGGGGAGATTGTTGGGTACATTGAAAAATGTGTACCAGATTTGGAGAAGCCTCACGCAACTCAGTAATATACATCAAGGTGTATTTGATGTTGTTTTGAGTTTACATGTGCAGGTTAAGAATATGCAGGAAAAGTTTCTAAGTCCATGAGTCGACACCAGAAGAAGTTGTGTCGACACTTGTGAAGGCTTGTGTCGACACTTGAAAAAAGCTGTGTCGACACCTGGAGACAATTGTGTCGACACTTGGAGAAGCAGTGTCGACACACAGAAAGTTCAGTTGACACACAGAAAGTTCAGTCGACATCAACTGTGTCGACACACAGGCCTTGTGTCGACACACAGAAAGCTCAGTCGACATCAACTGTGTCGACAAACAGGACTTGTGTCGACACACAGAAAGTTCAGTCGACATCAACTGTGTCGACACACAGGACTTGCATCGACACACATACCAGAATTTCTTCTGAGTTAATTGTGCCAAGATAAGAAGTGACTGTGTCGACACACAGGACTTGCGTCGACACATTCTTACAGATTTTATGTCAAGAATCAGTGTCGACACCATGAGAGCTGTGTCGACACCATCAAGGATTGTGTTGACACTTAGTCTACTTGTGTTGACGCATGTGAAGTTCAGACTCGACACTTTGCTGACAGAGACAAAGTTTCAAGAAGTGACTGGAGACTTGACAGTTGCCATTACCAACCGGTCTACTACAACTGTCAGATCTGTCAGAAGTTGGTTAGCAACCGGATCAGCTGGTAATCTTGGATGAAGTCTATATAAAGACAGATTCTATCAATAGAGGATAACGAAAAATAACGAGAAAAAAAGGAAGATGAAGTACACGAAATCACAATTACAACAGAAGATCCAACATATATAAGGAAATCCAGTCAGAGATTTCAAGTGAATCTAAGTGAAGAATTCCAAAGTATCTTTAGAAGAATTTGTAGAGAGAGAGAGCTCCAACAATTCAAGTGAAGAAAGAGACTATCAACAACTAGTCTCTTAAGAGCAGATCCTGAACTAATCTGCAAAGAAGAATTCATATTGATTTCTGGATTTTAAGAGGAAAGCTGATTGAAGATCATCTTCAAGAAATTCAACCTTATTGTGTTCAGATTTAAGAAGCTTTGAAGAAAGCCAAAGACAGGTGGATTTCTGAGAAATCAGATTCTTCAAGAACTGATCAAGAAATCTTTCTACCCATTCTCTCTCAACTTGGGTGAAAGATACAAATTATTTTTATCATTTTTCTGTAAGATCATTATTGATCTGAGTTATAAGCCTAAGTTATAAAGGCCGAGGTAGGGCTGGGTGCCTGAGGTAGGAGATTTACATCTCTGAGTTGTAGGTCTTGGGAGGCTGAGGTAGGGCTGTGTGCCTGAGGTAGGAGAGTTGATTCTCTGAGTTGTAGGCCTGGGTGAAGGCTGAGGTAGGGCTTAATTACCTGAGTTGTAGGAGAGTGGACTCACTCTGAGTTGTAGGAACCTTGACTGGGTTCTGAGCTGTAAGATCTATAGATCTGAGAAGGAAGGAAGAAGTTAGGCCGAATCTAGCACACTGCTAGATAAGCGAAGGGGGAAAGTGGATGTACCCATCATTCGGGGAACCACTATAAAACTGTGTGCCATCTGTGATTGTGTGATTTCTGTGATGTAGTAGCAGTAGATCTGTTTGATTCTATGTGATTAACTGAATTTATATTCTGCCTTAGAGTATCACCCCCCCACCTCTAGGTGTTTAGGTTATCTTGAAACCAATTCTTTCACTCTATCACCCTCTCAAATGGCCGCCCCTTCTGATTCTGATGATATATTCGCAGCACCACCTTGTCTATGGGGGACTGCAACAGATATACCCATCAGACTTTTTGCTGATCGGTGTGATGACATTGTGGTGCCGTCTCTCCCCATGTATTCTCCCCCTCTTGTTGATTCACCCCCGAAGGAACCCGCACATATTTTCTCTGATGTTGTTATTCCTCCGCCTTCTTTGCAAGAATTATCTATCCCTATTTTTTATGAGCCGGTTGACGATGTTAGGCTGGATTGTGATTCAGAGCCCGAGGTTGCGCCGAAGTGGGATGAGGACTCTACTATCTCCGACGGAGAGTGTGGATCTTCAGAGCACTAAGACGCACCCCGGTGGGATGAGGAATACCCTCTTTCTAATGTGGAGGTTTGCACCCCTTTATTGGACGAAGCCGTTTCTCTTGCCATCGAGGACCTTGAACTCTCGGATTCCCCTCGCCATGACTCATATGACACCGACGATGAGCTATGTTTGGATCCTGCTGGGAGTGAGACCGGGACCACTCCCCCTATTTCTGATTCTTTTAGTTATTCATCTCCTTTATTTCTTGATCCCATTTCTGTATCTGAGCGTGTACGGGTTGAGTCTTCGCAAGTGCTTCAGGAGGACTTGGAGCTTTTAGCTCGAGTCATGGATGATAACATCCTCTTTTACGAGGAGGTTGATTCCTCCTCTGTTGAGGAAGCTCCATTCATCGCTTTCTCCTCCTGCAGTCTCCCTGTAGACGATACCTTGCTAGGCAAGGATTTATTTTGTGTTAAGATGAGCGAGGACCAGTGTTCCTCCTCTTTTTATTTCTTATTTCCTCTACCTGTGTTGGGCAGGTATTACTATTTAGGTAGAGGGGTAACTGCTCTATCTCCGTATCGGTACTTGCTACCGCAATGGATATTAGGCCAGTTACCTGTGCATTTTTCTTTTCATAGGCCCATTGTCTAGAACTGCATAGAATTTAATAAGTCGTGCTGGGATGACAATAACCCCAGTAGTTATCTTATATTTCCTGTATTTTTTATTTTTCATGTCTAGCTTAGTTTTAGCATTTCTTTGTATTTTCAATTTTTCTTTTATTTTTGCGGAGCTCACCCCTGCAGGTATTCATGACAAATTCGTATTGGCGGGGTTGTGATTCTTCATATGGCGGGCCTGCTTCAGGTTTCCACGCGTCTTCTTGTATGCTCACTGGCTGAGCATGGGTAACCTCTTCCCTTAGCTTTTTATGATTTTAATTTCTCTATCATATGCTGTGTAGTTTAGTTTAAGTTTAGGGGAGAGCCAGTTTTGTTACCTTTTGCACGTGCACATCTCATGTGCATACTAGAAACTTTTATAGTTTTATTTTGATTAGTTCATTACACTGCACACCACTGCACCCACTTGAGCGCGTGCTTAGCTGTTAGTGTGCCGCGAGTTAAACTCATTTCTTCGTTAGATTTGGGGAAAATTATGGTGCTGGCTTAGGATTGTGAGACAAAGTAAAATGTTGATCTTGTTGTGTTTCTAGTCAACTGCTCTCGTCTCGTGTAGAAATTCGAGTAGATTTAATTTTTTTGTATGCTTATGGTTTTATACTTTTCTATTTGCGTAAATATCTTTTTATTCTACTCAAAAGTTGGTGAATCCGGCGTGAATCAAACGGCAGTATAGGAATGTATGTAGCCGTCACTAGACTCGTTTTTCTCGAGTCAGGAGGAAGGATCATCTTTCTCGGTGGCTAAGAACTTGCCCCAAGCTACTCTCGAAGCATGGGTACTTGGTTAGTCTTGCGTAAGCGTGATGTATGCCATCATTTTGGCCCGGTTGAGCTTTGTACCGTTCCTAACGTCATATCCTCGCTAGCCCCATTGTGCTTACCCTTCTTTTGATTCAGCTCCACCTTCATTCATCAAAGCCCCATAGTCTATCCTAGTCGCATACCCAAGTCGAGTTTAGTTTTTTATATTTTTCATGATGAGATGTGATGTGGTGTTATTATTTGTGAAAATGTGGAAGTGCTCCCAAGTTTATATCTGCTGAATTGTGAAAATAAAATGAATAAAAAGAAAAAAAAAAGAAAAATATTTGTAAAGTCAAAAAAAAAGTGAAAAGAAAAAGTTTAAATTGAAAATCTTTTTGGAAATGTGATTATTTTTGGAGTAGGCGGTGCACACACCCATATGTTAAAAGTTAAGTCTGGAGGTGTGGTGTACCTGCATATATTGTGGTTAGCGGTTGGATTCTTTTTAGGCTAGCTCATTTGGGTTAGGTGCATAGCCTTTCTTTTTATAATTGATTACCTCACCGTAACCCAAGCCCCGTGATTATCCTAAAGTCCTACGGATTTGCGCTTGAGTCTAACTAGTGCCGCGGAGAGAGTATGAACGGGCAAGCGTATGGTCCCCGACATTGGTGGATTCCTTTGGAGGTGATCCTGAGCCCCGATCTTTGGCAAAGCTCACCTTAGTGGCCTGCCTACTTTCTTCCTATGTGTGACTGGTTGATTCACCGTGATTCTATTTTTTGAGTAGTAATAAATTTTTGATACACATTGTGAAAAATATAAACTATTCTGCATACTTAGAAATTTTCTCTATTGTATTTTTACGCACGCGAGCAAGCGATTTCGCATGGTACTTTGTTTTTCAATTTCTTTGTTAGCTAGTAATTTTCCCTATCTGCTTAGATTTTGTTTGCTCTGGACGCGCAAACAGTTAAGTCTGGGGGTGTGATGAGTCTGATTTATATAGGGTTTTTCGGACTCATCTAGGCTAGTTTTCATGCGTTTGCACTTCACTTTTAGTTCTATATCGTTCATATTTCATCTTGTCAATATTTCCATAGGAAGTGCACACTTTGGCCCGTGGTTGTGTATTTTTGTACTTTTATTATTTGTACTCCTTATTGTGCTCATCTGGAATGTCTACACATATCAGTGCTGGGTTTAGGGGTCGTATGCGTGTTCCGGGGATGTTTGGAAGCAGGAATACTGCGCACGATCATCGGATATATTGCGCACGACCACTGGTCGTGCGCCGATGATCGTGCGCAATGTACGCTGATTTCCAGAATATGCCTGGGGTAATCACACGACCACTGGACATAGTGCGCATGACCACCAGTCGTGCGCCACTACATTGATTCCTCTTTTCCTGGAGTCCTGTCTGGGGTAATCGCACGACCATTGGACATAGTGCGCACGACCACGAGTCGTGCGCCACTGCTCGTGCGCGTTATCCTAGTTCTTCTTCTTAATCTGCCATGCCAGTGCGCACGATCACTGGACATAGTGCGCATGACCACTGGTCGTGCGCCCGTGATCGTGCGCATTGTTATTTTGTTTTCTATAAAAATGTAGGTTCCGCCCTAATTCGGGGATAGCTCATTTTCCTCCGCCGTTTTCTTCTCCGAGGAGGGATTCCGCCGTCCTCCTTCAATCTCCACCCTAGGGAGGTGCTCCGGGCAAGCTTTCACTGCCAAATCCAAGCCGGATCTCCCTCTCGGCCTCCTCCTTTATCCTTGAGCTTCAAGAAGAGCTAGACCTAGCTATCTCCACCAAGCTAGGAGAAGTTGTGTCATCCTCCACCGGATCGTGACACGAAGAAGATGGGCCATTGGAAGGTGGTGACAACGCTTCTCTACCCCGGACACAGTTGAGGACCGAGCTTGGACGCGGATTGACAACCCGATGATTCCAACCGTGAATCCTCAGCAAGACTTCGGATCCGGTTGATTTCACACACTTTTCTTCTCTTATTGTTGATGGTTTAGTTGAACTCTTTGTATTTGATGAAGTTATGCTTAGTGTAATATACGTTTATGTGTAATCATGTCTATGTGATTGGATGTTTTCGTTATTTACTTGAGGTGTGCCTATTTGTCCATCCACCATACATCAGTTCTTACCGCACTAGCAATTGCTAGTGGCGTGCGTAGCGAAGAGGTGCTCACGACCCTCATTCCGTCGTTCTAACCACCTCATCCGCAAGCCTACTCGTCCATCCGCCCAGCGATTCGGTCCATAACAGCCCGACTAGTCTTCCATCCCGCCTGACGAAGCATCGCATAGCGGCGTTACATAGGAGTAGTTGATAGTGTTTTATTTTCTTTGTTCGCAAATATCAAAACCCCCATCATTTCCACCGACCTAAGGACTTCAATCTCAAGTCCTCCTCGAAATTAACTCCACCTTAATGTGTTCCTTGAGAGATCGATACTTGGGAAAACTCGCCCATTTTATATTACTTGTGCGACCGATTCACTGCCATGATCTTTAGCATCAGGATCCCGATCACTCACAATGCTCTTGGGCAATCCACATTCATCACATGTTTGAAAAAGAGTCGTGTTGTATCTTCCGTTGTTGCATCCTTAGTACTTAGAATGAAAGTGCATCCTTAGTAATGACATGAGCAAGGAAATGCACCTTCTCTTGGACAAAGGAGCATTTTGACGGTTTGACATAGAATTTATTCTCCCTTAGCACTTTGAACACCTAGTGAAGATGTTGCGCATGCTCTTCCAATGTGTTACTATAGATGAAAATATCATCCAAGTATACCCCCACAAGCTTGTCTAAGAAGGAGTGAAAGATTTGATTCATCAATGTGCAAAAAGGTTGTGGGTGCATTGGTTAGGTTGAATGGCATCACCAACCACTCAAATGATTCATATCTTATTACACATGTAGTCTTTGGCTCATCCCCATTTGTGATTCGTACTTGGTGGTAGCCCTTTTGTAGGTCCATCTTTGTGTATATTCTTGCACTCACGAGTTGATCGAGCAAGTCAGTAATCAATGGTACGAGATACTTGTTTTTTATAGTTACCCTATTTAGCGCCCGATAGGCAGTACATAACAACAATGTCCCATCCTTCTTCGTATGAAAGATAATCAGCGCACCAAATAGTGCATTTGATGGTCTAATCATTCTCTTTTCAAGCAGTTCATGCAACTGCTTTCTCAACTCCTTAAGCACTGGTAGAGCCATCCAATATGGTGCCTGTCTGTGGCTTTCTTCACTCTCCAACTCAATCTTATGATCCACCTCCCTATGAGGTGGCAACGTTTTTGGTAGCTTTGCTGGCATCATATACTCATTCTCCTTCTGGGCTTCTGAAATAAGTGAAGGTACCTCCTCCATAGTCTCATCAGCTTCCTCCATCATAGTTGCCAAACAGTAGGCTCTCCTTTCATGACTCCTTTTGCGATCTGCATCGCCGAAAGTTGGTTGGCTCCATTATTTGGCAGACCTTCTACCGTGGGAACCATGCAAGTTACACCTTTCTTCATGATGCACGCCGAGCGGCAAGTTGGCATGTGATAATTCATTGCCGTGATTGAGAAATTGACTTGTCCTCTCAATTTTCCCAAGTGGAGCTCCATGACACAAACCACCCCAGGTAACGGTCTCGCCTTTCCATTCTCGATTATAAGCCATCCAACGCACTTTATCACTTGAAGGCCAAGCCTATGTGCCTCTTCATCTGTCATAAAATTGTGCGTTACTCCTGTGTCCACCAAAGCTTTGGTAGCTATGTATTTATTCATGGCCTCAATGCACATGAGCCATTTTTAGTCTCCTTCTCTAGGGATTTCAAATTCAAGGCATTTAGAAGTTGCAAAAAACACATTTGCATTATACCTTCTTCGTTCTCGAGTTTACTTGCATTCTCCTCTTGTAGCGCTGAGAGAGAACTGAGTTTTGGGCACTTGTTCATCGTGTGTGGTCCCTTGCATAGATAGTATCCAACTTTTGATGTAAATACCTTGCTTCTGGCATCCTTGTCCTTCCCATAAGAAGGATTTTGATCCCCTCTGGGTGGTCTCCACAACCCTTGCCTTTCTCCCCCACCTTTGGTGCAGTCACTCATAATGACTTTCTTTGTAGCATCAACTGATGGTCGTTGAAATTATGTCATGGCTTCTACTTGCTGCAATTACTTCATCTAATTTATTTTTATCATGTCTATGCACTTCTTGTTTTATCCAATTTTGAAGACCATGTTTAAAATTAAAGAGTTAGTCATCTTTTGACATACCTGACACCATCTGCATCAATGTTTAAAACTCCTTCATATACTCCGTGATTGAAGCATTTTGCTTCAGCTCCTTCAACATCTTCCTTTCCTCGTTGGCAATGTTCTCCAGCTAGAAGTGTCTCTTGAGTTCAATATTGAATTTCTCCCATATATCAAGGTTGCATGTTCCTTTCTTGATATCTGCAAGCTTCTTTTGCCACAAAAAAGATGCAATATCTGAAACATAGTAGCTTGTAGTCTTTACCTTAAGTATCTCTTTCATGAGATTACATCCTTCGAATTAGACCTCCATTAGATAAAGGAAGTGTTCAACTTCCTTAGCATACCTCTTTTCAGTGGAAGTCTTTGGTTTAGGCACATTGATCCTTGAGTTTGTCACAACCCCATCGTTGCCATCATTTATGAAGCCCTTCCTACATACGGCCAATTCCTCCTCCAATGTGGAGATCTGCTCCTCATAGTCATCCACAAGCTGATCTCACCTTTGTGTATGCTCCGCACTTGCATCAAGACAAGTTGGATTTGATATTTCAATAGATTCAGCTCTCCGCAAGCTAGTGTCACCTGCTTGACAACCTCTAGTTCTCCACGAACATGTAGGTGGTCTTGTTCTACCGCCGTCATGCACTTGTCCCAATCCACCAAGGCAAGATCTAAGTTTCTGGGCTCACGAGATTTGCTTTGGCTTCATTTTTTCATGTTGTTGCCTCGCCTCCTGGCCACGCTCGTCCATGTTCAAATGGTCCACTTTACTAGCCATCTAGTCTTCTCTTGTACCAATCACAAACTTGGGTAAACTTGGCTCTGATACCAACTTTCATGGACTTGACTATTTCCAAGCTTCTGTGCGGGCTTAGCTTCTCCTTGCCACTCTGTGTAGACAAGCTAAGACAGTCTTCCTTGAAAGAACTAAGTGTTGAACTCAAGAGAATGCTCACGAGTTAAAGATCTCAAGAACTCTCTGAAAGTTAAGAGTTACTACTCACCTAGAGGGGGGATATGTGTTTTACTAAGTTATTTTATTCTTGTGGTTTTATTTTGAAAGTTTTTTGATGGTGGTCATAACAATTATCTTGTCAAACATACATTATATGGTGACTGTGTTTTGTCCAAACTCACCAGAGCAAAAGGTCACGTCAAAACGGGGCATTAAATTAGATCATTTTTTTTGTTTTCTCTCCCTGAGTAATAAACGAGTGAATCATTCGGCTAACTGTAGACATGTTTATGTAATTTATTGCTTTATAGGTTGTTTGCCTTCGGCCATGGTTAAACTATTACTTAACATAGTTGGTGACTCAATACCTTAATGTAGTTTGAGCAGACTATAACGGACTTGTCTCTTTTTAAGCTTCTGTGTGGCATTTGCTCGTCCTTGCCACTCCATGTAACCAAGCTAATTCGGTCTTTCTTGCAAGAACTAAGTGGTGAACTCAAGTGAATGCTCATGATTTAAAGATCTCTAGAACTCTCTATTGCTTCTCCAAATCTGAAGTGAATACAAATGAGGGGATCTTCCCCTCTTATAGACCCGAAAGAGGTTTATCTCCAAAGTACAAAACATTCTAAATCCCTACTATTTTAGATTATTCTATATATCTCTAGTGTGCACATGATACATGAATTCTCTAGAAGTTTCATGACTCATCTCATAAACAATACTCTAAATTTCTCTAGAATCCTCTTAAAAATTAACCCCAAAGATGATGGACCGTGACATCCTCTCCCACCTATTCTTGTGACGTTCTCGTCTCCTCGTACTGCTGAAGGATGTCCTTGAATTGCCACAGGTCTTCTGATGTCCCCCATGTAGTCTCAGACTCTAGCAATCCCTTCCATTTGATCAAGTAATATGTGTATGACAGCACACCTCTTATTTGGACCACTCTTTTTGTGAGCACCTCTTCAATACCTGTGTCAAAATAACTTTTTATCACGGGAGGTGTCCATTGAGAGTATCCTCTTTGAATCTCTTCATCATCTCCATAGTATGGCTTGAGCATACTCACATGAAACACCTAGTGTATCTTCAAAGAACTTGGTAAGTCAAGATGGTAAGAAACTTTACACATCCTAATTGTAACTAAAAATGGGTCTTCATACATCCACACCATGCCTTTGTGTGCACTACGCGAGGCCATGAACTGCTATGGTAGGAGCTTCACCACCGCCTTATCTCCCACTGAGTACTTCACTGGTTGTCTCTTTGTATCAATCCACTTCTTCATCTTCTTGTGAGCCTTCTCTAAGAACAATCTAGCGAAGTCGGCATGTTCCTCCCATGACTTGGACATCTTCCATGCTCCTAGGATCCTTCCATACTTTATAGTGGACGTTAATGTGTGGGGTGTGTGGGGTTTCCACCCGATAGCAAGCTCGAATGGACTCCGAACTGTAGCCTCACTCTATTGTAAGATGGCAGAAAATTGTGCCACATCCATAAGTTTTGCTCAATACTTTTGATTAGAACTCTCAAAGTGTTGTAAGTAACACTCCACAGTGTATTCACCCTCTCGGTTTGTTTACTTCATTGGTTGTCTCTTTGTATCAGTCCACTTCTTCATCTTCTTGTGAGCCTTCTCTAAGCACAATCTAGCAAAGTCGGCATGTTCCACCCATGACTTGGCCATCTTCCATGCTCCTAGGCTCCTTCCATCCTTTATAGTAGACGTCAATGTGTGGGGTTTGTGGGGTTTCCACCCAGTAGCAAGCTCGAATGGACTCTAAACTGTAGCTTCACTTTGTTGTAAGATATAGGAGAATTGTGCCACATCCATAAGTTTTGCTCAATACTTTTGATTAGAACTCTCAAAGTGTTGTAAGTAGCACTGCAATAGTGTATTCACCCTCTCGGTCTATCCATCTGACTGAGGGTGAAAGTTGGTAGAGAAGTTCAATTCTGTACAAAGTAGCTTGGAGAGCTTAGTCCATAGATTCCTAGTAAAGTGGGGATCCCGATCGCTCACAATGCTCTTGGGCAATCCACATTCACATGTTTGAAAAAGAGTCGTGCTTAGCTCCACATTCCAAAAGTTGTTGGTTGATTGTTCTTCACTCTATCTTGTTGGCAAACAAGACATGTCTTCACGTAAAGCTTGATGATATCCTTCATCTGCGGTTAGTAGTAGGAATATTCCATCAAGGCTAATTTGTGTTTCTGCCCTAGATGTCCATTCTTATGACACTCTTTGATCAAGTCCCTCTGTAGATTACCCCATTTTGGGATGTATAACCTTCTTATTTTGGTGTAGAGTAGCATGTCCTCTACCCAAAATCTCTTGGCTCGTCCTTCTTGATCCAGTTGCATGAGTTGCTTGGAAAGGGGATCCATGTCAAGCCATCTCTTTACTTGCTCTACTAAGTTGCACTTTTCCATATATATTGCTTCTAACTCCGCCTTGCGGCTAAGTGCATCTGGCACAACATTGGCTTGACTCGATTTGCGCTCTAAGACAAAGTAAAATTTCGCCCAGAAGTCATGCCATCTTGCTTACTTTACCGAGAATTTCTTCCAAGTTTGAAAGTAGATTATTATGTTGTCAATCTTAATTATGAATTGTGCTCCAAGAAATTAGTGTCTTCATACCTGCAAGTAATGGATGATGGTAGTCATCTCCTTTTCTTGCACTATATAATGTTGCTCTGCCTCATTTAACATGTGGCTCTCGAAAGAAATAGGTTGTCTTTCTTGCATTAATACCCCACCAATAGCAAGGTCGGAGGCATCCTTATGCAGCTCAAATAATTTTGCAAAAGCCAGGTAGTACAAGCATTGGCTTCATGATCATTGTCCTCTTTAAATCTTCAAAAGCTTGTTGGCATTCCTCCGACCAATTCCAAGTCTTCTCCTTCTTGAGCAGGTCTCTAAGTAGGACTATCTTCTTTGAATATCCCATGATGAACTGCATATAGTAGTTCACAAAGCCAAGAAATGATTGCAGCTCCGTCACCTTTGTTGGTGGCTCCCATTCGATGATTTCCTGCATCTTATCCATGTCCATCCGTAATTGGCCATGCCCAATGACATGCCCAAGGAAGTGCACCTCCTCTTTGACAACTGAGCATTTTGACTATTTGATATAGAGTTCATTATCCCTTATCACTTTGAACATCAAGAGAAGATGTTACACATGCTCTTCCAATGTGTTATTATAGGTGACAATGTCATCCAAGTATACCACCACAAGCTTGTCCAAGTAGGAGTGAAATTTTTGATTCATCAATGCGCAAAAGGTTGTGGGTGCATTGGTTAGACCAAATGGCATCGCCAACCGCTCCAATGATTTCTACCTTGTTACACATGTAGTCTTTGGCTCGTCCCCTTATGCGATCCGTACTTGGTGGTAGCACTTTTGTAGGTCCATCTTTGTGTATACACTTGCACTCCTGAGTTGATCGAGCAAGTCAGCAATCAATGGTACGAGATACTTGTTTTTATGGTTACCCTATTCAGCGCCTGATACGCAGTACATAACCGCAATGTCCCATCCTTCTTCTATTGAAAAAGCATCAGTGCACTAAATGGTGCTTTCGATGGTCTAATCATTCCCTTTTAAGTAATTCATGCAACTGCTTTCTCAACTCCTCACGCTTTGGTGGAGCTATCCAATGTGGTGGCTTTGCTCCACTCTCCAACTCAATCTTATGATCCGCCTCCCTATGAGGTGACAACCTTTTTGGTAGCTCCACCGACATCATATCCTTATTCTGCTTTAGGGCTTCTGAAATAAGTGAAGGTACCGCCTTCATAGTCTCATCAGCTTCTTCCATCAGAGTTGCCAATAAAGTAGGCTCTCCTTTTGTAACGCCCCCACCCGTCACATGGCATATAACGGTGGGTCCGGCCGGGGCCCCACGCCATATATCACAGACAAGCGAAGGAATTACTTGTGGAAATCAAAATCTACGCCCGTGTCACAGGCCGTGTCCTCACTCGACACTCGACACTCGACGATCGTCGAGCAAAATTCGTCGACCTCACGACTCGACACAACCCAGGCCTGACACGCCCTGGGACACGCCCGTGTCCCAGGCCGTGTCACCCATGACTGAACCCAACTTGGCCCAAAATGACCCAGAACTTCGGGGTGTTACACCTTTCTTGACTCATTTTACGATCTGCATAGCCGAAAGTTGGTTGGCTTCATTATTTCGCGGACCTTCTACCGTGGGAACTATGCAAGTTGCGCCTTTCTTCATGATGCACACCGAGCAGCAAGTTGGCCTGACGAGTGCACTCGCCATATCAAAGAAGTCCATGCCCAACACAACCTTGTGATCATTCATCGCCGCGATTGAGAAATTCACTTGTCCTCTCAATTTTTCCAAGCAGAGCTCCATGCCATGAACCACCCCGGATAGAGGTCTCGCCTTTTCATTCACGGTTTTGAGCCATCCAACGTACTTTGTCACTTGAAGGCCAAGCCTATGTGCCTCTTCATCCGTCATAAAATTGTGTGTTACTCCTTTATCCACCAAGGCTTTGGTAGCTATGTTGTCAGTCATGGCCTCAATGCACATGAGCCCATTTCTAGTCTCTTTCTCTACAAATTTTAAATTCGAGGCATTTAGAAATTGCAAAAAACACATTTGCATTATACCTTCTTCATTCTCGAGTTTATTTGCATTCTCCTCTTGTAGCACCGAGAGCGAACCAAGTTTTGGGCACTTGTTCATCGTGTGTGGTGTAATACCCCTCCACTCGGTTCACGAAAACCGGCACAAACAGGGGGATCCTACCGCACATCGCTGCCAGCATACGACATTGAAGGAGCAACATAGGCACACTCATCTCCATCATCTGCCTTCAGTTTCCCCATGTCGCACACTGATGATGATGTTAAGAGAACACACTACATAACAAAGTAAGTGGAAGTAGTTTCTCGGGGGAAGGAACTACTAACTGGTGCACTCTATTACGGAAAGCGGAATGCATAGTCTCATAGCGGAAGGTTACCCTTCACAGAAACTTCATACCGGAAACCTGAGCAAGCCTGCTCCTTCTTGGTGATGTCCTTTATCCGCACATGTCACCTGTGCAAATGACAAATCATTAGAACCACGTATATAATCCAATCCATAATAGCATCACGTGTAGTAGTATTTTGAAGGGAGGTAGATATGAAGTTTATATTTTGGGTCGAGGCGGTCTTCCCATGACCACCGCCTACGTACTCTGTATCACCCTACATATGGTCTCAAACCCACGTACTTCTATAGTTTCACATGGGTTGTCTTCCCAGACCGTCCACCATGCGGGTTGCCTCGGAGTGAAACTCGTCAGCCATCCGATATTTTCTAGTGCCATACATCCCAAATGCACAAACATATACCATAAGGAACCACATCTTGATGCACATTTCTCGAAGGCACAAACAAATACCATAAGGAACCACATCTTGAGGAACATTTCTCGAAGACACAAACAAATACCATAAGGAACCACATCTCGAGGAACATTTCTCGAAGGCACAAACAAATACCATAAGGAACCACATCTTATTATCGTAAGAATAATAGCTCGGAGGCACATTTATCGAAGGCACAAACCCATACCATAAGGAACCACATCTCGAGGCACATCTTATTATTATAAGAATAATAGCTCGGAGGCACAACTTATTCCCGTAGGAATAGTAACTCGGTGGTACATCTCATTCCAGTGAGAATAATATCTCAGGGGCATATTTTTCGAATGCTCAATCTACCATAGCGTATGAACGATAAAAATTATGTCGTTTAAAGTTTCGTAAGCCAAAAACAACCAACGTATAGATAATCAGGGATTGAGTCAAAGGTTGGTGCCTTATCCTGCTCAACAACCTTATAACCCAGAATTATAGCTATGTGACTCTAATAAGTCTCAGCCCCTGGCTTGACTCATCATGAGTCACGACCTTTTGGGTTACACACCAATTTGATTCACTAACATGGCTATAGGGATTCATACGCATTCAGAAGAAATTCTTGTGTTCTAAATCGATAATTCAGCAAACACCGAACAATTTGGCAAGTGATTAAGGGGTCGACCTCAACCACATGCTCTATTTACAAGAGTGGTAGTCTAGTTCGGCATTATTTAAAGGCAATACTGAAATAAAAGACTAAACCTCGATCTGTCCACTGTGCTCGAAGAGTGGCGGCCAGTTCGGCAATTAAAGACTGCACTGAAGCAAAAGTCTAAACCTTGATTTGTCTGCTCTGCTCGAAGAGTGGCGGCCAGTTTGGCAATTAAAGGCAGCATTGAAACAAAAGCCTAAACCTCGATCTATCCGCTCTGCTCGAAGAGTGACGACCAGTTCAACAATTAAAGGTTGTACTGAAACAAAAGCCTGGACTTCAATCTGTCTGCTCTGCTCGAAGAGTGGCTACCAGTTCAGCAATTAAAGGCTGTACTGAAACAAAAACCTAAACCTCGATCTGTCCGCTTTGCTCGAAAAGTGGTGGCCAGTTCGTAAATTAAAGGCTGTACTGAAACAAAAGCCTAAACCTCGATCTGTCCGCTCTGCTCGAAGAGTGGCGGCCAATTCGGCAATTAAAAGTTGTATTGAAACAAAAGCCTAAATCTCGATATATATGCTCTGCTCAAAGAGTTGCGGCCAGTTCGACAATTAAAGGATGCACTGAAACAAAAGTCTAAACCTCGATCTGTCCGCTCTGCTCGAAGAGTGGCAGCCAGTTCAGCAATTAAAGACTGTACTGAAATAAAAACCTAAACCTTGATTTGTCCGCTCTGCTCGAAGTGTGCCGGCCAGTTCCGCAATTAAAGGCTGTACTGAAACAAAAGCCTAAACCTCGATCTGTCCGCTCTGCTCAAAGAGTGGCGGCCAGCTCGGCAATTAAAAGCTGTACTGAAATAAAAGCATAAAACTCGATCTGTCCGCTCTGCTCAAAGAGTGACGACCAGTCCGGCAATTAAAGGTTGCACTGAAACAAAAGCCTAAACCTCGATCTGTCCGCTCTGCTCGAAGAGTGGCGGCCAGTTCGGCAATTAAAGGATGTACTGAAACAAAAGCCTAAACCTCGATCTGTCCGCTCTGCTCAAAGAGTGGCAACCAGTTCGACAATTAAAGGCTGTACTGAGACAAAAGTGTAAATCTCGATCTGTCCACTCTTCTCGAATAGTGGCGGCCAGTTCGGTTATTAAAGGCTGCACTGAAACAAAAACATAAACCTCGATCTGTCCGCTCTGCTCGAAGAGTGGCGGCCAGTTCGACAATTAAAGACTGTACTGAAACAAAAGCCTAAACCTCGATCTGTCTGCTCTGCTCGAAGAGTGGCGTCTAGTCCGGCAATTAAAGGTTGTATCTAAACATAGCACCATTTCAACTTTATGTTTTCTTTGCAAGGGCTTTCCCTGTTCTCTCTAGCTTTCTATGTATTCATTTGACAGTTTCCATTAAAGACGGAGAGTCACTCAAGTTGGGTTTTCTCAAGCCCCCAATATAACAATTATCTTTTGTTCACCCCCTTGCCGGGGCGGCGCGCCACCTGCCTCCGTCAGCATAGACTGGGTAAACATGGAGGGAAGGTCAGTGTAATTTCAAAAGATGGAGGGGTGCAACTTGTAATTATGCAAACATTGGGTTGGATCCCCTGCATATACATATATATATATATATACATATAATTATAAATAAATAAATAAATATATATATATCTTTATCTTTATCTATTATAAACAAGTATCGGAATCAGATCACGACCGTTGAATATAAACTAAATATTTGATCGCAGCCGTTGATCGCAATAACGAATCAGGACCATTCATATTTTTTCTTAGGTCTCCTAAACCTATATAGGTCCTCTCAAATTTACATATTTTGTAGGACACCCTACAACCCATCAGTACAGCCCAAATCAAGTCCAAAATCCTGCAAATGCAGGCTCGTCAACAAGAACAGCAAGTTTCGGCCCGCACGCCACGCCAGCCTAGCGAAACCCACCGACCCGCCAGTTTCGGCCCGCCCGCCAGCCTAGCAAACCCACCGATTCTGTAAAGGAGAGAAACCTATATATACTCGAAAAATCATGCCTAACTGGCGGTGCGGGATTTAATCCCGCCTAAGCAGGCCATACATTTATATTATAATATTTTAATAATATATATTTTTAAAAATATATTTTAATAATATATTTTTAAAATATTTTTTAAAATATTATATAAATATTATTATATAAATATTTTTTAAAATATTTATATTTTAAAAATATATATTTTAAAATATTTTTTAAAAATAGTATAATAATATTTAAACGCCGCGGAGCGGGCGCAGCCCGCCGCGGGGCCGGAACAGCCAGGTGCGGGCGAAGCCCGCCGTCACGGGCCAGGTACTGTGGCGTGTAGCCATAGTATAAATATAAAAAATATTTACATTTAAAAAAATATTTTTAAAAAAGTGTAATAATATTTAAACGCTGCGGGGCGGGCGCAGCAAGGTGCGGGCGAATCCCGCCGTCACGGGCCAGGTACTGTGGCGCGTAATCATAGGGGCTCATAGGGGCGGAGCCCCGTGTCGGGCACTAGTGTATATATATATATATATATATATATATATATATATATATATATATATATATATATATATATATATATATATATATATATATATATATATTAGACAAAGCACAGGGTTCCTGTAGCAAATACGATGGCAAACCCGTCGGCCCTCCTCCACCGCCACCTTCTGGCCGGCGATTACTCGCGCCACCACCTCCGACCAGTTTACCGGAGGCAGGTGTGCCTTCCGTAGGTGGTCCGGCGTCCTGACGACGCCACCGGCCGCCGGTGGAAAAAAGGAAGTTGAGCTATCGAGCTCTCGGGCACCGCCAGAGCTTTGCTCTCCGGTGGTGCCGCCACCTAAAACCCTCTCCGAAAGGGTCTCTGCTTCCTCTCTAGCTAGGGTGTGGCCCTCTAAAGAGCTATTAAGTCTCGGAGGCACTCCATGCAGGTTGGGGAAGGAAGATGATGGGGTGGCGGTGGAGCTTTTGTCGTCTCCTCCGGCGCCGGCGAGACTCCAAGTGGTGGAAGCTTATTTCGACCGGCTTCAGAGGAGCTCTTGCAGGTCGTTCCTCCTTTCCAGCTGAAGTCATGGGAGGCTTTAAATAGCCAGCCTGAGAGCACGTCCCCTCCCCTCTATCCTTCCGTTTCGGCGAAGCATGATGGAATTCTTGGCAAGAGAGAGAGAGAGAGAGAGAGAGAGAGAGAGAGAGAGAGAGAGAGAGAGAGAGAGAGAGAGAGAGAGAGAGAGAGAGAGAGAGAGAGAGAGAGAGAGAGAGAGAGAGAGAGAGAGAGAGAGAGAGAGAGAGAGAGAGATGAACAATGCCTAATTGCATTCTCATTATCATAGGTATTTATAGTTACAATTGAATACATGACCAATCAATGCACCACACATAATTATGCTGACGCGGACTGTTGCACTTACCAATGTTACACTTAACACTCCCCCCTCAAGGGAGACGTAGAGGACAAACACCTAGTTTGGTGCTGATTTCTCGGAGTCTGTCCTTGGATAAAGGCTTTGTAAAGACGTCAGCGAGTTTGTCTGAAGAAGGAACATATGTAACGGAAAGGGCTCCCCGAGTCACAAGATCCCTTATGAAGTGATAGTCAATGTCGATGTGTCTCGACCGGGAAGTCGAGGTAGTGTTGGGCGACATTTGGATGGCCGACTGGTTGTCACACAGGATGAGCGGCGGGGAAGGAATGACCATACCAAGCTCACGGAGAAGACTGCAAAACCAGCTCATGTCGGCAGTAGCGTTAGCCAAAGACCTGTATTCGGATTCCGCACTGGAGCGGGCAACGGTCGGTTGTTTCTTAGCAGACCAAGAGACAAGGTTGCCACCAAATAGCACACACGTGCCAGAGATGGAGCGGCGTGTCGTCGGGTCCCCTGCCCAATCCGCATCGGAAAAGGCAACCAAGGACGGAGATCGACTCTTGCGAAAATGAAACCCATAGTCCAACGTCCCTTTGATGTATCGGAAGATTCGTTTCACAGCTTGTAAGTGAGACGTCCGGGGATCCTGCAGGAATTGGCACACCTGATTGACGGAGAAAGCAAGATCTGGCCGAGTCAATGTGAGGTATTGCAACCCCCCCACCATGCTCCGATAGGTCGTCGGATCCGAGAGGGGGTCACCCGAAGCGGGTGTGAGCAAAGAGCTGACAGTGGCCGGAGTAGAGCACGGGGCGCAGGTCAACATGTTGAATTTCCGAAGCAATGAGACGGCGTAGGAGGATTGCGTGATAGTGAGACGATCCGGGCCCCGAGCAACCTCCATACCAAGGAAAAATCCAATAGGGCCAAGATCTCTGGATGCAAACTTGGTGCAAATGGAGTTGATGAGTGTTGATACAAGCTCGGCGTGGGAGCCCGTGAAGACAAGATCATCAACGTACACAAGGACCACCAAGAGAAAATGGGAGCCTCGACATATGAATAAAGAAGAGTCTGAAGCATTGCTGTGAAAGTCTTCCGAAACCAAAAAGGAATGCAGCGATGAAACCACGCACGCGGCGCCTGTTTGAGGCCATAGAGGGCTTTGGCGAGATGGCACACGTAACCAGGTCGGGAAGAGTCAATGAAGCCGGGGGGCTGCTCCATGTAAACGTGCTCCGTCAAATCGCCATTGAGAAATGCATTGCGGATGTCCAATTGGCGGAGAGACCACCCATTTGAGTGAGCAATAGACAGGATGAGACGGATGGTGGTGTGCTTCACAACCGGACAGTAAGTCTCGTCATAATCGACTCCCGGGCGTTGATGAAAGCCTTTGGCCACAAGGCACGCCTTGTGACGGTCAATCGTACCATCCACACGACGTTTGATCTTGTACACCCACTTGAATCCCACAATGTTGAGGGAAGGATGAGGCGGGACAAGAGTCCACGTGCGGTTCTGGGTAAGGGCGCGGTATTCTTCGAGCATGGCGTCCCGCCATTCCGGTTTAACACAAGCTTGCTTGAAGGTAGAGGGTTCCTGCAGATTATCAGAGAGACAGGCCACCATAGCATGTGGAAGAGCAAACTTGGCAGTCCGTAGGATATCGAGATATAGCGGTACCCACGAGGGTTGTCGGAGCCTGTACCCGAACCGGAGGAGGGGGGCGGAGCAACCTGCAACGGTGGGGGAACTTCCACCAAAGACTGGTCGGATGGAGAGGGATCCGAAGGCAATGGGAGACCACAGGAGGGCCGGCGGGCATGAGCCGGACCAGGATCCGGAGCAGGAGGCAGAGGCGAAGCCGGTGCAAGGTGGTCAGACCACTCTCGGGTTGGTGTAGAGCCACTAGAAACAGTACCTGCAACATCCGGTATTGGCAAAGGACGGGGTAGGGGTAGCAAAGAGGAGATCGAGTATGAAGATGGTTTGGGAGGTGGATCCAACGGGGAACGGCGCTGTGGAAGTGTGGAAGGAGGTTGGAGTAAGGGGTAAGAGGACTCATCAAAGGTGACGTGACGCGATATATAAATCCGCCCGGTTGGAAAGTGCAAGCACCGGTAGCCTTTGTGAGTGGATGAATAGCCGATGAAGATGCAGTGGATGGAGGGTGACATAAGCTTCGTGCGACCGGTGGGTGGGAGTAAAGGAAAGCAGGAACACCCGAATACTTTTAAGAGAGAATAGTCGGGTGGTGTGCCAAAGGCTAAATGGTGCGGAGTGAGGTTCCCGAGCACCGGGGAGGGCAACCGGTTGATTAGAAAAACAGCAGTGGAGAACGCCTCGGCCAAATAGGAGTGAGGTAGGCCGGATTGGAGAAGAAGACAACGACCCAGAGAAACTATGTGCCGATGTTTCCTCTCGACGACTCCATTTTGAGCCGGAGTGTATGGACAAGAAACACGAATGGATATGCCGCAGGTGGCGAGGTGGGATTTGAAGTGGGCATTCAGGAACTCACCCCCACCATCACATTGAACAATTTTGACGCGGGAAGAAAAAAGGTTTTCAGCATAAGTTTGAAACAAAAGGAAAGTGGAAAACACATCAGATTTGTTCTTCATTGGATAAAACCAAACATGGCGACTAAAATCATCAACTACAGACAAATAGTAGAGGGCCCCGGAATTAGAGATAACAGGGGAGGGCCCCCAGACATCCAAATGCAAAAGATAAAGTAAACTTGGACTCGCTGAGGTGCGGGGACTGAAAGGTAAACGAGTCGCTTTGGAGAGAGAACAGACATGACACTTACCCATGGAGGAAGTAGGGGAGATGGATGCTGAGGAGAGGGCCTTTTGAGGACCGGTTGAGAGGGATGACCAAGGCGGGCATGCCAAGTTGATGCGGAGGCAGGAGAGCTGAGGAGAGCATGACCGAAGCTAGGTGGAGGTGTGATGTGGTAGAGCCCCTTACTACTGCGGCCAGTAAGCAGCGTTTTCCCCGTCGTTTTGTCCTTCACAAAAAAACCATTGGAGTCAAGAAGGAACACACAATTATTATCTCGGACAAATTGGTGAACAGAAAATAAGTTTTGGCAGAGGGAGGGCACACAAAGAACATTAGGAAGGGTGAGGGAGCCCTTGAAGGCAAGTAAGATGACTTTGCCAATACAAGACACAGGTAAAATTTCACCGTTACCTACAGCAATGCCGCGATTACCTGAGGTGGTGCCCATGTCCGAGAAAGACTTTTCAGATTTGGTCATGTGATGGCTTGCCCCGGAATCTAGAATCCAGTTGGTATCATTCTGTTCTGACAGCGAGAGGGCACCCATTTGATCAGGAAGAGAGGCGGAATAAGCAAAGTTGGTGCGGTGGTAACAGGTCCGGGCTGTGTGGCCCGGCTTGAGACAAATTTGGCAAGCCTCATTTGGGTGAATGGAAGCGGGTATGAGTAGGAGAGGAGGCAGCGAGCTGTCCGGATGTGGTTGATGGTGGCGTGGATTCCCCCACCGACCTCCATTTCCCCTATTGTTCCCAGAGCCGCCGCGGCCGTTGGTTCCCCACCTACCTCCAGCGCCCCGACGGCCCGATCTCCAGGTATGGCTAGGGGGCTGCCGGTTGTGCTTCCCTGGCGGATGTGAGAAGGACGAGGAGCTGGCCGGCCGGCTGTGAGCATACATGGCACTTGAGTCGTGATGCTGCGGTCGAAGTCGGTTCAGCAAGGCCTCCTTATTTATCAGCATATCAAAGAGTTCGTCAAACGATGAAGGGGGGCGCAGCTCGATCAGAGAGAGGAAGCTCTGAAATTCCTCTTTGAGCCCGTCGGTGATGTAATCGACAAGGGCGAAGTGGGAGATGGGTGCTCCGGCGGCTGCAAGGGCGTCGGCCACTCTCTTGGCCCCTAGCAAGTACTCCGACATGGAGGCGGTCGGCTTCTTTTCCAAAGTGCGCAGGTGTTTAGTGAGGCTGCTAATGTGCGCCTTGGTCACCGGCGCTAGACGACGTTGAAGGAGAGCCCACGCCTCCGGGGCCGTCGTGCAGTCCATTATCATGAATTGGACGTCATCGGAGAGGGTGGCACGAAGCCAACTGAGAACAAGTCTATTGAGATAGTTCCATGTGGCGAAGACAGGGGAAGGGCTGCCATCCACGTAAGCTGGGGGAGGGGGAAGAAAGCCCGGCTCGATCACATATGTGATCTCATGCACGGCGAGGACGTCCAGAAATTGGAGACGCCAAATGCGATAGGTGTCTTTCTTCATTTTGGTCGAGAAGGAGGAGGCGATATTGAAAGAGCCGGCGATCTGTCGAAACACTAAATCAGCAAGCGGCACGCCATCGTCGTGTGGCTGACTGTCGGAGTGGAGGCTGGAATGATCGGACCCATGATCGGAGCTACCCTCTGACACCATGATGGAATCCTTGGCAAGAGAGAGAGAGAGAGAGAGAGAGAGAGAGAGAGAGAGAGAGAGAGAGAGAGAGAGAGAGATGAACAATGCCTAATTGCATTCTCATTATCATAGGTATTTATAGTTACAATTGAATACATAGGACCAATCAATGCACCACACATAATTATGCTGACTGTTACACAAATCGATGCGGACTGTTGCACTTACCAATGTTACACTTAACAAAGCAGAGCCATGGTTGTCTAAACCATGGTTTGGTAAGGGGCAGCTGTCAAAGTCTTAGAGGTTGGAGGTGTGTACTGTAACATCCCATGTTACTTCTAGGCCCCTTCCACTTAGATTGAGTTAGGCATGGGATGGGTGTCAAGGGTTTTAGCTAGGTTTGACTCTAGGTAGTGGGTTGTAGCCATATGGGGCCCACTATAGGACCAAGTCAAACTAGGTCAAATTAGCCTAAATAGGGACCCAAACCACACCATGACCCCACCACATTGCCCTAACCCTAAAAACAATCTAAGTGCACCCTAGGGCATGCCATTGGGTCAACATTTTGACCCAAGTTGACCAAAGTCAACCTTGGGCCTAATTTGGTCAAACCCTCACTCATAAGCCCAATTAGCCTAAGTAGGGCACCCCCTTGACCCAACCCAAGCTGGGTGGTGTCACTAGACCCATTACCACCAAGTAGGGTCAGCCCACCCACCATGGTTGACCAAGTCAACTCAAGATCAACATAATCAACTATTTGACCTAAAAGAGGGAAATGAAGACCAAGCCACCCTCCTTTGGACCAAGCCCACCAAATTTGGCCCATGGCCAGCCCAAGTGAACAAGACCAGCCCTACCCCTCTAAATCAGGAGAGAGAATGCATGCAAAGGGGTAAAAATGAGATTTTGAGAGAAAGAGGAGAGAGAAATGGGGATGAAAAGGAATGGTGGCCACATGGCCACCCCTTCAGCTGAAATTCTCTGCCCAACACCTGCTGGCCGACCTCCTCACTTCATTCCAGAGGAAATTGGGGGCTGTGTGTCACTTGGCAAGTAGGGGCGGAGCAACCAAGGCTGAGCCCGAGCTCACCTTGGTTGTATCTCCCCATATACACCACCTCAGCCCCAAATAACCTCACCATTAGCTTTAGGAGGTGGAAAGGAGTTGAAATCGAGTGCTGGAACATGGAAATCGGTGGAGAATCAAGCTTTCGGGGTGGAGCTCGCCAGCGCACCACCACCATGGCAAACTGCCGCCTGACCCGCAGCCAAGCCCCAATCGAGGTTCGTTTCACGTCACCTCTACCCGTACTAGGATCTTAGATCGATTAGGTGAGATATCGGGCTCAATTGAGCCCGATGCCATGGGAGGAAATTGAGATTTTTCCAAGCTTTTCAAACCGCTCGGGTTCGCCGTCGCCGCCGTCTCCCGCCGCCCCATCACCGGAAAACGATAGCCACCACCACCGTGAAGGTGATGACACCGTTGGCCGAGGGTGGCGCCGCCTCAGCTGGCCGGAAACCGCCAGCAAACATTGCCCAAGTCGGCTCAATCTCAGCCTTCGGTCGGGTGGAGAATATGACCGGATTCCGTCCGTTTACGCTTTAAGATTCGTGCAGATTTATTAATATGAATTAATTTCAATGTGATGAATAGTATAAATTCTGTCACAAAAATACAGTCATTTTGCATGTTATTTTCAGGCCTCTTAGATGCATTTCCAGAAATTGATCCCTGAACTAAAAATGTATCCTTACCTGTTACCTTTAATTTGACATCTTAATCATTAGCTTTGGTCCAATATTCTGGCCTGTAGGACATTTCTCCTAGGACTGGTCCTAGACAAGGGCAGAAATTCATTTGAATGCCCAAGTCAAACCAGCAATCACCATGGCCCCAAATTTTGGGTACATGCATGATTAGGGCATACCTAGCCCCTGCCAAAATTTAGGAATTTTGAAACAACTTTGCTATAGTTTTGGTCATAATATCAAAATATAAATAAATGCAATATATGGAGTTATATGACTCCTCAGGGCCCCAAATCTTGGTAGTAGGTCCTTGGGAACATTCTTAGTGCATGATAAAAATTTCAGCACTTTGGATCACTGCATGATGGAAAATCCACTTGCATGTGTTGGTGTACATATTGCCTTGGTGTGCCAATAGCAATAGTTTAAATATTGTGCATTCAGCCTAATGGAGGCATTCAAAAATCTCAGATTTGATTTTAGTGGTTCATTAGGGTAAAGTTCACCCCTCAGATTAATTATGGGACTTTTGGAATCAAAAATCCCATTAATTGGAATTTTTAAAAATATAGCTCCTTTTGAAAATAAATTTGAAAAATAGGTTTTTCCTCAAGAACAAATCCTCAAACTTTTCCAAGTTGAAAATAAGGTTATATTTGAATTAGGAAAATTTGATCTTCTGTTTTGAAGAACTTTTGGAGTATAATATCCTGAAATGACCATTTTACCCTTATTTCATTTATTCTTGAATTGATGGATATGCACCTCAGAAAAATTTGGAAATATTTCTAGTGTTGTAAAATTGTATTATCAGTCTTTCATAATTATTTCAGAATTTATGGGTGTATTGATAGTTTTTAAATTAATATAATGGCATTTTGGTAAATATGTAATAATGGAAATTGATAGTCCATTACACTATAAAAGTTGATTAAACTCTGCCAATAGTCATAAGTTAATGTTTTATATGTTCTGTAATTTTCCTGGAATTTTGGGTTACATATTCCTTGTACTTCATTTGGAAAATGGAAATTATGTGAATTTGGTATTAAATAAGGAATTGGTATAAATAATCAAAGGAAAATTATGAAACTATGTATACAGTAATATTTTATCATTATACAACTCAGGAAAAATTACCTAGGTCAGTGGATTTTAAATCACACTACTTCATGTGTAAAGTGACCTAGGAATTAAGTTTTAAAGATTTAATTAAGGGATTATTTGGCCAAGGAAAATTATGAGAATCCATAGGGTAGTTTCCTTAGCCCATACCACCATAGGATAAAAATTTAGTGGCAAGATGCCTTAAGGATTGGAAGATTCCATTTTTAGGGTAATAATAGGACATGGTCTGCATATAGCATAAATAGGGCATACTTTAGGGGATTACCAGGGGATTGATTGTCGGAAGAAATAAGGGAGTGCAATATGTATAACCCCTGGTGGGTAGTGTTGTCTTAGTGAGGGATTAAAAGTGCAAGTCTTTAGTTAGCAACCGGAGTGGAGGTCGTCGGAAGACCGTCGGTTTCCCTGTAACACCTTAAGTCACTAGGGTTGTACCAGAGCAACAAAGAGAGCTGGGGTGAAATATGGGTAGCCATCAACTAAAGTAAATATCCTTGCGAAAGGGAATGCTGGGCGTAATCCCAACACAGTTCCTAGTGCCCCTTGAGAGCCCTTCACAGGGAATACCGGGGGCAGTCCTGGGATTAACCTTAAATCACTAAGTATAATAACCCGTAGACAAGAGTAGTCTAATAGGTTAAGACATTGTTGTACCTTCTCACCCATGTAGGGTTGGAGAGATTCATGATATATGCTCACCCGAGTAGGGTTTGAGGGAATTGGTATAAAGGCACTATTGTGTGTTCTCACCCGGATTGGGTTTGAGGGTTTCGGGACGGGTTTGGTCCTGCGAGCGGAAGGCTCGGAATAAAATACTTGCATGTGCATAAATCTAGTGGCGGGGCATTCGGTACTAGCCGTTCGTCACACTGATGGCAGTACGGTGCACCAGGCGGTTGTGAGGGTTAGAGGGGCCAGTGGGTTGTTTTACACTGCGGTCTGGAGGACGACCCCCGATAACGCACAGCCGACCCAACAAGACTGACGGGTTGTTGGAACACCCTATTACTAATTTGGGTCAGGATCACTATGTCTCTAGGAACCTTTGCTTGACCTCCTGTATAGCTTAATAGGTCAATTAGAATTGAGTCTAAGGGTTAGAAATCTAGGTTTGGAAGCTGCCCTGAAGACCAAGATTTTCTGTCTGGAGACTAAGTCTAATCGTCGAGCTCAGCACGACGATTCGTCGAACTCCGATCGACGATCGTCTAGCTCAACCTCGACAGATCGTCGAACTCCATTCGACGATCGCTGAAGCTCAACTTCATTATATCGTCGAACTCCATTCGACGATCGGTGAGCTCAGGTCGACGATTTTGACTCTGCTTTGGATCTTTATCTCTGAGCTCAGTTCGACGATCTTTGAGCTCAGATCGACGATATTTTTGCTGCTGTATATTTCCAGATCGCTGAGCTCAGCTCGACGATAGCAGAGCTCAGTTCGACGATTTCAGATAACTTCCAGGATGTTTCTACATTCAAATTCAAATCAGTTAGGAGTTATTCTACAATTAATTCAGAGATTTGCTAGCCGTTTTCATTCAATTCTGGACCAAGTTTCAAGGGATTTTTCAAGGAATATATCTGTGGACTTTCCTCCAGATGAGATTATGCAATTAAGGATGCAATTAATGCAGGCCAACAACTATACTTGATAGAGAATGTTATTCTATTCTATACCAGAGAATAAAAGACAGGATTTTTTGAATCTCTAAAAAACACACACAATACAGAGAGAGGATACAGATTACAAAGACACATTCAAAAAATCTTCTGTCACAAAAGAATTCTGAAGAACACACATCCAAGGAGATCAAGCCTTCTCAAATCTTTAGATCTCCTTAGTCTTCAAAGTGTTCAAGGCCAACATATTTCCAGACTCCAGACATTCAACATTTCAGCTATTGCTGAAATCATCTATTGCTGGAGTTCAATCTTTGAAGGCCTATCACCCTCTGCAAAGCTTTTTCTTCCTGAAGATCTCAAGGATTCAGAGGGAGCTTTGACATCAACAATCCACATAGTCTTCTCAGTTGTTTGAGAAAGAGAAGACTTCCATCACTCTCTCACCCCCACTCTGTAAAGGGTTTCTCAAACTCCCTTCAAAAGTTTGAGCTTGGTTTTTGAGCACCTTGTCAAAAGCTCATTGGTGGCAAGACACCTGATCAAAAAATCTGCTTTGTTTTTTTAGCACCTTATCAAAAGCTCATTGGTGCCCAGGACACCTGATCAACTCATCCTGCAGTGGATTCCTACCTAGGGTGGTAGAAGAGTAGATGTACCCAAGTTTGGGGAACCACTATATTTCCTTGTGTCTTCTGGTTTTGCTTGCTTTCATTTTTGTTTCTGGCCTTGATTTCTCTGTGATTAGCTTTTGTTTAGCTTAGTACTGTGATTAGTTTTATTACTGCTTCCCTGCTTACACATATTACAACAACTGTTGTAAAAAGTTTCAAATCACCATATACTCTATTCACCCCCCCCTTCTAGAGTATATCAGATCTAACTGCTCTTTCAATTAGTATCAAAGGGAGGTTGGTTAAACATACCATACCTGATTGGTTGTACAGGCTAACACCTGAACCTCAAGATCCCAAACTAGATCTGCTTCTCTTTAGTATTTTATTATTAGATTTTGTTTTCACAAATCATGGCCCAAAACAAAGATTATGCTAGCACCAGACCTCCAGTGTGCAATCTATCCAAGTTTGCACTTTGGAAAGCAAGGATTAGGCTTTACATGAATTCTATTGACGAAGATATCTTTAATTCTGTTTTGACAGTATGTCCAAGACCCCCAGAGAATACAAGCACAAATGTTGTGCCACCTCCATCAGGAACAGATGCTGACATCAAGAGATGGAAGGTAGCTGATGCTAAGGCTATGAATATCCTAGCCCAGACAATGTCAGATGACATATTTCAAAAGGTAGCCGAATGTAACTTAGCAAAAGAAATTTGGGACAAACTCTCAGAAATAGTCTCAGGCTCAGCTGATGAGAGAAAGGATAGAAGATCCCATCTCATCTCTCAATATGAGAATTTCAAAAAGGGAGAAACTGAGTCAGTGGGAGACATGTACAACAGACTAAGTCTAATTGTGAGTGAACTCAGGACATTGGACAAAGAGATCTCTCTAACTGAACTTAATGACAAGATCCTAATGTGCTTCCCCAGCACTTGGGATTCAAGAATCTGGCCAATTAAGGATGCTAGAAGTCTAAATAAGATCACCACTGAAGCTCTATTGGGTAAGCTCAAATCCTATGAGCTGCTCATCAAAAATAGAGAGGAAGAACAGAAGGCTGCCTCACCAGCCACAAGAAAAGAGAAGACCATAGCATTCAAGGCAACTGAGGATCTGCCTGAAGATAAAGCTACAGACAATGATGAACTACTCAGTCTGATGGCCAAAAGATTCTACAAGATGGCCAGAAAGGACTTCAGAAGAAGATCATACAAGGAGCAGGACAAGCCAATGTATGACAAGTCCATTAGTAATAATAAAGACATTATTTGCTTTGGCTGCAGGAAACCAGGGCACATAGTTCCTGACTGTCCAGAGAACAAGAACAAGGACAGAAGGGACAAAAAAGAAAGAAGAAAGGAGAAAGACTCCAGAAGGAATGGCAATGACAAACCTTCTTCAAGCAAAAACAAGCATACAAGAAAAGGGTTTGTTGCAGAATCCTGGAGTGAGACTGAAGAAGAGTCAGAAGCCTCATCCAGCTCCAGTGATGATGAGGATGATGCAAAAGAAAAGGAGTTCTGCATGATGACAATCAATGCCTCACAGCATAATTCAGAGGAAGAGGAGTCAGAGTAAGACTCAGAGACTCAACCTGAAGAAGATCAGGTAATTGGTTCTTTTGATTTTAGTTCAGAAGATTTTAAATCTGAATTTAAAGCACTGTGTTTAGACCTGCTAAAGTCTGAGAAAGAGATTATCTCTCTCAGAAATCAATTATCTGAACACAATACTCTAAAGTCAGAAAACCTCAAACTCTCTCAGGAGTTGGAAGACTGTAGGGAACAGATAGCTTCACTGGAAAGTGAGCTCTCTGAGGCCAAGAAGCTTGAAGAATCCCTTAATGGGAGAAGCATCAAGCTGATGGACATCACAAGCACAATGAACTCTAGATTTAACAGTACACTGGGCTTGGGTGCCTCATCCAGCCAACTTATTGTTCTAACAACCCCAATCAAATTCATTTCTGACAAAGGAAAGGGAGTTGTAGAGGTTGCTAGGAAAAATTCTGATCTGCCTCAGAAAACTAAGTTCCAGCAGAAATCGTCGAACGGAGATCGACGATCGCCGAATGAAGATCGACGATCACCGAACGCAGCTCGACGATCTCAGGAAAAATCGTCGAACATAGATCGACGATCTCAAGCAACATCGTCGAACGCAGATCGACGATCTCAAATACCTGACCTCAGCTATAGTCGACCGTCGAACGGAGCTCGACGATCTGACCCAAGATCGTCGAACGCAGCTCCAAGATCGTCGAACAGAGGTCAGAGCTCTGGAAAATTTTTCAAAGGCAAATCAAAATTGAATCCTAAGGGTCCTTCATCCCAAATCTTTAACCCTTATACTGAATGGATTATACCTCCAAGGAGATATCATCCTGAAGAATATAAGAGTCAACCAGGGATGTCTTTCATTTCAGAATTTAAAGGTTATCAACCTAGGCCCAAGATAAACTGGGTCAAAAACAAATGAATTGTCTTATGTGCAGGTGAAGACCTATCCAACATCTAACCAGCAATGGTATTTGGATAGTGGGTGCTCTAAGCACATGACAGGGAACAAGGACAACCTCACATCCTTTAGAGCCAAGCTTGGACCCAAAGTTATCTTTGGTGATTCAAACTTTGGACAAACTAAAGGATATGGTGCAGTCCAGATTGGTTCAGTAACTTTCAAGAAGGTAGCTTATGTGGAAGGACTGAAGCACAACCTAATCAGCATCAGTCAACTGTGTGATGAAGGCTACCAGGTGACCTTCAGCAAAGCCTTATGCAAAATCAAGTCAGAGGACAACACAACTGTGTTGACAGGTAAAAGGAAAGGTAACATCTATCTAGTAGATTTTCTTTCAACTGATGTAGATATCTGCTTGTTTAACTCTGTCTGTAGACCAAATATTTTATGACATAAGAGATTAGGACACCTAAACCTTAGAACTATTGCTAGGCTATCCAAGGACAACCTTGTTAGAGGACTACCTTCTGGCCCCTACAAGAAGGAAGGACTCTGCAGGGCTTGTCAATTAGTGAAGCAAACTAAAAACAGCTTTAAGTCACTTAATAAGAGTGATTCACCTAGGATATTGTATCTGTTACACATGGATCTCTTTGGACCCATCACAGTACAAAGCCTAGGAGGGAAATCCTACACTTTAGTAGTTGTAGATGACTTCTCTAGATTCACTTGAGTGTTCTTTCTAAGGAAGAAGTCTGATAACTTCAAGTGTCTGACAGAGTTTCTCAAATGTATACAGATTGAGTTCAATACTCACATTGCCCTGATCAGAAGTGATCATGGGACAGAGTTTGATTCTCTTCTTATGCAAGAGTTCTGTCAGAGTGAAGGGATCAGACATACTTTCTCAGCTCCTAGAACTCCTCAACAAAATGGGGTAGCTGAAAGGAAAAATAGAACCCTTATTGAATCTGCCACTACATTGTTGTCAGATGCTCATCTACCTCTATCCTTCTGGGCAGAGGCAGTGAACACCTCCAACTATGTGCTGAACAGAAGTCTGATACATAAACTAAAGGGAAAGACTCCCTATGAATTACTCAAAGGGAAGAAACCTAAAGTTGACTATTTTAGAGTCTTTGGTTGTATTTGCTACATTCACAATAATGACAAGAAATATTTAGCAAAATTTCAAGCCAAAGCTGATGAAGGAGTGTTTCTGGGATACTCTATGATCAGCAAGGCTTATAGGGTCTATAACAAATCATCTTTGAAAATTGAGGAATCTGTTCACATTTCATTTGATGAAACTAACATGTCTTTCAAGGAGAAGAATTTCTCTACCATAGAACCTTTGCAGGAACATTCTCTAATTGAAGACTTGAACAAGTTACAGGTTACTCAAAGGGATGAAAGCAGTGAAGATGAAGAAAATGCTCAACACATTGAAGCACAACTTGAAGAACCAGTTGTTGTACCACAAGAGGAAACAACAACACAGGTTGGTGAACAATCAACACCCCCCGTTGATTTAGTAACATCAAGAGACCATCCAATTTCCCAAATAATTGGAGAAATCTCAGCTGGTGTGCAAACCAGAAATCAGGTGAACCAAAACCTGTTGCACACCTGCTTCCTATCTCAAATTGAACCTCAGTCCATTCAAGATGCAGAGCAAGATCCACACTGGATCATTGCAATGCAAGAGGAGCTGCATCAATTTGAGAGGAACAAAGTATGGGAATTAGTGCCAAAGCCTAAGGATCATTCCATTGTTGGAACAAAATGGGTATTCAGAAACAAACTGGATGATCAAGAAGTAATTATAAGGAACAAGGCAAGGCTAGTTGCTCAGGGATATTCTCAAGAAGAAGGAATCGACTACGACCAGACTTTTGCACCTGTTGCAAGATTAGAAGCCATCAGAATATTTCTAGCTTATGCAGCTCATAAGGGCTTCAGAGTATATCAGATGGATGTCAAAAGTGCTTTCTTGAATGGAGACATCAAAGAGGAAGTTTATGTCAGACAACCTCCAGGTTTTATCTCTCCAACTTATCCTGATTATGTTTTTAGACTGAACAAAGCATTATATGGTCTCAAGCAAGCTCCCAGAGCATGGTATGAGACCCTAGCATGCTTTCTCTTGGAAAATGGTTTTATAAGGGGTAGAGTAGACCAAAATTCTTTTCATTAGAACCCATAAGTCCCATACCTTACTAGTACAAATTTATGTAGACGATATCATTTTTGGTTCTACTGACTCCAAATTGTGCAGAAGGTTTTCCAACCTAATGCATTCTAAATTTGAGATGAGTAGCATGGGTGAGCTATCCTTCTTCCTAGGATTGCAAGTCAAGCAACATGCTGAAGGCATCTTTATTTCTCAAACCAAATATGCAAATGAATTGGTGAAGAAATTTGGTATGTCTGAGGTATCTTGTATGAAAACACCCATGCCTACTAATGCTGTATTGGATGCTGATGAACATGGGAAACCTGTTGATCAAACAACATATAGAGCAATGATTGGCTCATTACTATATCTTACAGCCAGTAGACCAGATATAATGTTTGCTACATGTATATGTGCTAGGTTCCAAGTAAGCCCTAGAGAGTCACACCTAACTTTAGTAAAGAGGATTCTCAGGTATGTTAAAAGTTGTCCAAATCTAGGTCTCTGGTATCCAAAAGATTCAGCATTTGACTTAACTGGATTCTCAGATGCTGATTATGCTGGATGCAGAATTGACAGGAAAAGCACCAGTGGAACTTGTCAGTTCCTTGGTGACAGACTTGTCTCTTGGTTTTGTAAGAAACAAACATCTGTGTCAACTTCAACTGCTGAAGCTGAATATATGGCTGCAGGCAGTTGTTGTTCACAAATCTTGTGGATTCAAAACCAACTCCTAGACTATGGCTACAACTTAGAGAAGTCTAAAATCTTTTGTGACAATACAAGTGCTATTTCTATAGCTCAAAATCCAGTCCTCCATAGTAGGACAAAACATATAGAGATTAGACATCATTTCTTAAGGGATAATGTTGAAAAGAATAAAATTGAATTACAATATATCCCAACTGATTTACAAAGGGGAGATATTTTCACCAAGCCTTTGGATGAAAAGAAACACACCTTCTTCCTAAATCAGTTAGGAATGTTAGATGGAGGAAGTCTTAAATAATATCCAAGATTTTGAAAGCTTAAAAATTGACCAATACTAGGCAAACATTCTGATTTTTCTTAGTGTCTAGAATTTCTCTGATCTCTGAACTGCGCTCGACGATTTGCCCCAAGATCGTCGAACGGAGATCGACGATATCCAAAAATCGTCGAACTGAGTTCAGCGCCTCTCAGATAGTATGAACTATCTCTTCCGGTCAACGATCGTCGAACGGCGCTCGACGAATTTGTTCTCTGAACGATCGTCGAACGAAGCTCGACGCTCTCCAATATCGTCGAACGGAGATCGACGATGTTGAAGTCTCTTCAGATTCCTTAGAAGCCTCGATCGTCGAACTGAGTTCAACGATCTTTCCAATTCTGCGTCGAACCCTAATATAAAACTCTTTTTTCGCCGTCGTTCTCTTTTGCGCTTTTGATTTCTCTGCAAGATTTTTCCTTTCCCTCCAAACAGTTCTACGCTTGGTCGTTTTGTTTGTTGAAGTTTTTGCAGGTACAATGGCTGTGTCAGTTGCTGTTCTTGCTGCAATGAAGTTTGATGCCGGTTTTGACATTGATATAGAATCCTTCAGCACGACTGATCAGATCTTTCAAGATATACTGGGTTTGTTCAAGGATCAGAATCTGACTGCTATAATGACCACCAGGATCAAGCTAGCTTCTGATGAAATCAAAGAGTGGGTTTATACTGCCCATAATCAAGACAACAGCACCATAGTTGGGTCAATAGCTGGAACTCAGGTACCCTTGACCCCAACCATTCTCTCAGAAGTTTTTGAATTGAGAAATGGAGAAGATTCTGCTGAGCTATCTGGAGAGGAATATTCTGAACTGCTTGCCAGGATGGGTCATCCAGAGGGAAACCCTAGCAAGCTATTCAAAAGGAACCTGTCTGTTGAATACAGGTTCATGGCAGATGTGGTGGGAAAAGTGCTACTGGCAAAACAACTCAGCCCATGATACAATATCAAGATATCAGCTCTGTCTCATGGGAGCTCTTGTGGATAAGAAGAGTCTGAACTGGGGAGAGGTTTTCTTTGACCTCATCAAAAAGAAAATAAACAAAAGTTTTGTTAACTTTGGGAGAATTATTGGAGTATTTCTGCAGCACAGGTGTCCTGCCTTGCTGGTCTCCTCTGGAGTTCATATCAATGCATCCAAGAGACTGACCTGTGCCCTCTTTGGAAAGTGGGACAGGCAAATCAGCAAGCCTAGCAGGCCCTCCTCCAGTGCTCCTTCAGGCACAAGGACTCAAAGAGTCACTCCTCCACAGGTCTCTGCCCCTGCAGATGACCTGGCTGCTACTGCTGCCTCTCCTCCTCCTCCTCCAATTCCATCCCTTCCCCTACCATCCACCATTCCAGCTCCATCCACCATCATCATCTCCAGCCCATCTCCAACATCAACACCTTCTCCAGAACCTATTCTACCTCCACCAGCAGACCAATTCCACCCACTGTTCTCCTACCCTCCACCTGATGTCACCTCTTCACCATCCATTCCATCCTTCACCCTACTGGATGATTCCTTCATGGATGATTCCCCATCCTCTCCTCCTGAGTTACCTTCCTCCTCCACTTCATTTCAAGACCTCCTACACCAGATCATTGATCAACCAACTTTCACCCCATCCATATCCATTCCCCTATCCTCCATATCCACCCTACCAACACCCCAGCCATCCCTTCCACAATTCTCCAGCTCTCCACTTCCAGAACCTTCAGCTGCTTCCATGCCTTCTACCTCTGCTCCAGCTCTTGAGCAAGTAGACCTCTCAGCCCTTGCTGACAGGCTGTATGAGCTGCTTGCCCCCAGGCTCTCTCTACTATTGGAGACCTCCTTGGCTCCTCTACACCTGTCAGTGGCAGCCCTTTCTGCCAGGCTCTCTTCCCTCTTTCCTCAGGCAGCACCTGCAGCAGTGTGCCTTGATGCAGACATGTCTGCATCTAGGCAGGGGGAGATGCCATATGAAGAGAATCTTCATGCTGCTGCTGCTGCTGTTTCTGTGAGCTCTCCATCTGCTGCTGCTGTTAGTTCTGCTTCTTCTGTTGCTCCTCCTGTTGCTGTTGCTGTGCCTCCACAAAGTCAGATTTCCACTGCAGTTCTTGCAATAGACCTCAGGTCTTTGCTATCTGCTTTTGATTCTGCTTTCTTTAGCTGTCTGCCAGAGGTTCATGCTGTCCAGCCTCCAGAAGACTTATCCAAGGCACTTGTGCCATTGTCTTGCTGTGACCCTAGCATTATCTCTTCTTTTGTAAATTCAGTCATTGCTGCTGCTGCTTCTTCTGAAGAAAGGATTGATGTTGCTTCTGAGATTATTGATACTGCTGCTGCTGAAGTTCCTACCACTTCTGCTGAACCATCTTCCAAGGACATTCTTATGACAGAGGCCACTGAATTTGAGCCTTCTGCAGACTTTGATGATGTTTCTGTTTCTGGTGTTGTCAGTAAAGTTGTTGCTGCTATCACCTCTCCAGTTTCTATTGTTAGTGAATCTGTTGTTTCTGCTGTGGCTAGTGAAATTGCTGCTGTTGTTGTTTCTGCTTCACCTTCCATACCTGCTGCTGCTGCTGCTGTTTCAACTTCTGCCTCATCTGCTTCTGAACAACTCAAAAAGGACTTGATGAAGAGAATAGATGCTCTCTATGAGGACCAGAGTTCTGAATCTGATGAACTTAAAACAGACTCTGATGATTCTTCTGCTACCATTGCAAGGAAAAGGAAGGCAAGGAGCAAGGCTATGAAGAGGGTACCTCCTGCTAAAGTCAAAGATAACAATGATATCCCTTATTACATTCTACATGATTGCCCAATCACTGAACACTGGATGCAGTATTCCAAGAACCAGCTAAAAGCAATGAGGAAAAAGAGAAAATATGAGAAGGGTTCATCCCAATTTCAGCATTCTTATCCTCCTCCACCACCTCCTCCTGATGCAGGTGCAGGTGGAAGCTCTGCAAGTCAACCCCCTGCCAGAAGTCAGGCTCCCTATCAACCTCATGCCAGATCTTATCACAGGGAAAGCCAATCCAAGGGTTCACATTCTAGGAGAGGAGGATATAAGGGTAATCAGAGAGATATTCAAGTCTATTCTAAAGGCTACTCCAGGCAGCACCCATATTCCAGGGAAAGACAAACTTCAACTGATACATCATCTGGTCCTTTCCCTTACAAGCTAAAAGAAACTGTGTCTGCCAGGCCCTCTCAAGACAACCCTTCCAACAGGTATGAGCCACCTGTACCTTATGAGGACCCTGAAAATAATCCAGCTGCTTGGACTGCAAGGTTAAAGGAATTAGCTGCACTGGACCAAATTAAAAAGGCCAGAGAACAAGGACTAGATTCTTCCAACATTTCTACTATGTCTGAACAGAGACAGAAAGAACTAGAGAGATATGCTTCAAGAAAATTCTTTGATGCTGACAGATACATGGAATTACACCCTGAAGCAGTGGTTCCCAGGCTTAAACAGCAGACATCTTTAGGTGCAGCAGATGACACCAGATCTAAGAAGGAAGCCCTAAATCCTAACAGAGAAATTAAAATGGTTAAGGGCAAAGAGAAGAAATGATGTTGTAAGGTGACAATCTCTGCAATTTCTGATTATCTGGATGCCATATATATCTCTGTGATTATTCTGCAATGCTAGCTGTTGTTTTTATGTTTTACTGATTGTATGTTGTTATTTAAGTTTTTCAGAGTCTGTAAATAGTAATCCTAACCCAAATAGGGGGAGATTGTTGGAACACCCTATTACTAATTTGGGTCAGGATCACTATGTCTCTAGGAACCTTTGCTTGACCTCCTGTATAGCTTAATAGGTCAATTAGAATTGAGTCTAAGGGTTAGAAATCTAGGTTTGGAAGCTGCCCTGAAGACCAAGATTTTCTGTCTGGAGACTAAGTCTAATCGTCGAGCTCAGCACGACGATTCGTCGAACTCCGATCGACGATCGTCTAGCTCAACCTCGACAGATCGTCGAACTCCATTCGACGATCGCTGAGCTCAACTTCATTATATCGTCGAACTCCATTCGACGATCGGTGAGCTCAGGTCGACGATTTTGACTCTGCTTTGGATCTTTATCTCTGAGCTCAGTTCGACGATCTTTGAGCTCAGATCGACGATATTTTTGCTGCTGTATATTTTCAGATCGCTGAGCTCAGCTCGACGATAGCAGAGCTCAGTTCGACGATTTCAGATAACTTCCAGGATGTTTCTACATTCAAATTCAAATCAGTTAGGAGTTATTCTGCAATTAATTCAGAGATTTGCTAGCCGTTTTCATTCAATTCTGGACCAAGTTTCAAGGGATTTTTCAAGGAATATATCTGTGGACTTTCCTCCAGAAGAGATTATGCAATTAAGGATGCAATTAATGCAGGCCAACGACTATACTTGACAGAGAATGTTATTCTATTCTATACCAGAGAATAAAAGACAGGATTTTTTGAATCTCTAAAAAACACACACAATACAGAGAGAGGATACAGATTACAGAGACACATTCAAAAAATCTTCTGTCACAAAAGAATTCTGAAGAACACACATCCAAGGAGATCAAGCCTTCTCAAATCTTTAGATCTCCTTAGTCTTCAAAGTGTTCAAGGCCAACATATTTCCAGACTCCAGACATTCAACATTTCAGCTATTGCTGAAATCATCTATTGCTGGAGTTCAATCTTTGAAGGCCTATCACCCTCTGCAAAGCTTTTTCTTCCTGAAGATCTCAAGGATTCAGGGGGAGCTTTGACATCAACAATCCACATAGTCTTCTCAGTTGTTTGAGAAAGAGAAGACTTCCATCACTCTCTCACCCCCACTCTGTAAAGGGTTTCTCAAACTCCCTTCAAAAGTTTGAGCTTGGTTTTTGAGCACCTTGTCAAAAGCTCATTGGTGGCAAGACACCTGATCAAAAAATCTGCTTTGGTTTTTTAGCACCTTATCAAAAGCTCATTGGTGCCCAGGACACCTGATCAACTCATCCTGCAGTGGATTCCTACCTAGGGTGGTAGAAGAGTGGATGTACCCAAGTTTTGGGAACCACTATATTTCCTTGTGTCTTCTGGTTTTGCTTACTTTCATTTTTGTTTCTGGCCTTGATTTCTCTGTGATTAGCTTTTATTTAGCTTAGTACTGTGATTAGTTTTATTACTGCTTCCCTGCTTACACATATTACAACAACTGTTGTAAAAAGTTTCAAAGCACCATATACTCTATTCACCCCCCTTCTAGAGTATATCATATCTAGCTGCTCTTTCACGGGTTGTCAGCAAAGTACGTACGCGAGACTCTAGAGTGCACCTTGGACGTGTACAGAGGCGTATGAGAGGGGTCTAAGGCTTGGTAGTGTGCATACCGGCCTAGAAGCGGAGACGCCCGCTCCGCTGCTGCCGTAGCCACAGCGGTGGTACCCGAGAGTGATGCTAGCTCTCAAAAAGTGGGAACTAAAGGTCTGTGATCACAGAGTCGTTGTGTGTGAGTTGCACTTGCCTGTGCATAAAATTGCATCATAACATTCATTCATATTAGGTCATACGCTTCATAGATCCTTATCATATAAATTAGTATGGGCTCTTTTATATGATAAGTTAAATTTCCTGAAAATCCTAACTTATATATTTGTATGGGCATTTATATAAGTTAGGGTACTTTTGTGATGATAGTATAGTGGTAGAATAGTTTATTTACTTGCTCCTACTACTGTTCTTTACTTCCTTTACTGTACTGCTCTTACTTACTTGTACTATATTTAGAACTGCTAGAGTAGAATAATATTACTTATTACAACTGCTAGTTAGTTTCTGTCACCTGCTTCCACTTTTGCTACCCCTTGTTGTCCTCCGCTTCGTCGTCCCGCTCGGTGCCTAGGAGCTGCGGGGCAAGGTGCGGAGGAAACGACTTAGTCTTTTTGACTAATGGTCGGTGACCATACTATTTTTAGGAGCCCGTGGAGATGGAGCACCAGCACGTCGAGGAGGCAGGACTTGAGGAGCAGATACCGCTTCAGCAGGCTACTACCACTACTGTGCGTCCTCAGGTGGGACGAGTTCTGATGTACTAGTGTAGCTTCCGCTTTTATTTCGAGAGAGAGTGTGGATTTGATGTACTGGGCATAAGCCCTTGTTACTCTTTCTTTTTGTACTCTACTATGGACTATATTGATGTACTTTTCATTTCATTTATATGATTGTACTATGTGGCTTGTGGACTTGTAGATTTGTTACATTGTTACACTTCTTTTCTCATATTGGCCTATATATATGATCGTATTAGCTAGCAGGATCGGCGTGTTGCGGTGTCGGCTAACCCCTGCGTTAGTGCCACCGTAAGACGGCGGTTCTGGGCATAAGGCTCGGTAGCCCTCCTTGGTAAGGGGGAGGTTAGAGTCCTACAAACTGGTATCACTTGACCAACGATCATATGAGAAAGAAGTCCACAACACCGGATCACCCCCGCCCGAGCCTTAGTTTGCGGACAAACTATGCAGTGGAAGCCGTGGTGAACCATGGGTAAAAGTCACATAAAATGGTCCACGAAGTACAATGAGTTAGGCCAGTTTTGTTCTAACCTTACCTTTATGCAACCTCCACAGGTCGCCGCGCCGCAAAATGTGGCTACCTCCCCCTCCAGCTGTCACTCCATTCCTACATACGGAGATGGGGCAGACTTTGACGGCGATTCTGGACGCCTTCAAATCCCAGCAAGTCCCGGCTCCGAAGCCAAATCCGGGGTCGAACTGGCTGAGTGCTTTCAAGAGCCTGTCCCCACCAGTGTACCGTGGGACAGAGGATGCGGTAAAGACGGAGGAATGGCTGGAGGCCATACACGAGATTTTAGCAGGCATCAGCTGCCCGGTTGGCGAGGCAGTACCTCTAGCCACCTCTATACTAGAGGCTCATGCGAAGAGATGGTGGAAATCAGTGAGGGAGTCTACATATGCAGACTACGAGCTGTCAGAGATATCATGGGAGGAGTTTGGCGATGTATTTCTGGATCACTTCGTCTCTGTTACGGACAGAGATGCCTTGGAGGAGAGGTTTTTGAACCTCAGGCAGGGGACTAGATCAGTGATCGAGTATCAGCGAGAGTTCTCTCATTTGGCCAGGTTCGCAGGGATTTAGGATACCGATGATAGGAGGTATGCTAAGAGGTTCTACCGGGGGCTCAGGGACGATTTGAGGCAGGCCTTGCTGTTCATTTCTCATGGCACCTCTAGGCAGATCATCGAGATGGCAAAGAAGCTGGAGGCTGACCAGCTGATGGTGCAAGGCAGAGGGAAGAGACCATTTGATGGGTCAACATCAGGAGAGAGCAGCAGGGGCTCTCAGAGAGGCAGGACTATCGGGTACAAGAAGGGTGGGGGACGTCGTCGTCCCAACTTCAGGCAGGAGCAGGGGCCTCCTCCAGCATTGGCTCCCCCACCTCTACAGATGCATGATCCGAGGAGACAGGATGACCGTGGCCACCGGCAGGTAGTTTGTTACGGATGCCGCCAGCCCGGGCACATTAGGTCGGAGTGCCCGCATCTATTCCATCCTCCTCCTCCTCCACCTCCAGTGGCCCCAGTACAACAGGGCCGAGGCCGAGGCCGAGGCCGGGGATATCACGGCAGGAGATGCGAGCAGGAGCAGATATACGCCTTGGACCTCACAGAGCAGAGGAACCCCGAGGAAGTTATCACAGGTACTTAAGGTTAATTATTAAATTTCTTGAGTTTTCAATTATATAGTACCTGGAACTATAGGATAACAATTAATTTTAACGTAAACAAACCTCAGGCATAGTTATGATCAGCGACAAGCCCGCTCATACTCTCTTCGACACGGGTGCTTCACACTCGTTCGTATCTGAGGCCTTCATAGACGGACTCGAAGGCGTGGAGAGATTTCCTGGACTAGAGATGAGGGTGAGTCTACCCGATGGGTCAGAGCTACGGACCACTGCACATTGTGATATGGAGGCCGAGATTGGCGGCAAGGCATTTGAAGCGCCAGCAACTATTCTGAAGCTGCAGGACTTTGACTTGATTTTGGGCATGACATGGTTACATCGGAACCATGCTCAGATAGATTGTCCGTCCAGGAGGATCACACTAAGGCATGGCGACTCACATGTTATCATCGAAGGTATTCAGCCTATCCGCCACACATTGTTATCTTCTGTACAGGCTGTGAAGGCCCACAAGCAGGGAGAAGAAGTCTATCTTATCTGCTTTGAGATGTTGGGGACAGAGACTTCTATTCTAGATGTTCCGGTGGTCCGGGATTTCTCCGATGTATTCCCGGAGAAATTGCCCGGGCTACCACCAGCCAGAGTTGTGGATTTCAGGATCCAGCTAGTACCGGGAGCGACGCCGGTGTCCCGGGCACCTTACAGGATGGCTCCCAGGGAATTAGCAGAGTTCAGGACTCAACTTCAGGAGCTAGTTGAATCGGGATTTGTGTGGCCTAGTTCATCGCCATAGGGGAGCGCCAGTTCTATTTGTGAAGAAGAAAGACGGATTGTTACGACTATGCATAGATTACCGGGAGCTGAACCGGTTAACGGCCCACAATACCTATCCACTGCCTCGGATAGATGAGCTATTTGATCAGTTACAGGGAGCCTTCTGGTTCTCTAAGCTAGATTTGCGATCCGGCTACTACCAGCTCCGCATCCGGGAAGAGGACATACCGAAGACGGCGTTCAGTTCACGCTATGGATTATACGAGTTCACGGTGATGCCTTTTGGGCTCACGAATGCCCATGCCGCATTCATGAGTCTAATGAACCGTGTATTCGAGCCCTTCTTAGACCGCTTCGTGATTGTATTCATCGACGACATTTTGATATATTCCCGGACTCAGGAAGAGCATACAAAGCATTTGATGCCGGTCTTGCCGAGGCTGAGGGAGTCCCAGTTGTACGCAAAGTTTTCAAAATGCCAGTTCTGGCTGCAGGAGGTGGCTTTCCTGGGACACACGATCAGTGGGGCTGGATTAGCAGTGGACCCAGCCAAGATAGAGGCAGTAAGGGATTGGCCACGGCCAAAGACAGCATCTGATATTTGCAGCTTCCTGGGTTTGGCAGGGTACTATCAGAAGTTTGTGGAGTGGTTCTCGAGGATAGCCCTCCCCCTCACGACTTTGATGAGGAAGGATACTGAGTTCACCTGGACAGAGCTGTGTGAGGCAGCATTTCAGGAGCTGAAAGACCGACTCATCTCATCCCCTATTCTTGCACTTCCATCCGGGAGTGAAGGATTTTAGATTTACACAGATGCCTCTTACCAGGGGATGGATGCTGTCCTGATGCAGCATGAACATATTATTGCTTATGCTTCGAGACAGTTGAAGAAGCATGAGCATAACTATCCAGTACATGACTTAGAGCTCGGGGCTGTGGTATTTGCCCTAAAGATATGGAGGCATTACTTATACGGGATTCATTGTGATATTTATTCAGATCACAAGAATCTTAAATATGTCAATACGCAGAAGGACTTAAACCTACGACAGAGGAGATGGCTGGAATTCCTCTGCGATTATGATTATAAGATCCACTACCATCCGGGGAAAGCGAACACAGTAGCAGATGCTTTGAGTAGGAGGCCCGACACTTCTGGACCGGAGCCACGATTGATGTCTATAGAGCTGCTGCGGATGATGGAGGACATGCACATTACCATGGTATATGAGGCCGAACCCGTGGTATATCGAGAGTATTTGAGCTCAGTGATCAGTAGTGATGACATACGAGAGCGCATCCGAACACATCAGAGGCGGGATGCTGCATTACAGCCGATTTTTAGTGCCCTAGAAAGGGGCAAGGTTGAGGACTACACGATACAGGATGATCTTCTTCGATTTCGTGGACGCATTTACATACCCGCAGGAGGCAGTATACGGGAGGACATACTCAGAGAGGCTCATTGCTCCAGATTTTCAGTGCATCCCGGCATCACCAAGATGTGGGCAGATTTGCGGAGGTCTATGTATTGGCCTGGGATGAAGAGGGAGATCACTCACTTTGTGACATTCTGCGAGACATGTCAGCGCGTGAAGGCGGAATGTAAGAGACCCGGGAGGTTTGCTACAGCCACTGCCAGTACCAGAGTGGAAGTTTGAGGACATTGCTATGGATTTTGTTCACGGACTACCTCGCTCCCACTCTGGGCATGATTCTATATGGGTCATAGTAGATAGACTGACCAAGGTAGCGCGCTTTATTCCAGTTCGGAAGGATGCCCCAGTTGCAGTTCTGGTGAGATTATTTGTGGAGCAGTTCGTCAGATATCATGGCATTCCCAGGACGATCGTTTCGGACCGTGATGGTCGGTTCACTTCGAGCGAGTGGAGGGCCGTGCATGCTTACTTGGGCTCTGGGCTTACTTTTAGTACCGCCTTCCACCCGCAGACCGACAGACAGACCGAGCGGACCATCCGGACCATGGAGGACCTACTCAGACTATGCATATTGGATACGGGGAAGCCTTGGGAGAGGCTGCTGCCACTGATTGAGTTCTCGTACAATAACAACCACCAGGCTAGCATCAGGATGACTCCATATGAGGCACTTTATGGGAGGAAGTGCCGAACACCGCTATCATGGGTTCAGGATGTGGATACCAGGGCTCTTGGATCAGATTATATAGAGGATACTGAGGTTCAGATTCGTTTGATCAGAGATCGGCTACTAGAGGCCCAGAGCAGGCAGACAAAGTATTATGATGCTCGGCACCGGAAGGTGGAGTTCCAGGTTGGAGACAGAGTTTTCTTGAAGATACGTCCAGTACACAGTGTCTCTCGGGTGCGGAGGCATAAGAAGCTCAGTCCACGATACATGGGGCCATACTTGATCCTGGAGCGGATCGGCCCCTTAGCTTACAGACTGCAGCTGCCACCGGAGTTGGGTGCATTGCATGACGTCTTCCATGTCTCTTCCTTGCGAAGAGCTCTCCTTCGGCCGGAGCAGCACATCACTACTACAGCCGGACCGATAGAGCCTGACAGATCAGTTAGATTGGAGCCGATCCGGATTGACGATACAGCCATCCGAGTGTTGCGGAAGAAGAAGGTCCCTCTTGTGAAGGTGTTGTGGTCCAACCATGGACGGGAGGAGCACACCTGGGAGCCGAGGGATCTGATGCTGGAGCAACACCCGGAGCTATTTGCATCAGGTACTTTCAATTTATGTTTTAAAGTTTCTTAAAAAAAATTCTTGCAAGTAGAACCCCGTAAACCCGAACTTAAATTTCGAGTACGAAATTATTTTTCTTGGTTGTTGGAATTTGTAACATCCCATGTTACTTCTAGGCCCCTTCCACTTAGATTGGGTTAGGCATGGGATGGGTGTCAAGGGTTTTAGCTAGGTTTGACCTTAGGTAGTGGGTTGTAGCCATATGGGGCCCACTATAGGACCAAGTCAAACTAGGTCAAACTAGCCTAAATAGGGACCCAAACCACACCATGACCCCACCACATTGCCCTAACCCTAAAAACAATCTAAGTGCACCCTTAGGGCATGCCATTAGGTCAACATTTTGACCCAAGTTGACCAAAGTCAACCTTGGGCCTAATTTGGTCAAACCCACACTCATAAGCCCAATTAGCCTAAGTAGGGCACCCCCTTGACCCAACCCAAGCTGGGTGGTGCCACTAGACCCATTACCACCAAGTAGGGTCAGCCCACCCACCATGGTTGACCAAGTCAACTCAAGGTCAACATAGTCAACTATTTAACCTAAAAGAGGGAAATGAAGACCAAGCCACCCTCCTTTGGACCAAGCCCACCAAATTTGGCCCATGGCCAGCCCAAGTGAACAAGACCAGCCCTACCCCTCTAAATCAGGAGAGAGAATGCATGCAAAGGGGTAGAAATGAGATTTTGAGAGAAAGAGGAGAGAGAAATGGGGATGAAGAGGAATGGTGGCCACATGACCACCCCTTCAACTGAAATTCTCTGCCCAACACCTGCTGGCCGACCTCCTCACTTCATTCCAGAGGAAATTGGGGGTTGTGTGCCACTTGGCAAGCAGGGGCGGAGCAACCAAGGCTGAGCCCGAGCTCACCTTGGTTGTATCTCCCCATATACACCACCTCAGCCCCAAATAACCTCACCATTAGCTTTAGGAGGTGGAAAGGAGTTGAAATCGAGTGCTGGAACATGGAAATCGGTGGAGAATCAAGCTTTCGGGGTGGAGCTCGCCGGCGCACCACCACCATGGCAAACCTCCGCCTGACCCGCAGCCAAGCCCCAATCGAGGTTCGTTTCACTTCACCTCTACCCGTACTAGGATCTTAGATCGATTTAGGTGAGATCTCGGGCTCAACTGAGCCCGATGCCATGGGAGGAAAGTGAGATTTTTCCAAGCTTTTGAAACCGCTCGGGTTCGCCGTCGCCGCCGTCTCCCGCTGCCCTATCACCGGAAAATGATAGCCACCACCACCGTGAAGGTGATGGCACCGTTGGCCGGGGGTGGCGCCGCCTCAGCTGGCCGGAAACCGCCAGAAAACATCGCCCAGGTCGGCTCAGTCTCAGCCGTCGGTCGGGTGGAGAAGATGACCGGATTCCGTCCGTTTACGCTTTAAGATTCGTGCAGATTTATTAATATGAATTAATTTCAATGTGATGAATAGTATAAATTCTGTCACAAAAATACAGTCATTTTGCATGTTCTTTTCAGGCCTCTTAGAGGCATTTCCAGAAACTGATCCCTGCATGACAAATGTAGCCTTACCTGTTACCTTTAATTTGACATCTTAATCATTAGCTTTGGTCCAGTATTCTGGCCTGTAGGACATTTCTCCTAGGACTGGTCCTAGACAAGGGCAGAAATTCATTTGAATGCCCAAGTCAAACCAGCAATCACCATGGCCCCAAAGTTTGGGTACATGCATTATTAGGGCATACCTAGCCCCTGCCAAAATTTAGGAATTTTTGAAACAACATTTTCTATAGTTTTGGTCATAATATCAAAATGTAAATAAATGCAATATATGGAGTTATATGACTCCTCATGGCCCCAAATCTTGGTGGTAGGTCCTTGGGAACATCCTTAGTGCATGATAAAAATTTCAGCACTTTTGGATCACTTCATGATGGAAAATCCACTTGCATGTGTTGGTGTACATATTGCCTTGGTGTGCCAATAGCAATAGTTTAAATATTGTGCATTCAGCTTAATGGAGGCATTCAAAAATCTCGGATTTGATTCCAGTGGTTCATTAGGGTAAAGTTCACCCCTCAGATTAATTATGGCAGTTTTGGAATCAAAAATTCCATTAATTGGAATTTTCAAAAATATAGCTTCTTTTGAAAATAAATTTGAAAATAGGTTTTTTCTCAAGAACAAATCCTCAAACTTTGCCAAGTTGAAAATAAGGTTATATTTGACTTAGGAAAATTTGATCTTCTATTTTGAAGAACTTTTGGAGTATAATATCCTGAAATGACCATTTTACCCTTATTTCATTTATTCTTGAATTGATGGATATGCACCTCAGAAAAATTTGGAAATATTTTTAGTGTTGTAAAATTGTATTATCAGTCTTTCATAATTATTTCAGAATTTATGGGTGTATTGATAGTTATTAAATTAATATAATGGCATTTTGGTAAATATGTAAGAATGGAAATTGATAGGCCATTACACTATAAAAGTTGATTAAACTCTGCCAATAGTCATAAGGTAATGTTTTATATGTTCTGTAAATTTCCTGGAATTTTGGGTTACATATTCCTTGTACTTCATTTGGAAAATGGAAATTATGTGAATTTGGTATTAAATAAGGAATTGGTATAAATAATCAAAGGAAAATTATGAAACTCTGTAGATAGTAATAGTTTATCATTATACAACTCAGTAAAAATTACCTAGGTCAGTGGATTTTAAATCACACTACTTCATGTGTAAAGTGACATAGGAATTAATCTTAAAGATTTAATTAAGTGATTATTTGGCCAAGGAAAATTATGAGAATCCATAGGGTAGTTCCCTTAGCCCATACCACCCTAGGATAAAAGTTTAATGGCAAGATGCCTTAAGGATTGGAAGATTCCAATTTTAGGGTAATAATAGGACATGGTCTGCATATAGCATAAATAGGGAATACTTTAGGGGATTACCAGGGGATTGATTGTCGGAAGAAATAAGGGAGTGCAATATGTATAACCCCTGGTGGGTAGTATTGTCTTAGTGAGGGATTAAAAGTGCAAGTCTTTAGTTAGCAACCGGAGTGGAGGTCGACGGAAGACCGTCAGTTTCCCTGTAACACCTTAAGTCACTAGGGTTGTACCAGAGCAACAAAGAGAGCTAGGGTGAAATATGGGTAGCCATCAACTAAAGTAAATATCCTTGTGAAAGGGGACGCTGGGCGTAATCCCAACACAGTTCCTAGTGCCCCTTGAGAGCCCTTCATAGGGAATACCGGGGGCAGTCCTGGGATTAACCTTAAATCACTAAGTATAATAACCCGTAGACAAGAGTAGTCTAATAGGTTAAGACATTGTTGTACCTTCTCACCCGTGTAGGGTTGGAGAGATTCATGACATATGCTCACCCGAGTAGGGTTTGAGGGAATTGGTATAAAGACACTATTGTGCGTTCTCACCCGGATTGGGTTTGAGGGTTTCAGGACGGGTTTGGTCCTGCGAGCGGAAGGCTCGGAATAAAATACTTGCATGTGCATAAATCTAATGGCGGGGCATGCGGTACTGGCCATTCGTCACACCGATGGCAGTACGGTGCACCAGGCGGTTGTGAGGGTTAGAGGGGCCAGTGGGTTGTTTTACACTGCGGTCTGGAGGACGACCCCCGATAACGCACAGCCGACCCAACAAGACTGACGGGTTATCAGCAAAGTACGTACGCGAGACTCTAAAGTGCACCTTGGACGTGTATAGAGGCGTATGAGAGGGGTCTAAGGCTTGGTAGTGTGCATACCGGCCTAGAAGCGGAGACGCCCGCTCCGCTGCTGCCGTAGCCACAACGGTGGTACCCGAGAGTGATGCTAGCTCTCAAAAAGTGGGAACTAAAGGTCTGTGATCACAGAGTCGTTGTGTGTGAGTTGCACTTGCCTGTGCATAAAATTGCATCATAACATTCATTCATATTAGGTCATACGCTTCATAAATCCTTATCATATAAATTAGTATGTGCTCTTTTATATGATAAGTTAAATTTCCTAGAAATCCTAACTTATATATTTGTATGGGCATTTATATAAGTTAGGGTACTTTTGTGATGATAGTATAGTGGTAGAATAGTTTATTTACGTGCTCTTACTGCTGTTCTTTACTTCCTTTACTGTACTGCTCTTACTTACTTGTACTATATTTAGAACTGCTAGAGTAGAACAATATTACTTATTACAACTGCTAGTTAGTTTCTGTCACCTGCTTCCACTTTTGCTACCCCTTGTTGTCCTCCGCTTCGTCCTCCCGCTCGGTGCCTAGGAGCTGCGGGGCGAGGTGCGGAGGAAACGACTTAGTATTTTTGACTAATGGTCGGTGACCATACTATTTTTAGGAGCCCGTGGAGATGGAGCACCAGCACGTCGAGGAGGCAGGACTTGAGGAGCAGATACCGCTTCAGCAGGCTAATACCACTACTGTGCATCCTCAGGTGGGACGAGTTCTGATGTACTAGTGTAGCTTCCGCTTTTATTTCGAGAGAGAGTGTGGATTTGATGTACTGGGCATAAGCCCTTGTTACTCTTTCTTTTTGTACTCTACTGTGGACTATATTGATGTACTTTTCATTTCATTTATATGATTGTACTATGTGGCTTGTGGACTTGTAGATTTGTTACATTGTTACACTTCTTTTCTCATATTGGCCTATATATATGATCGTATTAGCCGGCAGGATCGCCGTGTTGCGGTGTCGGCTAACCCCTGCGTTAGTGCCACCGTAAGAAGGCGGTTCTGGGCATAAGGCTCGGTAGCCCTCCTTGGTAAGGGGGAGGTTAGAGTCTTACATGTACTTTGCACTTTCTTGGGTTAGCCAATCAGAGCAACTCCCACAGATTATGCTTTGATTTGAGTTGATGAATGGTGAGGAGAGTTTTGCCAAATCGAATTTGCTTAGGGAACGACACCTGACATTACTCCATTGGTGGACTGTACTTGGTAGTTAGGAGTGAGTTTAGGTTAACCAACTAGGAATGTTTTGTGGTTTTAAAATATACTAGAACCTCCATTAATAGCTTGGAGATATGGACCTAATGAGAGATTATCAAGGGAGGGTTTTAGCATAATTAAATGAATAGGTTTAGGTTAGAAAACCTCTTAAGGGAGGAGTTTGACCGAGCCAAACATAAATAGGTTTCCCCATGCATGTCAAAGTCCACTAGGTTCGTGTCGTCGAGTCTCAAGTCGTACCTATGGCGACATAATTGAATCCGTGGTTTTACGTGGTCTGGAATGTCGTAATATTTTACGAGCTTTATTTTTATTTAACAGATCAAACGACGCCGTAATTAATTGAAACGAGTCTCGTTGCATTCGTACTGACTGTATGAGTCTAATGAGACTGACAGAAGTCAATTTGGTGCTCATTTGCTCAATATTTTAAACACAGTGATGTTGTAGTGAGCAACGTTACTCAAAATAGTCATTTTCTTCAAACAATCTCGGATCTAGACGAAATGAGTTTTAATGCACTCGTATTGACTATACAAGTCCAATGCATCCGACGGAATTCGATTTAGAGCACATATGTTCAATATTTTGGCACGTTATCCTCAACCATGTACGTAAGTCGGGTCGTAGTTTGCTAAGACCCGGTCCAAACCCCTTCCTGGGTTCAATTGAACCATCTACATCCCCTTTTTGAAAGAGGGATGTTACATGTGGTCCCTTGCATAGATAGTGTCCACCTTTTGATGTAAATACCTTTCTTTTGTCATCCTTGTCCTTCCATAAGGAGGATTTTGATCCCCTCTAGGTGGTCTCCACAACCCTTGCCTTTCTCCCCCACCTTTGGTGTTGTCACTCTTAAAGACTTTCTTTGTAGCATCAACTGATGGTCGCTGAAATTATGTCATGGCTTCTGCTGATGCAGTTACTTCATCTAATGTCTTTGTATCCCGCCTATGCACTTCTTGCTTTATCCAATTTTGAAGACCATCTTTTAAATTAAAGAGTTAGTCATCTTTTGACATACCTGCCACCATCTGCATAAATGTTTAAAACTCCTTCACATACTCCATGATTGAAACATTTTGCTTCAGCTCCTTCAACATCTTCCTTTCCTCATTGGCAACGTTCTCCGTGTAGAAGGGTCTCTTGAGTTCAATCTTGAAATCCTCCCATATATCAAGGTTGTGTGTTTCTTTCTTGATATCTGCAAGCTTTTTTTACCACCAAAGAGATGCAATGTCTGAAAGATAGTAGCTTGTAGTCTTTACCTTAAGCGCCACCTCCGTGAGGTTACATCCTTAGAAGTAGACCTCCATTAGATAAAGGAAGTGTTCAACTTCTTTAGCATCCCTCTTTTTAGCGAAGGTCTTTAGTTTAGGCACATTGATCCTTGAGTTTGTCACAACCCCACCGTTGCCACCATTTATGATGCCCTTCCTGCATACGACCAATTCCTCCCCCCAATGTGGCGATCTGCTCCTCTTAGTCATCCACAAGCTGATCTTACCTTTGTGTAAGCTCCGCATTTGCATCAAGACAAGTTGGATTTAAGCTTTCAATAGATCCAGCTCTCTGCAAGCCGGTGTCACCTGCTTGTTGGCCTCTAGTTCTCCGCGAACATGTAGGTGGTCTTGTTCTACCACCGTCATGCGCTTTCCCCAATCCACCAAGGCAAGATCTAAGTGTCCGGGCTCACGATATGTGCTTTGGCTTCTTTTTTTCATGTTGTTGCCTCGCCTCGCTACCACCCTCGTCCATGTTCAAATGGTCCACTTCACTAGCCATCTAGTCTTCTCTTGTACCAATCACAAACTAACGTGAACCTGGCTCTGATACCAACTTTCATGGACTTGACTCTTTCCAAGCTTCCGTGCGGGCTTAGCTTCTCCTTACCACTCTATGTAGCCAAGCTAAGACAACCTTCCTTGCAAGAACTAAGTGGTGAACTCAAGAGAATGCTCACAACTTAAAGATCTCAAGAACTCTCTTTTGCTTGTCCAAATTTGAAGTGAATACAAATGAGAGAGCCTTTCTCTTTTATAGGCCCCAAGGAGGTTTCCCTCTGAAGTACAGAACATTCTAAATCCTTACTCTTCTAAATTATTCTATACATCTCTAGTACGCACATGATACATGAATTTTTTAGAAGTTTCATGACTCATCTCATGAACAATACTCTAGATCTCTTTAGAATCCTCTTGAAGATTAACCCCAAAGATGATGGACCGTGACAAGACGCTTGATATATAATACTTGATAATATTGAGAAACTTTTGCGCACGAGAGATAGAATATTAATGACTAGAACATTTATATAATTATTTCTAGCCGAACTTCTATCATTCTTTAATTTCTATTCTCTAACAAGTAGTATCAGAGTCAGTGGTTTGGCTAGAGACTAATATATGTTCATGTTGTAATGATTGTGTGTGGTGAATATGATATTTGACTTATAATGTTAAAAAAACTTCTCTTTTAAAGGGAGTGTAATTGTCAATATAAAGAACTCTCATATGGGAGAGAAATAATTAGGTACGGATAACACATGGTTCTCATCGTGTGGGATAAAATACATTCCTAAGAGCCGCAATTCTACGGTGGAGATTGTTTGCGAAAATACGAGCGTATTAAAATACGATCATATTTTTGATCAATCATGCTTACAAAATTGTGTTTGCAAAAAACAACACTCTGGTAACGTATAACACATTGTGATGTTTGGTGCTTGGTGCGTTATAATATGTAGCCAAAAAAATTTTATATCTTTCACCATTTTGTGTTCATTTCTTTATAGAACACAAAATGATTTCTTCCATCCAAATGAGTTTTTAGAATCATTCAATACTTCTATTTAATGATTATTTTATATATGTTGAATGTTGCGTATACACCTAAATACTATTTATTTTTAATTAATATTTATTATCAATATTTTTCTCGGCCGCATGCGTTATTATAAAAATTGACTTATTATTTTTTATTTAGTCTTCATTCATCGTAAGAATTCAGAGGCTAATCTGGGGGCGGGTTGCACCTCCTATGAATTTTTAATATTGGATAGTGAATTTAGATTCCTCTCATCGAGGAAATGAATTTGAACTATTTACACGTCAAAACATTTGCCGGTTTAGAGAAACGGCTCTCGTAAGATGGAGATGTGTTAAAAAAAATCACTAAAATATTTTTGATTTTTAGCAACACTTGAAAAATGTTGCATAAAACAACAAATTGTTGCCAAAATATTGAAAACTTTCGTCATAGGGTGTTGTATATACCCACGTTACCAAAGATCAAAGATAACAAATTTTCATACATTTAGGCAATACTATACAAAAAATTATTGTCTATATCGTTAGTATAGGCAACAATTCTTTGATGGGCATATTGCAACATTTTAACAATGTTGACTTGTAGCTTTACAATTAAAAACTGTTGTCATAAATTACAAAGACAACACTTCAGAAATGTTGCAAAAACCCGTGTCATTTTAATAAAAAAAGTCTAACAATGGAGCAACATTTTAAAAAAGAATATGATGAAATGATGCAAATTATAGTGATAATCATCAAAATCACGAGGACCAAAACAAAATTTTCATAATATCACAATTAAAATGATAATATCACCAAATTTCTTCCATTCTTTTGTACAATATAAAAGGATGAAATGCATGGAAATGGGTGAGACAAGAGTCTCACTTGATTTGTGGTGAGATAACATAAGCAATACCATGTAGAGAAGAAACTATAATTGCACACATTAAATTGATGTTAAAGAAAGGCTTGTGGATTGCTGTTTGTTCTTATCTACATATTGAGAACTTGGGCTAGTTAATAATATTTAAGTCTCTCAAAATAATTAGGGTGAAAACTATAATTAATCCCATATGATATATTACATTATAACAATTGCATAATGTTTATCCCAAAAGTATAATGAGATTTGCACAAAGGGCATCAATATCACCACTAAGAAATGCTAGCTGGGAATAGGGCAACCTAACTCCTTCGCTAAAGAGTCAAGAAAGGTGAGCCTCATGCCAGTTGCTTGTCTACTCTGCACTTCTCATTGATACTTAAGATTCAATTTGACAACCCAAATATTGTATTTCAAATAATCACATTGTAAAACTATTAAAAAGTGCACAATAAGGCTTAACAAAGGTGAGTAACTGCAAGAATCTTTTAAACATAAATAAAACAATACAAAAATATCAAAGATACAAAAAAATACAAAAGGGTTTGCTCAATTTATGCGTGACTTCCCACGTCGCTGATAAATTGCTCCCACCTTGGACTCACATATTCATTACAATTCATGTACATTCATACAGAATGTATTAACTAAGTAATTAAAAGAGATATATTGGACTAGCCTTGCATTTTATCAAGTATTGGATGTCATCAAATGTAAGCAAATTTATCTAAAAGTGCATGAAACTTATAGCGTGATATCTGTTCCCATTATTAATTTTATAAAGTCAGCATAAGCTTTGCACTAAAAAGTTGATTCAAAAGTATTGAGGGAGAACTTTTAGAAATTTTTGAATATTGAATATTGAGTTGTCAATAGTCGATAACAAATCAAGATTTCTTTGAAATTGTTGTCACTAAGAATATTCTACAACATGCCAACAATTTCAATTAAATAAGCTGATATATGCAACAACACAATGACATATATTTTGAACTAGGGTAATGAATGAAGAACATACTATTTTGTGATTAGTGCTACTTCTGAGAGTTAATAAATGAGAATTTTATAGAAGATAATATTTGGAAGGACATAATTATAAAGAAAATAATGAAGTACATCATAATTGATCATATAAAATGTTTATTAAATAGAAATTGACATGTTATCATCAACTCTTGGAATTATCACATAATTACTTCTGATTTGACAACCCATGAAGTTATCCAATAATGACATAAAAACTATAAACCAAGATATATATTAAGATTGGGCCTACAACATACAAAAATCAGATCACTAAAAAATGTAGCAATCAAATAATAAAGTAGTAAGGAATAAAAAATATAGGTAATGAATCATGATAGCGGGCATAATATCTCATTAACCTGAATACCTTCCACTTGAGCTACTTGAGCGAATCTTTTTGACATCCGCAAGAAGAAAAATCAAGAGATCTAGCAGTAAACTTCCTGGAGTGTGAATGCATCCAATTGATCATACAATGTGTTTATAAGTCATAACATAGAAGCAGTACAAAGTGGAAATCAAGAATACAACTATTAATTCAGTCACTTTCACAGTCTGGCTTCCACATTGAGAAGACTATATAGTCAATATAAAATAAATTCAAAAAAACTATAAGAATTAGAATACACGCCATGGTTAGACTAAACACCACCATAGTTTATGATTATTTAACTAAAAAAGATTTAACTCTTTTTTCAAACTATGTTGAAATAAGCTTTCATAAATTGCATAACTAATATGTACCCCATACTCAAGTTAGCATAACAAGTGTTTGCTTCACAACATGTTGGAGAAATGAGACCTAATGAAACATATCTGAAAGTGCAAACTAACCTAAAAAACAAATATAAAGTAAACTAAGGGACCACCTACTGTTTAGTGGGTTTCCTAAAGTTCGGCATTAAGCAATAGTTGACATAGCTCTTTGACTTTTGACTACAACGATCATTGCATAACCCAATTCAACTACTTTCGTGTTGCTTAATGTTTGGAAAAGTAGCATTGACTGTGCAAGTATACAAAATAGTAAGGCGACAGTGCCATTGCTCGCAAGGAATGTAAATGCATCCAGTTTTGAGGAAATTAGATGAAGAAAATCACAATAGTTACTATATGTATATGAGAAATAGTTACTAACAATAGTTATGAAATTCCATAATTGATTGCTTCTTGTGTTCACTTAATATAGAGATTAAGCTGCGTTTGGAAGAACTTATTTCACCGTCAAGCGGTCATGACCGCATGAACCGGGACTTATTTAAGTCCGGATTCATGCGGTCATGATTGACCGGTGAAAATAAGTCCCTCAAACGGAGCCTAAGTCAATAGTACCTACTACATCCATAGATAAGATGAGAGAAGATGCATTCACACTTCAGGAAATCATATTTTTTTGTATAGAGTTTCTCTTTTACATTATCAGGTGTATGAGAACACGCATTAGCACTCATACACCATCAAGCATGAGTTAGATCCCAATGTCCTAATAAGTTGACTTACTAAGCATATGGACATTATAATTCTCAGACCTGACATGATTCTGTAGAGGCAAGTAACATGATTAACACAAGCTAATTTGTTCAACATTCCACATCTCTGTGAAACGGGTAATTGGCAAAGTGCACATTGGAAATATCGTTTTTTGGCAAAATGCACTATGAAAGTTTAAAATTGGCAAAATGCACCCCAAAGTGATTTTTCTTGGCAATTGCACCCTACAATGTACATTTTGGTCATTTTCATTATTTTGCCCACTGAGCGTGCACATTGGCAAGAAAAACCACTTTGAGGGGAGGGGTGTATTTTGCCAATTTTAAACTTTTGGGGTGCATTTTACCAAAAGCTGATATTTCAAGAGTGCACTTTGCCAATTACCCCTGTGAAACAGAGGAAAAATCCAATCCTCAATGAAGTAACTTTAGGAAATAATATGGCCACTAGTATAAGAAGAGCATCGTGGGCATGTGCATCCTCTCGCTCTCCCTCTCAAAGTATACCAAATGCATTTGATCTGACGATAATAAATAGGCAAGCCTTAATCATCCCTGATATGCACACATAAATACAAATGTATAGCAAACACATCCCTTATTCTTCAATCCTTATTTATTATCATCAGATCAAATGCATTTGTATTTATGTGTGCATATCAGGGAATACAAATGAATACGATGTAGCACCCTTATTGAGATTCTTCAATCCTTGTCCCTAAAAAAATATAATATCATATATAAACCCCCCCAAAAAATTTTAACTCCAGAATTTCTATTATCCTACTAGTTATTTATATATTCATTATAAGCCATTATTTTCTTATAAATATTAGTATAGTGAAAGATATTGTGTTATGAAATTTCAATATATGTGTGTATAAAAATGAAAAATAAATCATTAATATAGGTAAAATATTTGGCAACTATGAGTTTCACCATCATTTATAGGAGAGAAAGCCCCCCTCTCCCATGATCTCCTCCCCAAGTGGATCATGCATGGGTGGGCCATCCCCCCCCCCCCCCCCCCCATGAACTCTCATGATGATAGAATTATGGGGGGGGGGGGGGACCACTCCCTCTCCTCCCGTGGAGGAGGGCTTCCGCCGCCGGGAAGACCCCCGCCATCAGGCGGCCTGACCACCACCGGCGGCTGGCCCCCTTCCGGGCCTTGCCGCCGCCGAACCGTCGGCCTCACCGGCAGGGTAGCCGCGGTAGGCCGCCGGCCTGGCCACGGGCGGCCAAGGCCGGCCTAGCCGCGATCGACCACGGCCGACCTAGCCCCGCGGACGGCCTAGCCGCGGCCGGGTGCGGCAGGCCTTGCCTCGGCCGGCCACGACCGCCATAGCCGCGGCCGGCCACCTAGCCGCCGACGACCTGACCACGGCAGACTGCCGACCAAGCCGCGGCAGGCCACCGGCCTAGCCGCGGCCGACCCCCGGCGGGCCGCCGCCACCGGCCACCAGGCCGGCAGCCCCCGCCACCGGCCGCCCGGCCGGCCACCACCGCCGCCGTGGACGACCTCCCCACCGTCCGATCGAGGGGAGGCTCTCCTCGCCGTCCGATCAAGAGGGTAACCACCCACTAACCCACTACTTTAGTGGTGGGGCCCGCCATGATCCTCCCCCGGAGGCTATAAAAGGGACCCCAGAGTCTCTTCATTCTTCACTATTTTCTCTTCTCCGGGTTGTCTTCTTCTTCCTCAAGTGAGAGCTGCCTGCCTCCTCCCCCGATTCGGCCTCATGTCGCCGTGAACCACCGACGACCACCAGCGGCCACCTGTGGCTACCAGCGCTCCACCAACACGTTGCCAGCAGGAAAACGCCCAAGTCCCCAAAAAAGCCAAAGGAAGAAGGCAACCGTCGCCAGCAAGTGTACGTGACCGCAAGCGCCAGAGCACCAGGATCATCCCACGCATTTCAACATCCAAGTTACTCCCGCGACGCAGTCTGTTGCCCGTCGCGAGCCGTAGTCTCTCTCCCCCAAGTTGTAACGGGAGCGGCATGTCGCCCCGATTCTCCAACACACTGTAATCACCGGAATCTAGTGGAATTTGATCGGCGCAGACCCGGTCACGTGGTTTTTTACCCATTTAAGGGGTTTTTTCACGCCATCACATCTTGTATCAACTTTCTACTTTCATTGATTGTGCGCGCGCTCGACCGCCTCGTGAGCTACGACGGTCCGAGCAAATCTGATCCGACCGGGACATCGAGTTAGTCCGCAACAACAAATAAAATAATATAAGATGTCTGCATCGTTTTGTTTATGATATATAATATTTTTTTGGCGCCTAAGAAAACTAAAACTCTAGAGTCAACAACAAAATGTTAATGATTTTTAAAGCTCTGAAATTGATTTTTAAAAACCCAAAATTCAGTGATTATTCCTGTAATTCATGACTTATTTTAAGGTACCGGGCTCCTCTCCATTTATTAAGCGCAAATGAATGGTATTTATTTTCTGATCGAGTTTAATGGCGCATTTGGCGCTGCACTTTCACATCGGCAGCCGGAGCAGACACAACCGTACGGCGGACAAACAAATGGCCCGCCGCGCATTTGCCACGTCTGTTCCCGCCCACCTCTGAGAAACAGAGCCTTTCGATCCACACCCCTCCCCTCCAGTTCGATCGGCGGCCACGGCTCCTCCCGCCCGGTCACCTTCCGCCGCGGCAAATTAGGCCAAATTCGTGGCTTATCTCATTTTAAGCACCCAAAATTGAGGAACATTTGTTTTATATTTTTCATAAAAATTGACTATGATATTAATCTGCCCTAAATGACCTCAGAACTGAATTTCTTAAATATTTGCAACTTACTTTTTTTTATTAAATTTCAAGTTAATTCATTACTACGAAAATTATTTTTAATTATTTTTGCTGTCAAGATTCAAGAACAAGAACCTGCCTTCCTTGAAGTTAATATGGTAATTAATGACCATTTTAAAGATATAAATGTCAAGGGAAATGAATGCACAAGTAAAAAAATACCAAGTCTGAATTTCTTGAATATATATAACTTATTATTTTTTAACATTTTTCAAGGTAATATATTACTCTTACAGTTTGTAAAAATATATTTTTACACTGAAGTTAATTAGTTAATATGTATTTAATGACCATTTTAAAGATATAAAAGTTATGGTAGTGAATGCATCGAGTAAAATATCAAGTATAATTAGCATAACTTGCATTTAATAATAGGTGTTATTATTGGCAAATCACATTTAGCTATTAGCACCTCAAAAAAATCTCAGTTTTTTTCTTGTAAAATAAAGGTTAGATTTCAAAGAGCCCCATGTTATATTAGCAAACCAAAGCCCCACACTTGGAGCTCCAGACGGATCCCTATTTGCGATTTTAGGTTTCGCTCCCTGCTTTGCAAGAGGCGAAATCACGTGATGCCATTTCGTGCTTCTTCCATACCGATTTTCACTAGGCAAAGCCCAACATCCCGATCGAGGTCGGTGCTCGACATTTCCTATAGGTATAAGTTCATCTTTTTCTTTTTTTTTGATCCCATCTCAATATACTCCTTTTAGGGCTGTTCTTGTCGAATTTTCTACTACGAGGAATTGAAAGAACAATAAGACGAGAGAATAACATCTCAGAGAATCAATTTGGATTCATGTCAGGGCGGTCGACCATGAAAGGTATACATCTCTTGAGGAGACTCATTGATAACTACCGCGAAAGAAAACAAGTTTTACATATGCTGTTTATCGACCTTGAGAAGGCTATGATAGTGGTCCAAGAAAAATCTTATGGAGAGTCTTAGAAAAGAAAGGTGTAAATGTATCATACATTGACATAATCACAGATATGTATACAAATTTAGTGACAAGGGTAAGGACATCTCGAGGATTAACACATCAATTCCCTATTAATGTTGGCTTAAATTAAAGTTCAACTTTAATCCCTTATTTCTTTACCCTTATTTTAGATGAGCTCACCGGACATATCCAACAAACAATACATTGATGTTTATTATTTGTGGATGACATCGTTTTGTTTGATGAGATGCACGTTGGTGTAAACACAAAACTTAAATCTTGGCAAGACACTTTAGAAAGGAAGGGTTTTTAATTGAGCAGGGCAAAGACGGAGTATATGGAGCTTAAATTTAGCAGTGCAAGAAGGACGGATGACTTTGATATTAAGATGGGTGATCAAGATATTTTCCATAGTGAATGTTTTACATATCTTGGATTGATAGTTCAAAAATATGGAGGTATTGATAAAGATGTGACACATAGCATCCAAGCGGGTTGGTTGAAGTGAAGAGGCACATCGGGGATCTTGTGTGATCGTAAAGTACCATTAAAACTTAAAACCGTACTACGATTAGGCAAAATATGCTCTATGGTTCTGAGTGTTGGGCAGTGAATTGTGTAGCAATCAAATAATAAAGTAGTAAGGAATAAAAAATATAGGTAATGAATCATGATAGCGGGCATAATATCTCATTAACCTGAATACCTTCCACTTGAGCTACTTGAGCCAATCTTTTTGACATCCGCAAGAAGAAAAATCTAGAGATCTAGTAGTGAACCTTCCTGGAGTGTGAATGCATCCAATTGATCATACAATGTGTTTATAAGTCATAACATAGAAGCAGTACAAAGTGGAAATCAAGAATCCAACTATTAATTCAGTCACTTTCACAGTCTGGCTTCCACATTGAGAAGACTATATAGTCAATATAAAATAAATTCAAAAAAACTGTAAGAATTAGAATACACGCCATGGTTAGACTAAACACCACCATAGTTTATGATTATTTAACTAAAAAAGATTTAACTCTTTTTTCAAACTATGTTGAAATAAGCTTTCATAAATTGCATAACTAATATGTACCCCATACTCAAGTTAGCATAACAAGTGTTTGCTTCACAACATGTTGGAGAAATGAGACCTAATGAAACATATCTGAAAGTGCAAACTAACCTAAAAAACAAATATAAAGTAAACTAAGGGACCACCTACTGTTTAGTGGGTTTCCTAAAGTTCAGCATTAAGCAATAGTTGACATGGCTCTTTGACTTTTGTCTACAACGATCATTGCATAACCCAATTCAACTACTTTCGTGTTGCTTAATGTTTGGAAAAGTAGCATTGATTGTGCAAGTATACAGAATAGTAAGGTGACAGTGCCATTGCTCGCAAGGAATGTAAATGCATCCAGTTTTGAGGAAATTAGATGAAGAAAATCACAATAGTTACTATATGTATATGAGAAATAGTTACTAACAATAGTTATGAAATTCCATAATTGATTGCTTCTTGTGTTCACTTATAATAATAGAGATTAAGTCAATAGTACCTACTACATCCATAGATAGGATGAGAGAAGATGCATTCACACTTCAGGAAATCATATTTTTTTTGTATAGAGTTTCTCTTTTACATTATCAGGTGTATGAGAACACACATTAGCACTCATACACCATCAAGCATGAGTTAGATCCCAATGTCCTAATAAGTTGACTTACTAAGCATATGGACATTATAATTCTCAGACCTGACATGATTCTATAGAGGCAAGTAACATGATTAACACAAGCTAATTTGTTCAACATTCCACATCTCTGTGAAATGGGTAATTGGCAAAGTGCACATTGGAAATATCGTTTTTTGGCAAAATGCACTACGAAAGTTTAAAATTGGCAAAATGCACCACAAAGTGATTTTTCTTGGCAATGTGCACCCTACAATGTACATTTTGGTCATTTTCATTATTTTGCCCACTGAGCGTGCACATTAGCAAGAAAAACCACTTTGGGGGGAGGGGTGTATTTTGCCAATTTTAAACTTTTGGGGTGCATTTTGCCAAAAGATGATATTTCAAGAGTGCACTTTGCCAATTACTCCTGTGAAACAGAGGAAAAATCCAATCCTCAATGAAGTAACTTTAGGAAATAATATGGCCACTAGTATAAGAAGAGCATCGTGGGCATGTGCATCCTCTAGCTCTCCCTCTCAAAGTATACCAAATGCATTTGATCTGATGATAATAAATAGGCAAGCCTTAATCATCCCTGATATGCACACATAAATACAAATGTATAGCAAACACATCCCTTATTCTTCAATCCTTATTTATTATCATCAGATCAAATGCGTTTGTATTTATGTGTGCATATCAGGGAATACAAATGAATACGATGTAGCACCCTTATTGAGATTCTTCAATCCATGTCCCTAAAAAAAATATAATATCATATATAAAACCCCCCCAAAAATTTAACTCCAGAATTTCTATTATCCTACTAGTTATTTATATATTCATTATAAGCCATTATTTTCTTATAAATATTAGTATAGTGAAAGATATTGTGTTATGAAATTTCAATATATGTGTGTATAAAAATGAAAAATAAATCATTAATATAGGTAAAATATTTGGCAACATGGGTTTCACCATCATTTATAGGAGAGAAAGCCCCCCTCCCCCATGATCTCCTCCCCAAGTGGATCATGCATGGGTGGGCCATCCCCCCCCCCATGAACTCTCATGATGATAGAATTATGGGGGGGGGGGGGGGGGGGGGGGGGGACCCACTCCCTCTCCCCGTGGAGGAGGGCTGCCGCCGCCGGGAAGACCCCCGCCATCAGGCGGCCTGACCACCACCGGCGGCTGGCCCCCTTCCGGGCCTTGCCGCGGCCGAACCGTCGGCCTCACCGGCAGGGTAGCCGCGGTAGGCCGCCGGCCTGGCCACGGGCGGCCAAGGCCGGCCTAGCCGCGGTTGGCTTAGCCGCGGCCGGGTGCGGCAAGCCTAGCCGCAGCCTGGACATGACCGGCCTTGCCGCGGCCGGCCACGACCGCCCTAGCCGCGGCCAGCCGTGGCCAGGCCTAGCCGCGGCCGGCCACCTAGCCGCCGACGGCCCGACCACGGCAGACTGCCGAACAAGCCGCGACAGGCCACCGGCCTAGCCGCGGCCGGCCCCCGGCGGGCCGCCGCCCCCGGCCACCAGGCCGGCCGCCCCCGCCATCGGCCGCCCGGCCGGCCACCACCGCCACCGTGGACGACCTCCCCACCGTCCAATCGAGGGAGGCTCTCCTCGCCGTCCGATCAAGAGGGTAACCACCCACTAACCCACTACTTTAGTGGTGGGGCCCGCCATGATCCTCCCCCGAAAGCTATAAAAGGGAGCCCGAGGTCTCTTCATTCTTCACTATTTTCTTTTCTCCGGGTTGTCTTCTTCTTCCTCAAGTGAGAGCTGCCTGCCTCCTCCCACGATTCGGCCTCATGTAGCCGTGAACCACCGACGGCCACCAGCGGCCACCTGCGGCTACCAGCGCTCCACCAACACGTTGCCAACAGGAAAACGCCCAAGTCCCCAAAAAAGCTAAAGGAAGAAGGCAACCGTCGCCAGCAAGTGTACGTGACCGCAAGCGCCAGAGCACCATGATCATCCTACGCATTTCAACATCCAAGTTACTCCCGCGACGCAGTCTGTTGCCCGTCGCGAGCCGTAGTCTCTCTCCCCCAAGTTGTAACGGGAGCGGCCTGTCGCCCCGATTCTCCAACACACTGTAATCACCAGAATTTAGTGGAATTTGATCGGCGCAGACCCGGTCACGTGGTTTTTTACCCATTTAAGGGGTTTTTTTCACGCCATCACATCTTGTGTCAACTTTCTACTTTCATTGACTGTGTGCGCGCTCGACCGCCTCGTGAGCTAAGACGGTCCGAGCAAATCCGGTCAGACCGGGGCATCGAGTTAGTCCGCAACACCAACATATTTTTAATGAAAAAACAAGATAAAATAATATAAGATGTCTGCATCGTTTTGTTTATGATATATAATATTTTTTTGGCGCCTAAGAAAACTAAAACTCTATAGTCAACAACAAAATGTTAATGATTTTTAAAGCTCTGAAATTGATTTTAAAAACCCAAAATTCAGTGATTATTCCTGTAATTCATGACTTATTTTAAGGTACCGGGCTCCTCTCCATTTATTAAGCGCAAATGAATGGTATTTATTTTCTGATCGAGTTTAATGGCGCATTTGGCGCTGCGCTTTCACATCGGCAGCGGGAGCAGACACAACCGTACGGCGGACAAACAAATGGCCCGCCGCGCATTTGCCGCGTCTGTTCCCGCCCACCCCTGAGAAACAGAGGCTTTCGATCTACACCCCTCCCCTCCAGTTCGATCGGCGGCCACGACTCCTCCCGCCCTGTCACCTCCCGCCGCGGCAAACTAGGCCAAATTCGTGGCTTATCTCATTTTAAGCACCCAAAATTGAGGAACATTTGTTTTATATTTTTCATAAAAAAATTGACTATGATATTAATCTGCCCTAAATGACCTCAGAACTGAATTTCTTAAATATTTGCAACTTACTTTTTTTTATTAAATTTCAAGTTAATTCATTACTAAGTAAATTATTTTTAATTATTTTTGCTGTCAAGATTCAAGAACAAGAACCTGCCTTCCTTGAAGTTAATATGGTAATTAATGACCATTTTAAAGATATAAAATCGAGGGAAATGAATGCACAAGTAAAAAAATACCAAGTCTGAATTTCTTGAGTATATATAACTTATTATTTTTTAACATTTTTCAAGGTAATATATTACTCTTACAGTTTTTAAAATATATTTTTACACTGAAGTTAATTAGTTAATATGTATTTAATGACCATTTTAAAGATATAAAAGTTAAGGTAGTGAATGCATCGAGTAAAATATCAAGTATAATTAACATAACTTGCATTTAATAATGGGTGTTATTATTGACAAATCACATTTAGCTATTAGCACCTCAAAAAAATCTCAGTTTTTTTCTTGTAAAATAAAGGTCAGATTTCAAAGAGCCCCATGTTATATTAGCAAACCAAAGCCCCACACTTGGAGCTCCAGACGGATCCCTATTTGCGATTTTGGGTTTCGCTCCCTGCTTTGCAAGAGGCGAAATCACGTGATGCCATTTCGTGCTTCTTCCATACCGATTTTCACCAGGCAAAGCCCAACATCCCGATCGAGGTCGGTGCTCGACATTTCCTATAGGTATAAGTTCATCTTTTTCTTTTTTTTTTGATCCCATCTCAATGTACTCCTTTTAGGGCTGTTCCTGGCGAATTTTCTACTACGAGGAATTGAAAGAACAATAAGACGGGAGAATAACATCTCAGAGAATCAATTTGGATTCATGTCAGGGCGGTCGATCATGAAAGGTATACATCTCTTGAGGAGACTCATTGATAACTACCGTGAAAGAAAACAAGCTTTACATATGTTGTTTATCGACCTTGAGAAGGCTATGATAGTGGTCCAAGAAAAATCTTATGGAGAGTCTTAGAAAAGAAAGGTGTAAATGTATCATACATTGACATAATCACAGATATGTATACAAATTTAGTGACAAGGGTAAGGACATCTCGAGGATTAACACATCAATTCCCTATTAATGTTGGCATACATTAAAGTTCAACTTTAATCCCTTATTTCTTTACCCTTATTTTAGATGAGCTCACCGGACATATCCAACAAACAATACTTTGATGTTTATTATTTGTGGATGACATCGTTTTGTTTGATGAGATGCGCGTTGGTGTAAACACAAAACTTAAATCTTGGCAAGACACTTTAGAAAGGAAGAGTTTTTGATTGAGCAGGGCAAAGACGGAGTATATGGAGCTTAAATTTTGCAGTGCAAGAAGGACAGATGACTTTGATATTAAGATGGGTGATCAAGATATTTTCCATAGTGAATGTTTTACATATCTTGGATTGATAGTTCAAAAATATGGAGGTATTGATAAAGATGTGACACATAGCATCCAAGCGGGTTGGTTGAAGTGAAGAGGCACATCGGGGATCTTGTGTGATCGTAAATGTACAACCTCGGGCTCGCAAAGAGCCCTCAAGAAGTAAAAGGAGCGAGACAGGCAAAGGGTACCAAGAGGGCCCACTCGCAAGCGGCGAGATGATGGGCTCCCCAAAGGGCAAAATGCCCCGCCTAGAGGCGAGAGGGCCCCCAGAGGCGAGAGGGCCCCCAGAAGCGAGAGGACCTCCAAGGGCGAGAGGCTCCGGCGAGACGGGCGGCGGGTCCTTCTCGCCGGCAGGCGCCTTTCCTCTCGCCAGGGGGGGGGAGAAGGTTTTTTTTACTCTTTCCTATCAAAGCAGGGGGTTTTTACTCTTCTACCCAGGGTATTTTTACCCTTTTACCCTTGGTGGACTGCGTATAGCTCCTCAGAACAGCGGAGTTTGGCTGTTGGCAGACCCAGACAAGGGTACCCCAGTAATTTCAGGCCGGAGCAGTTTTGTTATTTGCAGTTCAGATTCTGAAATCTATAAATAAGCCCATAGGGGTTCTTCAGAATGGACCTTTTTTCAGACTCTTGAGAGGATTCTTTCGGCACTGCCTTCTGAGGAACTCCAAGCCCAGCTTTTGGCTTTGGAGGGGAAGCTCTATGTGACCTTCCGGGTAAGCGGTGGGACCTCCCTGCTGCGGCTTAGGGCCAGTTTTCTAATCCTTCACGACCGGTCAGAGGTCGGAGTTCGGGCCAAGTAGGAGTCGGCTACGCCCCTATTTTGTGAACATTTGTCGGAGTCAAATTTTGGCTTCAACAGTTCTGGTGCGGTGAGCGTGGAAGTAGCCGGTTCAAGAAAAGTTTGAGTTTGGTCCTATGACAGGAGGCGAAGGAGAAGGATCTGGTTCTGGAGGTTCCCCCTCCCAGGTAGAAGAGGCGACGAGGAAAATGCTGGAGGACTTCAGGCGAGTGGTCATGCAAACCATAAGCTTGGCCTTCTCGGCAAGGAGCGAGTGGGCGACACCCCAGGTTCCAATCGAGGTGGTCCCGCTTTTAGGCGAGAATGCCCCAGGTCAGCGCCTGGGAAAGGAGGTCCCCACAGAGGCTGGCGAGAGGGACGTGGCGGCGCAAGAGCTCTTCCCAGGCCAGCGTCCCGGGAAGGAGGTCCCGGCAGAAGACGGCGAGAAGGAGGCAGCTGTGCGAGAGCTCTTCCCTGGGCACGGTCTCGCAGATCGGGCCAGCCAGCCGAGGCCGCGAGACGTGCCCTCTCGGCAAGCAGTCGGCGAGAGCCCGTTTAGTGAACTTGTCATCTCGGCTCCGGTGCCGGAGGGGTTCCGGGAGCCCGACATGTCCTACTACTCAGGAAAGGATGATCTGGTGCAGCATGTACAGTGGTTTGAGGATGTGGTTTCGATCAGACAGATGACGGATGCGTTTAAGTGTCGACTATTTGCCATCACCTTGAAGGAGAAGGCGCGAGATTGGTTCCACCAGTTACCGGCAAGGTCGATTTATTGTTTTGAGGATCTGCGGAGGGGTTTCTTATTGAGGTTTTCAACATCGAAGAAGCGTAAGAAGGAGGCGGAGTGCTTGTTCTCGGTAAGGCAGAGCCAGGATGAAATGTTGGGGCACTACGTAGATCGGTTTCAGGAAGAGATCCTCCAGGTTCAGGAGGTCCCTGGGTATACGCTAATGCTTGCATTCACCCTGGGACTGAGGCCAGGTTTCTTCAGCATGGAGTTGAAAAGGGTGCCCCCCCTCCTTTGAGGAGCTTATGGAGAGGGCAGCAAAGGAGACGGATTTCGAGAGAGCCAATCCGGCGTTTGCAAGGAAGTTAGCCAGGTTGGCGGAGGATGATGCAAAGGAACCAGGAACAGGGAAGCAGAGGGAGCAGAGGGAGCACAGAGAAGAGAAGAGGAGGGAGGAACCCCGAGGCCAGGGGCACCAGGGACAGAATCATCGGGGGGCCCGAGAGCCGAACAACCGGATAGGTTGGAGGCCTCATGAGGGTCACCCCCAGGAGTTGGGAGGAGGCTTCCAGGGAAGAGATAATTTCCGAGAACCAAGGAGGTTCGATCAACCAGCGTGGAGACAGGGAGTGAGGGATCGTTTTCAGCATCAGCAGGAGGTAATGGGATCGGTCGAGGGAGAGGAGCTCGAGGAGGAAGGAGAGGAAGAGGAGATGGAAGAAGGGGTGGGGTGGCGTTGCCTTTCTGTGATTTCCATCAGGAGAGAGGTCACGCTACAGCCACGTGCCCAGAATTTTGGAGATGAGAGAGGCCAGAGGTTTGAGGAGGCAGGATCCGCCGGTAAGGATCGAGGAAATGCAGCAGGGGGAGGCGGAAGATGGTGTGAGGACCGGGTGGATGTGGGAACCCGGGGGGTATCGGGGCCATCCATGGGGGGATTGGGATCGAGGCCACCCGGAAGGGGAGCTTCCAGACCATGTTCCGGAAGGGGGTAGCCTCAACCTCCCAGACCCCACCCCCGCTAGAAAAAATTAACTTCTCTTCAGAGGATATGCCGGAGTACGAAGACCCATTCTGCGACGCCTTGGTGATCCAGACGGCGGTGGTGAAAACTTTACGGTCTCCAAGATCCTAGTGGATAACGGGAGCTCCGTAAATGTGATTTTTAAGAAGGCCTTCGATGAGATGCAGGTGGAAGCCAAGAGGGTTTTGGCCTCGGATGGACCGTTGTTCGGATTCTCCGGGGAGAGGAAAGAAGTGGAAGGGAGGGGGAGTAGGGCTGCACGTGAGGTTGGGGGGCGTATCACGGAACTGCCGGTTCGTGATTGTAGATGCCTCGAGCAGCTACAGCGCCATCTTTGGGCGACCCCTCATCAGCGCCTTTCGCTGCGTCCCCTCCTCATTGCATCAATGTCTCAAGTTTAACAATGGAGGGGTGCATGTCAGGGTCAGGGGAGATCCAAAAGTGGCGAGGCAGTGTTACGTCACGGCGGTTAACACCATATCTTGGATAGCAGAGGCGGATGAGCTGGAAAAGGAGATGGCGGCGCAAGAAGAAGCTATCAGGGAAGAAGAGGTGAGCCCAGAGGAAGCGAGAGGAGGAGCCGAAGAGGAAGTCGGGGTAGAGGAGACTAAGAAGCAGAAAGGAGGAGGTGTGCAGGAGGCGCAGGAGGATGTTGAGGTCGAGCAGCAACAGGAGAGTCCGGAGGGGGGAATGAAGATTGAGGAGGAGCAGGGGAAGAAGATGTGCAGGAAGTCAGGAGGAGCGGGGAGTCGGAGTCACGGGAAAGAATGCAGGAGAAAGGGGGGAGAAAAAGGGGCAGAGGAGGAAGCCCGAAGGGACTGGAAATTGAGCAGCAGCAGGACTAGGTGATAGAAGTTAAGGGAGTAGGAGGGGATGCAGAGATGGAAGAAGAAGCAGGGGACGGCTGGGAGCAGTCGCGGTTGGAGGTGGCCGAGGAAGTAGTGGATGTGGAGGTCCGCACCAGCCAGGGGCAGGTACGAAGGGTACGGATCAGCGGGGCTTGAGTCCCGAAGACCAGGAGCGGATGCGGCCTGCATCCAGAGCAACATCGACGTCTTCGCTTGGAGCGCGGCGGACATGCGGGCATTGATGCGGACGTGGCCTGCCACCGCCTAAATCTGGACCCTCGGACGCGCCCCATACGCCAGAAAATGAGGGACCATCGCCACCAAGCTCGAGGAGCCCATTCGCGAGGAGGTCAAGAAGCTCCTGGAGGCGGGCTTCATCTCAGAGATCCAGTACCCAGGCTGGATCTCCAATGTTGTAATGGTGAAGAAGGGGGGAGGAAAATGGAGAATGTGTGTCGACTTTTCGTTATTAAATAAATCATGCCCTAAGGATTGCTACCCCCTGCCTCGAATCGACGCGCTGGTTGATTCAGCCGTTGGTTTTTCTGTTATGAGTTTTCTGGATGCTTTTTCAGGTTACCATCAGATCCGGATGCACCCTCCTGACGTCAAGGACGTCTCCTTCATCACAAGGGAAGGGTGCTTTAGTTATAACATGGACCTTTGGGTTAAAGAATGCGCGGGAGCGACATACCAACGGATGATGGATCGAGTTTTCCAGGGCCAGAGGGGTCGGAACCTAGAAGTCTACGTTGACGATCTTATGGTAAAGAGCAAGGGGGTGAACTCGCATCTCCAGGATCTGGAGGAGACATTCGCCACCTTGAGAAAATTCAAAATGAGGTTGAACCCCTTGAAGTGTGTTTTCGGGGCTAGTCGTGGGAAGTTTCTCGGGCACCTTTTGACCCCGGCGGGAGTAGAACCTAATCCCGATAAAGTAAAGGCCATTCTGGAGCTGGAATCACCTAGAAATGCTAAGGAGGTGCAGCGCTTGACAGGAAAGCTGGCCGGCCTTAGCAGATTCCTCTCTAGGTCAGGGGAGAAGTGCTCGCCTTTCTTTAAAGTGCTACGAGGGAATCAGAGATTTGAATGGACAGCAGAGAGTGCGCAGAAGAAGCTTTTCAAAAACTGAAGGAGCAACTCTCCCGAGCTCCTCTGCTTCAGAGCCCTAAAGAGGGGGAAGATTTGACCTTGTACCTAGGAGTGGGAGCAGAGGCGGTGAGCTCCGTCTTAGTCAGAGAAGAGGGAAAGAAGCAGCTGCCCATTTATTATGTTAGCAGGATCCTAAGGAAGGCGGAGCTCTGCTACCCTATCCTAGAGAAACTGGCATACGCCTTGGTTATTTCGGCCAGGAAGCTCCGACCATATTTCCAGGCCCATTCGATCAGGGTGGTCACAGACCATCCTCTCCGAAAGATTTTTGAAGGGGTAGAGCACTCGGGTATGCTAGCCAAGTGGTCTGTCGAGTTGAGTGAGTTCAATATTTCATTCATACCAAGGCTCTCCATTAAGGCACAGGTGGTGGCCGACTTCTTGGCAGGACTACGTCGCGGAGGATGGGGCCGAGGAGCCGCAGCGGCCAGAAGATGGAAGATAATGGTCGACGGGGCCTCAGGAAAGCACTCCCTTGGAGCAGGGGTGGTACTGACAAGTCCTCAGGGAGTGACCATAAAACAAGCCGTCGCCTTGCATTTCCCCACAACCAACAACCAAGCAGAGTACGAGGCAGTGATAGCCGGCCTTCGCCTGGCCAAGGAGCTCGAGATCAAGGACGTTGAGGTTTTCACAGACTCATTGGTAGTGGCGTCGCAGATACGCGGAGAGTTCGAGGCGCGGGAGCCCACCCTTGTGAAATACTTGTCCAGGGTGAGGACGATCATCGGGGGGTTCCGGACGTTCTCCATCCAACACGTCCCCAGAGAAGAGAACACTGCTGCCGATCAATTGGCCAAGTTCGGACCTTGGGAAGGGGGTGCCCTCACTGATTTATTCCACCCAGCGATTGAAGAAGGGGAGCTAATGGAGGTGGATCGGCGGCCTCGTGGGTAGATCCTTTCGTTACCTTTTTTCTGACTGGAACCCTCCCTGAGGGGGGGGTCAAGGAAGCAAGAATCTTCCGCCATAAGGCGGCTCATTAGCTCATGCATGAAGGAGGACTTCACCGGAGGATGCTCTCGGGTCTCCTGGCTCGATGCGTAACGGAGGAGGAGACCAGACACATTCTGGAAGAGGTGCACTCCGGGGAATGTGGTAGTCATTCCGGAGGGAGGACATTGGAAGCAAGGGTGGTCAGGCAGGGGTACTTCGGCCCACCCTGAGGAAGGACGCGACAGGAGTTTGCGAGGAAGTGCCAGAAGTGCCAGCTCTACGCCCCCCTCCAGCTCTTGCCGGCTCAAAGACTCCGAAGCATCACAGCGCCATGGCCCTTCGTCATTGGGGGAATGGATCTGGTGGGCCTTGCCTTTCCTCCAGCTAGTGGACAAAGATAGATTCTCCTGGTCATGATAGATTACTTCTCGAAGGGCTGGAGGTTAGGCACTAGCAAAGGTGACCTCCCAAGTCATCAGGAACTTCGTTCTGGGGGGGGAGATCATCTGCAGGCACAGGCTGCCTCAGGCCATCGTCACGGATAACGGCCCCCAGTTCGCTAGTGAAGAATTCATCAGCTTCTCGCACTCAGCAGGGCATCGACCTCAGGTTTGCCTATGTCCACCACCCCAGGAGCAACGGTCAGGTGGAGGCGGCGAACAAGATTATCGTTAACTTGCTAAAGAAGAAGGTAGAGAATCTGAGAGGGAACTGGGTAGAGCAGCTCCCCTCGGTCCTGTGGGCTCTAAGAACAACCCCGAACACGGCCACTGGTGAGACCCCTTTCAAACTTTCCCATGGTTGTGAGTGGCGGTATAAACCAGTGGAATTCGAGGTCCGATCCCCACGAGTTGCGCGCCGCAGGTGATGGAGACGAGGCATGGAGAATGGAAAATGAGGAAGGTATGCGCCTCTCGCTAGACCTGGCAGAGGAGCTGCGAGACGTGGCAGCATCATCAGACAGGAGGAAATCAAGCGACGAATGGCAAAGCACTTCGACAAGCATATCAGGATAAAACAGTTCGCGGAAGGAGACCTAGTACTAAAAAAGGTTGATGCGGCAGGGAGGTCCGCGCCGGTGGGAAAGCTCAATCCAAAATGGGAAGGGCCTTAAATTGTAGAGAGAGTGTTGAAAGCAGGGGGTTACTACCTTCAAGATGTGGAGGGTAGGACCTTGAACCACTCCTGGAGTGGGGATGACTTAAAACGCTTCTACCCATGAAAAGGGGAGAGCGGTAGATGTGTACTTAAAGCATGATCAATATAATATATTTCTCAAAACATCTCTTGTCTTTGCTTATTATGACGCCCTAAAGGCAGGATCAAGAGATCTTCATCGGCACCCCGAGCTCGGCTCGGCCCCAGGTAGACCCGCTGCGCAGGCTCCCATCTAGCTGGCAGGTCCGAAGGCTCGCCTGTGGGGGATAGGTTTGAGTTGAGATCTTCATCGGCACCCCGAGCTCGGCTCGGCCCCAGGTAGACCCGCTGCGCAGGCTCCCATCTAGCTGGCAGGTCCGAAGGCTCGCCTGTGGGGGATAGGTTTTGAGTGAGATCTTCATCGGCACCCCGAGCTCGGCTCGGCCCCAGGTAGACCCGCCTGCGCAGGCTCCCATCTAGCTGGCAGGTCCGAAGGCTCGCCTGTGGGGGATAAGGTTTGAGTTGAGATCTTCATCGGCACCCCGAGCTGCTCGGCCCCAGGTAGACCCGCTGCGCAGGCTCCCATCTAGCTGGCAGGTCCGAAGGCTCGCCTGTGGGGGATAGGTTTTGAGTTGAGATCTTCATCGGCACCCCGAGCTCGGCTCTCGGCCCCAGGTAGACCCGCTGCGCAGGCTCCCATCTAGCTGGCAGGTCCGAAGGCTCGCCTGTGGGGGATAGGTTTTGAGTTGAGATCTTCATCGGCCCCCGAGCTCGGCTCGGCCCCAGGTAGACCCGCTGCGCAGGCTCCCATACTAGCTGGCAGGTCCGAAGACTCGCCTGTGGGGGATAGGTTTTGAGTTGAGATCTTATCGACACCCCGAGCTCGGCTCGGCCCAGGTAGACCCGCTGCGCAGGCTTCCCATCTAGCTGGCAGGTCCGAAGGCTCGCCTGTGGGGATAGGTTTTGAGTTGAGATCTTCATCGGCACCCCGAGCTCGGCTCGGCCCCAGGTAGGACCCGCTGCGCAGGCTCCCATCTAGCTAGCAGGTCCGAATGCTCGCCTGTGGGGGATAGGTTTTGAGTTGAGATCTTCATCGACACCCCGAGCTGGCTCGGCCCCAGGTAGACCCGCTGCGCAGCTCCCATCTAGCTGGGCAGGTCCGAAGGCTCGCCTGTTGGGGATAGGTTTTGAGTTGAGATCTTCATCGGCACCCCGAGCTCGGCTCGGCCCCAGGTAGACCCGCTGCGCAGGCTCCCATCTAGCTGGCAGGTCCGAAGGCTCGCCTGTGGGGGATAGGTTTTGAGTTGAGATCTTCATCGGCACCCTGAGCTCGGCTCGGCCCCAGGTAGACCCGCTGCGCAGGCTCCCATCTAGCTGGCAGGTCCGAAGGCTCGCCTGGGGGGATAGGTTTTGAGTTGAGATCTTCATCGGCACCCCGAGCTCGGCTCGGCCCCAGGTAGACCCGCTGCGCAGGCTCCCATCTAGCTGGCAGGTCCGAAGGCTCGCCTGTGGGGGATAGGTTTCGAGTTGAGATCTTCATCGGCACCCCGAGCTCGGCTCGGCCCCAGGTAGACCCGCTGCGCAGGCTCCCATCTAGCTGGCAGGTCCGAAGGCTCGCCTGTGGGGGATAGGGTTGGGTCAAGCAATCTCCGTCAATATCAAACTGACAAGGCAGAATACAGTTTGGCAAATAGGGTTAAAAAGTCCCCTTAAGCGGCACTACACCTTAGTATCCTCACTTAGCCCTAAAATACAAAACTGAACAAAGGAAAAAAGGGTGTGGAGCAGGGCAGGTGGCAGCCTCGCAGCGGATGGCTGTTGAGGATCGTCTCGCCGGGTAGCAAAAGGCACTCGCGGGGCAAGCCATTGCGCCAACTCGCGGGCGATTGAAGCGCGCGGGAACCCGTCTCGCGTAGGGCATAAAACAAAAAAGTATATATACAGAAAGGTTACGCGGCGAGACGAAATGTAGCATCGTCCCGCGCGGGCAAAAAGGCAAACAGAGATTAACTTCACAAAAATAAGAAATAAAAAATAGACAGCAAAATTGAGCACTCGCTCGTCACTTGACAGATGCCACAAAATATAGTTTAAAGTCTTTACATCAGGAGGAGGAGAGAGTGATTCTAAATCTTGGAGGGCGGCGCATCAGTCCTCCTCGCCGGATGAAGAATCATCGCTCTCCTCGCTATAGAGTTCGGGGACCAAGTCGCGCGCGCGGTTACTGTCTCAGAATCGTCCTTCACGACCCCCAGGTCTTTCATCATCTGTAGCACCAGCTCAGCCCCGCGGACGCCAGCGTCTCGGCATCGTTCCTCGACTTCCTCATAAGAATAATGTGGCGGGGGAGTCTGGAAGGGCTCGCGGCGAGACGACGACGCGGCAGCCACCTGGAGGCGCGTATTCTCAGCCGTCAGCGCCTGGACCTCCTCCTACAAGGCCGCCACGCCGCGAACGAAGTTGTCCCGCCGTCTCGGCATCCTGCGGGATGACCTGGCAATCAACCAAGAATCGTGGAAAAAGAAAAAAAAAAAACCCAAGGGAAAAAGAGAGTTGTGGCTTACCACACCGCCTTGGGCCTTCGCGAGGAGTGACTCGGCATCTGACAGCCTACTCGCTAGACCGGCAGATTTCTCCCGTTCCGCCTCCAGGTTTTCCTCGCTGGCTTTCCATTTTGAATTGATGTAAATAAGGCGGCGAGAGGAACGGTGCGAAAACCCAAGGCCCGCATCTGATGGTGGCAGGTTCTCAGCATAAGGTCCTTGGTGGACTCGCTTTCAGGCGAAGAGGCGTCTAGGCCACCATAAAGGCGTACCCTATGGCGAAGGCGTGTCCGGAAGGGACCTCTTGCTCTTTCCATGATGGAAGGAGGGTGGAGATGGACACGCGGTTGGCGTCCCGCCCCCACAGCAGAACCGGGTCGCCGACGGCATCGTGAACCAGGGGACCCAAGTTATAATCATGTGAGAGGAGGGAGCGGGACGACCAGAGGAGTCACCCTCGCGAGAGGAGGTACCGCCACTGTTCAGGAGCAGCAGTGCGCGGATCAGGAGCAGCAGCGCGCGGGTTGGAAGCAGTAGCGGGCAGGCTGGAAGCAGCAGCAGGTGGCCAAGAGGCACCGTCTCGCCGATAGGCGAGACGGCTGGTGATTAGGCGAGGGAGGCGGTGGAGTTTCCCCTAAAGAGATAGGGCTCCCTTGGGGAACCTTCCCCCTATCCTTGGAGATAGCTACGACTTTCTTCATTTTCTTTTTTGGGGGGCTGGAGCGAGAGGGACGGTGTCATCTCCGGGACGCTTCGGCGGGACAACCGCCAGGGACTCTCTCGCCGCCTCTGCCGCTGCATTGGCGAGATCAAGACCCTTGGCAGGGTGAATATTGCTCTTATAAGGAGGGGATGTTGGGATAATTTCGCTCACCTAAAAAGCGACGTGGGTGGGGGCGTAGGAAAAAGCGAGACGACAAATAGCCAAGAGAGAGGAATAGAAGAAATACCCTCGCCCGGAGCACTGGGAGAAGCGAGTCGAGGCCTCGCCGCAAGAAGTTGACCTCGAAGTTCTTGCCAGCAAGGTACTCGCACAGCAACTTATCTGGCCCGCTGACTTGGGGGGGGCGTAGAAGCTCTCTCGCGGACGAGAGACCGGGGGGGGGGGAGTACCGGCTCTGAGCGGGCAACGCAGAAGAAAGAGACGCCGCAAATGAACGGAAGAATTGAGGAAGCCGCCGAAGTCAGCTCGGTGCCCCCGGGATGAAGACGAATCGTGTGTAGCAGAACGTGATGGTTCTTGTTAGGCGTATGCATACTTGAGACCCTGCCCAGTGAAATACGAGACGCCATCGGCGTTGCGCGTTGGTAGATGAAAAGCTTGCGGAAGGCCGTCAAGCTGAACTCGATGCTGCTCTCGGCGCATGTAGCAAGCAAACGCAATACAGCACCGAGATGGCGTTGGGATTGAACTTGTGCCGGGACAACACCGAAGTACTTGAAGACCTGCTTCACCTCAGGCCAGAGGGGAGTCGCAACCCCGCCTCAAAGTGCGAGACGGGGAAGGCGAGTTCACCAGGGTAGTATGTGTTGATGCACTCGCCGACCTTGGGGGGCCGCGACTCGATCCCCTCCCCCAGATACTCGCGGGCGAACTTATCATGGTCTTCCCGAGGGAGCCTGCCGAGCGGGAAGTCGTGGTCAGTAAACCTCTTCCCGCAACGGCTGCGCCCCTCGCCCTCCTCCACTTTCTTCTTACCCATCTCCTTTGGCGAACTGGTCCTAGGCGAGACGAAGGAGTTAAGAGGCGAGAATGGGCGGCGAGACGGAGAGATCAGAGGGCCAAGACTTGGTTAACGGCGAAGGCGGAAAGTGTGGTGTCTAGTCCAGGACTAGGCATATTTATAACTGATGCAAGGCCAATGATTAAAAGGGCGGGAAAATAAGGGGGAGAGGAAGAATCGGCATTTTCTCTCTCCTATACCTCGAACGGCGCGACCCGTCACAGTCAGCAAAAATTATAAATAAATATCTAGCATAAATTAAAAAGGAGGATTAAAAAAGAAAGAAAATCAAGCCTTAAGAAATATATATATGCGATCAGACATCATCCCGCAGGAGGCCAAACTCCCGGCATACTTTGCGAGACTGCCATTATTACAAATCTTGCGAGAAGAAGGAAAAGATGAATAGTAGGACGGACATTCGTCAGTATGGGCGCCACTCCCAGCGGCCGACGCGTGCTCCCCCGCGAGGAGGCCTACTCCGCGAGTGGAAGGAGCGGGATGGTTTGGAGGCTACGCCGCGCGAGACGGAGCTGCATATCGGTCTCATTAATGATGGCCTCAGGGTCGGTGCCGTCGACATCCAGCTCGGCATTGGATCCAGAAGATAGACGAGCGCACTCGCCCTCCAGCGACTCGATGCGCTTCTCCGCGGCCTGTTTGTCTAAAGTCAAGGAGTGAATGAGGCGCGCGTGCTTCCGGAAGAGCTCAGCCGTCTTCCGCTTCATCTCCACTGGATCTGAGGGATCGCCCAGATAGTCTTCAATCCCGTCTGAAGGAGGAGGCGAGACGGAGAGTTGCTTTGGCTGCTCCTCAATAGGAGAGTTGGCCCGAGAATCTGCGCAAGGAGTGCAGGGGCAAGGTGGAAGAGGCACTCGCAGGAGAGAGTGAGAGTAGCGAAGGGGATTCAAAAGGGCGAGGGAAGGTCCCTTACCAGGATGGCGAGAGGTATCGGCGGCCGGGGAGGGGTCGTCCCTCCTCTCGCTGGGAGTAGTTGGAGGAGTAGATGAGGGTAGCGAATCAAGTTCCTCGCAACGGACAGAAGAACCATCTCGCGGACTCTTCGGGACGGCGGAACCACAAGAGCCCCCTGAAAAAAGCGTTAGTCAGCAAAAGAGCACCCGATCACGGAAATAACAGTAGTAATCGCGAGTGTCCACCTCTTTTTCCGTAGAGAGCGTACGGGGAGTGGGGGCAGGTTTCAAAGAGGCGCGAAACAAATCTACTGCTGCAAGAGAAGGGCCCCCAGCCTTCGTCTTTTTCGAGCGAGACGACGGGACGAGGGGACGACCCAGGGAAGAGGTGAAAGCGGCCACGTTGGCCTTATGTTGCTCTCGCACCAGGGCGAGACGTTTGCGAAAACTTTGACTGTGCGTCATTCTGCAAGAACTCGAGGACAGGGAAGAAGAAGAATATGCAGAGCGGGGCATCAGGAGCGCAGGGCAGGAGTCATATATTTATAGACCCCGGTGGGGCCTCCGAAGATTCCTCATAAATATGTTTTTTTAATGCACCTTGAATAACGAGTCTCGGTTGAACATTCTTTTTGAGCTTAGAGTAATCTCAAAAAGAGCGGGGATTGTGTACAACCTCGGGCTCGCAAAGAGCCCTCAAGAAGTAAAAGGAGCGAGACAGGCAAGGGTACCAAGAGGGCCCACTCGCAAGCGGCGAGATGATGGGCTCCCCAAAGGGCAAAATGCCCCGCCTAGAGGCGAGAGGGCCCCCAGAGGCGAGAGGGCCCCCAGAAGCGAGAGGACCTCCAAGGGCGAGAGGCTCCGGCGAGACGGGCGGCGGGTCCTTCTCGCGGCAGGCGCCTTTCCTCTCGCCAGGGGGGGAGAAGGTTTTTTTACTCTTTCCTATCAAAGCAGGGGATTTTTACTCTTCTACCCCGGGTATTTTTACCCTTTTACCCTTGGTGGACTGCGTATAGCTCCTCAGAACAGCGGAGTTTGGCTGTTGGCAGACCCAGCCAAGGGTACCCCAGTAATTTCAGGCCGGAGCAGTTTTGTTATTTGCAGTTCAGATTCTGAAATCTATAAATAAGCCCATAGGGGTTCTTCAGAAAGGACCTTTTTTCAGACTCTTGAGAGGATTCTTTCGGCACCGCCTTCTGAGGAACTCCAAGCCCAGCTTTTGGCTTTGGAGGGGAAGCTCTCTGTGACCTTCCGGGTAAGCGGTGGGACCTCCCTGCTGCGGCTTAGGGCCAGTTTTCTAATCCTTCACGACCGGTCGGAGGTCGGAGTTCGGGCCAAGTAGGAGTCGGCTACGCCCCTATTTTGTGAACATTTGTCGGAGTCAAATTTTGGCTTCAACAGTAAAGTACCATTAAAACTTAAAACCGTACTACGATTAGGCAAAATATGCTCTATGGTTCTGAGTGTTGGGCAGTGAATTGTGTAGCAATCAAATAATAAAGTAGTAAGGAATAAAAAATATAGGTAATGAATCATGATAGCGGGCATAATATCTCATTAACCTGAATACCTTCCACTTGAGCTACTTGAGCCAATCTTTTTGACATCCGCAAGAAGAAAAATCAAGAGATCTAGTAGTGAACCTTCCTGGAGTGTGAATGCATCCAATTGATCATACAATGTGTTTATAAGTCATAACATAGAAGCAGTACAAAGTGGAAATCAAGAATCCAACTATTAATTCAGTCACTTTCACAGTCTGGCTTCCACATTGAGAAGACTATATAGTCAATATAAAATAAATTCAAAAAACTGTAAGAATTAGAATACACGCCATGGTTAGACCAAACACCACCATAATTTATGATTATTTAACTAAAAAAGATTTAACTCTTTTTTCAAACTATGTTGAAATAAGCTTTCATAAATTGCATAACTAATATGTACCCCATACTCAAGTTAGCATAACAAGTGTTTGCTTCACAATATGTTGGAGAAATGAGACCTAATGAAACATATCTGAAAGTGCAAACTAACCTAGAAAACAAATATAAAGTAAACTAAGGGACCACCTACTGTTTAGTGGGTTTCCTAAAGTTCAGCATTAAGCAATAGTTGACATGGCTCTTTGACTTTTGACTACAACGATCATTGCATAACCCAATTCAACTACTTTCGTGTTGCTTAATGTTTGGAAAAGTAGCATTGACTGTGCAAGTATACAGAATAGTAAGGCGACAGTGTCATTGCTCGCAAGGAATGTAAATGCATCCAGTTTTGAGGAAATTAGATGAAGAAAATCACAATAGTTACTATATGTAAATGAGAAATAGTTACTAACAATAGTTATGAAATTCCATAATTGATTGCTTCTTGTGTTCACTTATAATAATAGAGATTAAGTCAATAGTACCTACTACATCCATAGATAAGATGAGAGAAGATGCATTCACACTTCAGGAAATCATATTTTTTTGTATAGAGTTTCTCTTTTACATTATCAGGTGTATGAGAACACACATTAGCGCTCATACACCATCAAGCATGAGTTAGATCCCAATGTCCTAATAAGTTGACTTACTAAGCATATGGACATTATAATTCTCAGACCTGACATGATTCTGTAGAGGCAAGTAACATGATTAACACAAGATAATTTGTTCAACATTCCACATCTCTGTGAAACGGGTAATTGGCAAAGTGCACATTGGAAATAATATCGTTTTTTGGCAAAATGCACTACGAAAGTTTAAAATTGGCAAAATGCACCCCAAAGTGATTTTTCTTGGCAATGTGCACCCTACAATGTACATTTTGGTCATTTTCAGTATTTTGCCCACTGAGCGTGCACATTGGCAAGAAAAACCACTTTGAGGGGAGGGGTGTATTTTGCCAATTTTAAACTTTTGGGATGTATTTTTCCAAAAACTGATATTTCAAGAGTGGACTTTGCCAATTACCCCTGTGAAACAGAGGAAATATCCAATCCTCAATGAAGTAACTTTAGGAAATAATATGGCCACTAGTATTAGAAGAGCATCGTGGGCATGTGCATCCTCTCGCTCTCCCTCTCAAAGTATACCAAATGCATTTGGTCTGATGATAATAAATAGGCAAGCCTTAATCATCCCTGATATGCACACATAAATACAAATGTATAGCAAACACATCCCTTATTCTTCAATCCTTATTTATTATCATCAGATCAAATGCATTTGTATTTATGTGTGCATATCAGGGAATACAAATGAATACGATGTAGCACCCTTATTGAGATTCTTCAATCCTTGTCCCTAAAAAATATAATATCATATATAAAACCCCCCAAAAAATTGAACTCCAGAATTTCTATTATCCTACTAGTTATTTATATATTCATTATAAGCCATTATTTTCTTATAAATATGAGTATAGTGAAAGATATTGTGTTATGAAATTTCAATATATGTGTGTATAAAAATGAAAAATAAATCATTAATATAGGTAAAATATTTGGCAACTATGGGTTTCACCATCATTTATAGGAGAGAAAGCCCCCCTCCCCCATGATCTCCTCCCCAAGTGGATCATGCATGGGTGGGCCATCCCCCCCCCCCCCCCCCCCATGAACTCTCATGATGATAGAATTATGGGGGGGGGGGGACCCACTCCCTCTCCCCGTGGAGGAGGGCTGCCGCCGCCGGGAAGACACCCTCCATCAGGCGGCCTGACCACCACCGGCGGCTGGCCCCCTTCCGGGCCTTGCCGCGGCCGAACCGTCGGCCTCACCGACAGGGTAGCCCCGGTAGGCCGCCGGCCTGGCCACGGGCGGCCAAGGTCGGCCTAGCCGCGGCCGACCACGACCGACCTAGCTGCGGTCGACCTAGCCGCGGCCGGGTGCGGCAGGCCTAGCCGCAGCCTGGCCATGGCCGGCCTTGCCGCGGCCGGCCACGACCGCCCTAGCCGCGGCCAGCCGTGGCCAGGCCTAGCCACGGCCGGCCACCTAGCCGCCGACGGCCCGACCACGACAGACTGCCGACCAAGCCGCCGCAGGCCCCCGGCGGGCCGCCACCACCGGCCACCAGGCCGGCCGCCCCCGCCACCGGCCGCCCGGCCGGCCACCACTGCCGCCGTGGACGACCTCCCCACCGTCCGATCGAGTGGAGGCTCTACTCGTCGTCCGATCAAGAGGGTAACCACCCACTAACCCACTACTTTAGTAGTGGGGCCCGCTATGATCCTCCCCCGGAGGCTATAAAAGGGACCCCATGGTCTCTTCATTCTTCACTATTTTCTCTTCTCAGGGTTGTCTTCTTCTTCCTCAAGTGAGAGCTGCCTGCCTCCTCCCCCGATTCGGCCTCATGTCGCCGTGAACCACCGACGGCCACCAGCGGCCACCTGCGGCTACCAGCGCTCCACCAACACGTTGCCAGCAGGAAAACGCCCAAGTCCCCAAAAAAGCTAAAGGAAGAAGGCAACCGTCGCCAGCAAGTGTACGTGACCGCAAGCGCCAGAGCACCAGGATCATCCTACGCATTTCAACATCCAAGTTACTCCCGCGACGCAGTCTGTTGCCCGTCGCGAGCCGTAGTCTCTCTCTCCCAAGTTGTAACGGGAGCGGCCTGTCGCCCCGATTCTCCAACACACTGTAATCACCAGAATCTAGTGGAATTTGATCGGCGCAGACCCGGTCACGTGATTTTTTACCCATTTAAGGGGTTTTTTCATGCCATCACATCTTGTGTCAACTTTCTACTTACATTGACTGTGTGCGCGCTCGACCGCCTCGTGAGCTAAGACGGTCCGAGCAAATCCGGTTCGACCGGGGCATCGAGTTAGTCCGCAACAACAACATATTTTTAATGAAAAAACAAGATAAAATAATATAAGATGTCTGCATGGTTTTGTTTATGATATATAATATTTTTTTGGCGCCTAAGAAAACTAAAACTCTATAGTCAACAACAAAATGTTAATGATTTTTAAAGCTCTGAAATTGATTTTAAAAACCCAAAATTCAGTGATTATTCCTGTAATTCATGACTTATTTTAAGGTACCGGGCTCCTCTCCATTTATTAAGCGCAAATGAATGGTATTTATTTTCTGATCTAGTTTAATGGCGCATTTGGCGCTGCGCTTTCACATCGGCAGCGGGAGCAGACACAACCGTACGGCGGACAAACAAATGGCCCGCCGCGCATTTGCCGCGTCTGTTCCCGCCCACCCCTGAGAAACAGAGGCTTTCGATCCACACCCCTTCCCTCCAGTTCGATCGGCGGCCACGGCTCCTCCCGCCCTGTTACCTCCCGCCGCGGCAAACTAGGCCAAATTCGTGGCTTATCTCATTTTAAGCACTCAAAATTGAGGAACATTTGTTTTATATTTTTCATTAAAAATTGACTATGATATTAATCTGCCCTAAATGACCTCAGAACTGAATTTCTTAAATATTTGCAACTTACTTTTTTTTATTAAATTTCAAGTTAATTCATTACTAAGAAAATTATTTTTAATTATTTTTGCTGTCAAGATTCAGGAACAAGAACCTGCCTTCCTTGAAGTTAATATGGTAATTAAGGACCATTTTAAAGATATAAAAGTCGAGGGAAATGAATGCACAAGTAAAAAAATACCAAGTCTGAATTTCTTGAATATATATAACTTATTATTTTTGAACATTTTTCAAGGTAATATATTACTCTTACAGTTTTTAAAATATATTTTTACACTGAAGTTAATTAGTTAATATGTATTTAATGACCATTTTAAAGATATAAAAGTTAAGGTAGTGAATGCATCGAGTAAAATATCAAGTATAATTAACATAACTTGCATTTAATAATGGGTGTTATTATTGGCAAATCACATTTAGTTATTAGCACCTCAAAAAAATCTCAGTTTTTTTCTTGTAAAATAGAGGTCAGATTTCAAAGAGCCCCATGTTATATTAGCAAACCAAAGCCCCACACTTGGAGCTCCAGACGGATCCCTATTTGCGATTTTGGGTTTCGCTCCCTGCTTTGCAAGAGGCGAAATCACGTGATGCCATTTCGTGCTTCTTCCATACCGATTTTCACCAGGCAAAGCCCAACATCCCGATCGAGGTCGGTGCTCGACATTTTCTATAGGTATAAGTTCATCTTTTTCTTTTTTTTTGATCCCATCTCAATGTATTCCTTTTAGGGCTGTTCTTGGCGAATTTTCTACTACGAGGAATTGAAAGAACAATAAGACGCGAGAATAACATCTCAGAGAATCAATTTGGATTCATGTCAGGGCGGTCGACTATGAAAGGTATACATCTCTTGAGGAGACTCATTGATAACTACCGCGAAAGAAAACAAGATTTACATATGTTGTTTATCGACCTTGAGAAGGCTATGATAGTGGACCAAGAAAAATCTTATGGAGAGTCTTAGAAAAGAAAGGTGTAAATGTATCATACATTGACATAATCACAGATATGTATACAAATTTAGTGACAAGGGTAAGGACATCTCGAGGATTAACACATCAATTCCCTATTAATGTTGGCTTACATTAAAGTTCAACTTTAATCCCTTATTTCTTTACCCTTATTTTAGATGAGCTCACCGGACATATCCAACAAACAATACGTTGATGTTTATTATTTGTGGATTACATCATTTTGTTTGATGAGATGCGCGTTGGTGTAAACACAAAACTTAAATCTTGGCAAGACACTTTAGAAAGGAAGGGTTTTTGATTGAGCAGGGGAAAGACGGAGTATATGGAGCTTAAATTTAGCAGTGCAAGAAGGACGGATGACTTTGATATTAAGATGGGTGATCAAGATATTTTCCATAGTGAATGTTTTACATATCTTGGATTGATAGTTCAAAAATATGGAGGTATTGATAAAGATGTGACACATAGCATCCAAGCGGGTTGGTTGAAGTGAAGAGGCACATCGGGGATCTTGAGTGATCGTAAAGTACCATTAAAACTTAAAACCGTACTACGATTAGGCAAAATATGCTCTATGGTTCTGAGTGTTGGGCAGTGAATTGTGTATATGAGTAAAAAATGGGAGTTGTAGAGATGAGAATGCTTAGGTGGATGTGTGAATACATAAGACCATTAGAGGCACCTATTGGGCGTTGTGAGAGTCTAGTCACTACGCATGTTAAACGATAGAGGGGTAGACCAATAAAGACTTGGAGTGAAACTATAAGGAAAGACATGATGTACTTAGACATTAGTGAGATTATGACATAAGATATAGAACAATGAAGACAAAGGATCCATATAGCCGACCCCACTATAGTGGGATAAAGGTTTGAGTGTTGTTGTTGTTGTTGAGGAATGTGTGTTGCCATCTATTTGGTGTTTCTTCCTGCCTACTTTTCATGAGATTAACCCTTGCTTCCTGCTTGAGGTCGGCGCTAGGCATTTCCTTTTGATATGAGTTCATTTTTTTCTTGATACGGTCTCCCTTAATTTATAAGATTTCAGGCTGCAAATAGCCGAAATTCTCATAATCCCCGCTAACTTAGTGAGGATTATGGAGGAAATCACGTCACGCACGATCACCACACGTGATCCATGCGCGAATTGTGCACCCAATCCACCGTCGCGACAACCACCATCAAGCCAACCATTCGCAGCCCGCCGTCGTCGTTCCTCATGGCTACACCCATGTGGCCCAAGAGCCAGCGACCGACGTCCCCTCCCTCTATGCTAGTCTTCTAGATCCACTAGGAGAGATGTCGAGCTCAAATGGGCCTGATTACATGTGAGAGGGAGCATGATGAGCATTTCTTCTTGCTCGGGTTCGCCGGAGGAGCCACCTCCGCCGACCACGTCATCGGGAAACGCTAGCCGCCACCTCAATGGAGGTGGGGGCGATAATCGCCGACGGCGGCGGAGGCCAGAAGGCAGGGAAATGCAAGATCTAGCTGGTCCAGGTTGGGCCAATCTGGACTGTAGGCTCATTGGAGAAGATGAACTGATGCCCTTGAATTTTTATGAAATAATAAAAAGTCTATTTTCTATCCCAGTTTATACAGTCACCTTGTATAGATTATTTAGGCCGCTTGTAGGCATTTTCATAAATCATACTCAACATTAAAAACGTAGATCTAGGTCTTACCTTTAAATTTACACCCTAAAGTTATAATTTGGAGCACTACAACTCCCTGTAGGGCCATTCTACAAAAACTGGTCCTTGGCTAGGGAAAATGTTTAAAAGAGTGCCCAAGCCAAACACTAAGCCAACATGTCTTGAAATTTTGGACATGCATGTGTTTATGCTAGACTTTGGTCTCGTCCAAAAATCAGAATTTTTGGGATGTAGTTTTCTATAGTTTTATAGGAATATCATTTATTACGTAAATGGAATATAGGAAGATTCCCTCTTCGAAATGCCTCCAAATTTGGGTGGCATGGTCGTTGGGTCATGATATGACCATGGTAAAAGTTTCAAGCCATTTGGACGTCTATATTTTGAGAAAATACAACATGCATGGTGGAGATAGATTTGTAAATATATGGTGCCAAATGTAAAAATTGGAAGTTAGCCCATTTGGCCCAATGGATGTCTATGAGATTTTGAACAGAGGCTTATAGGGATGAATTACACCTCCCATAGAAATAGTGGGATTTTTGGTAACAGAAATCCCATTATTTTGAATTATTGAAAAATAAACTCTTTTGGAAATAAAAATGAATTATAGATCTACTGACCTTGTAAAATTCTAAATTTTGATACAAGCCCTAATAGGACATTGCACATCTCTGGAAAAAATTATAAGTTTATTTGAGGATTATATCTTGTGTACATAGTAGATTTATAATTTTACCCTTTTGGAAATTATTTCAAAAGTAATGGAAAATACTGTTTAAAATTATGGAAAAATTTATAGTATCCTATTTCTGTGATTCAAACCCAGTATAATTATTTGAGAATTTTTGGATGAACATATATACTGAAAACTCTAGTAGTGGCATTTTGGTAATAATGTTCATATGAAATTATGTTAGGTCAAATCACTGACTAGAATCATGAATTTCTGTCTTGAGTATTAATATATCAATTTTGATCACCAGTAATTTTCTAGGAATTTTTGGTCTTATATTTTAAGTACCTCATATGGAAAATGGATTATTTATGGATTTAATCATAAATATAAAATATATGGAAATTCAATTTGCAAAGTCATGATTTTTGATGAACAAACATTTTTAACTTAGATGAACCTTAGATAATTTATTTAGACATAATGGACCACTGGTTATAGTAGTTCATGTTCATGTTCTGGCCGTTAGAGTAGTTCGTGCCATGGGTTGTGCTTAGCTAAAGTAACACATAACACTAGGACCCACAGGGAATATAATAGGTGGTTGGATTGAGAAACATATTGGGAAGTTTAAACCCTGGTTGGTGTCAAGTGGGTCACTACAAAGAAACGAGTGTTAGAGTGTAAAGCCTGGGGAAGTAATTAGAACGGAGACCGGCGAAAGACTGTCATTCTCCCAATAATACCTTAAGACATTAGGTTCACTTAGGAGAAACATTGAGAGCTGGGTATTGATAAGGGGTAAACACTAATAAAAGAAGGTGACCTTGAGAAAGGGAGCTTTGGGCTTCAGCCCATCATATTTCTTAGTGCCCCCGAGAGCCCTTCACCGGGTATGCCCTGGGCAGTTCAAGGACTAACCATAAGTAGCTATGCCAAATAAGCCTTAGACAAGAGTAGTCTAATATGTTAAAGGAACGATGTGACAATCACACCCGTACCGGGTTGGAGGATACAGGACGGTTTTTTGTACTGTGAGCTGGAGGCTTATGTTGAAGCCAAAATTTGACGCCGACAAATGTTCGCAAAATAGGGGCATAGCCGACACCTACTTGGTCCTAGCTCCGACCACCGACTGGTCGTGAAGGACTAGAAAACTGGCCCAAAGCCACAGCAGGGAGGTCCCACCGCTTACCCAGAAGGTCACTAAGAACTTCCCCTCCAAAGCCTAAAGCTGGGCTTGGAGTTCCTCAGAAAACGCAGGAGACAATGCCAACAATCCCCCGGGAGTAAAAAAAAGTCCCCCTCTGAAGAACCCCTATGGGCTTTATTTATAGATTTCGGAATCTGAACTTCCAATAACCAAACTATACTGGTCTAAAATTACCAGGGTACCCCTGGCTGGGTCTGCCAACAGCCAAACTCCGCTGTTCTGAGGAGCTATATGCAGACCACTAAGGGTAAGAGGGTAAAAATACCCGGGGTAGAAGAGTAAAAACCCCTGTTGTCATGGAAATATAAAAATGGTCTCTTCTCATCCTGGCGAGTGGAAAAGCACTTGTCGGTGAGATGGACCCCACTGCTCGTCTCGCCGGCGTCCTTTGCTATGAGGTCTTCTCGCCCCTGGAGGCCTTCTCGCCATTGGAGTCCCTCTCGCCACTGGAGGCCCTCTCGCCGCTGGAGGCCTTCTCACCCCCAAATGGGGCACCTTGCTTATTGCAGAGATAATTCGTCTCGCCTCTCACGAGTGGGCCCCCTGGTCCCATTCACCTGTCTCGACTTATTCGCTCCTTGAGGGCTTCTTGCGAGCCCGAGGTTGTATAACTCAGATGTTTGGATACAGGACGGGTTTTGTCCTGCGAGCTGGAGGCTCGAGTGTTTGGATACAGGACGGGTTTTGTCCTGCAAGCTGCAGGCTCGAATGTTTGGATATAGGACAGGTATTGTCCTGCGAGCTGGAGGCTCGGGTTGGAAATAAATTGCATGTGCATAGAACATATTAGTGGCGGGTCATGCGGTACTGGGCCAATTGTCACACCAATGGCAGTACGGTGAATCAGGTGAGGTGTGAGTGTTTGAAGGGCCAGTAGGTTGTTTATACTGCGGTCTGGAGGACTATCCTCGAAAACGCACACCCGACCTAAAAGTCTGGTGGACTAGCCAGTGGTTTAGTACGTAGTGACTCTGGTGTGTTCTACAGAGGCGTACGAAAGGTCAAAGTCATGTAGTGTGTATACCCGCCTAAGAGTGGAGATGCCCGTTCCACTACTGCCGCAACCACAACGGTAGTACCTGAGAGTTAAACTAACTCCAAAAATGGGAACTAAAGGTCTGTGCGCATAGAGTTGTGTGGGTGAGTTTTACTTGTATGAATCATAACCCGCATAACATATCAAACATACATACTTAGGACATACACACCATAGATCCTTATCATATAAACTAGTATGTACTCTTTTATAAAATATGTTACATTTGTGAAACCTTAACTTATAAGTTTGTATGAGCATTCGTATAAGTTAAGGTACTTCTGTGATATTAGTGTAGTAGTAGCTAGTTTACTTTTCTGCTCAGTACTTTATTCTACTTACCACACTTCTTTTCAGTACTGTTTTTCACTCCATTACTTGTACTATATAGAACTGCTAAAGTAGAGATATACTTGTCATTATATAACCCTGATAGGTTAGATCCATTGTCACCTGCTATACTTTTATACCCATTGTTGTTCTTTGATTCGTCCTCCCGCTCAGTACATAGGAGTCACGGGGGTGAGACGAGGATAAAATGGCTTAGTCTTTATGACTAACAGTCGGTTGTGACCGTATCATTTTATGAGCTCGAGGAGATGTAACACTAACATGACCAGTAGGACGAGGAAGCAGGACATGAGGAGCTGACACCACCTACAACTACTACTGCAACCCGGCGTCAGGTGATGACGTGTGTACCGATGATAGTTTAGCTTCCGCATAGATTTGTTTTGAAAGAGAGATTTGATTTGTTATGTACAGGGCATAAGCCCTTTTCTCTTTCCTTCCATACTCATTATGGACTATTGTATCTCTCATTTCATTTATATGATGATGCTGTGATGTGGACTTAATATATAATTGCTTATATTGTTTCTCTTCTCGACTGGCCGATAGGTTGAATGATCACACTAGCCGGCAGGATCGACATCTTGCGGTGTCGAATAGCCCGTGTGTGCTATGTGTCACCGTAAGGCGACAGTTCTGGGCATAAGACTGGGTACCTTCCTGAGTAAGGGGGTGGGGTGGGGGGGGGGGTGGGGTCTTACAAACTTATATCAGAGTACAAATGATCATCAAGAGGAAGTCCACAACACTGGAACACCCCGCTCGGGCATTAGTTTACGGACAAACTATGCAGTGGAAGTGATGGTGTGCCCATGTGTAAAAGTCACCAAAAGTAGTCCAGTAAGCAATGAGTTAGGACAATCCTAATATACACCTTACATTGATGCAGCCTCCACAGGTCGCCGTACCGCAGGATGTGATCCCTCCCCATCCAGCTGCCACACCTTTCCAGAAGACAAAGATTGGGCAGACTCTGACGGCCATCCTCGATGCCTTCAGGGATCAGTAGGCCCCGACCCAGTAGCCAAACCCAGGATCGAATTAGCTGAGTGCCTTAAAGAATTTGTCCCCTCCGACATACCATTGGATAAAGAATGCGGTAAAGACTGAGGAGTGGCTCGAGGCCATTCAAGAGATGCTTGCAGACATCAACTGCCCTGTCAAGCAGACAGTTCCTTTGGCAACTTCTGCACTGGATGCTCACGTGAAGAGATGGTGGAAGTCCATGCGTGACTCGACATATGCAGATAGAGAGCTGTCAGATATCTCTTGGGATGAATTCAGCGAGGCCTTCTTGGATCACTTCATGTATGTTATAGATAGAGATGAGTTAGAGGAGAGGTTTTTGAACCTCAAGCAGGGGACCAAATCAGTGATAGAGTACAAGAGGGAATTTTCCCATCTGGCCAAGTTCTCAGGGATACATGATCTGGATGATATGAGGTATACAAAGAAGTTCTACCGGGGGCTTAGGGACTCTACCAGGCAGGCTCTACTATTTATTTCCCATGGCACTTCGACGTAGATCATAGAGATGGATAAGAAGCTGGAGGCAGACCAACTGATGGTGTAGAACAAGGGAAAGAGACCATTGGATGGGTCATCCTACAGGGAGAGCAGTAGGGGCTCCCAGAGTTGCAAAGTGATGAGCTATAAGAAGGGTCGGGAATGTTATTGTCCCAACTTCAGGCAGGAGAAGGGGCCTCCTGTAGTACTAGCTCCCCATCCACTATATGCACACGACCCGAGAAGACAGGACGACCGTGGCCACCGACCGGTGATTTGATTTAGATGCCAAAAACTGTGGCATGTGAGAGCTGACTGTCCTTAGCAGTTCCATCCACCACCACCTCCTCCTCCACCTCTGGTATCCCATCCAGCACAGCAGGGTCGAGGCGGAGGACGAGGTCGAGGCCGAGGTCGAGGCCATTATGGTAGAGGATGAGGACAGGAGCAGATGTACGATTTGGACCTTGCCGAGCCAAGGAACCCCGAGGAGGTTATTACAGGTACTTAAAATTAATTACATTCTAGCTTTCATTTTATAGTACTTTGCCAACCTTAGTAAAACAACAAACGTGCTATAATTCAAACCAAAACCCCAGACATAGTCTTTATCAACGGCAAGCCCGCTCATACATTATTCGATACGGGTGCTTCACACTCGTTTGTATCAAAAGCCTTCCTTGAAGGACTAGCGGGCATAGATTGATTCACAGGCGTAACCAGGACGATGCATCTGCCAGATGGATCAGAGCTATTATCATTTGCCAAGTGTAACATCGAGGCAGAAACTGGAGGAAAGACTTCGAAGCGCCGACGATGATTTTGAGAATGCCAGACTTCGATCTGATCTTGGGCATAACTTGGCTGCACTGGAACTACGCCTGGATCGATTGTCCGTCAAGGAGGATCACTTTACTGCATGGGAACACCGACATCGTCATTGAAGGTATTAGACCAATTTCCCATCTTATATTATCATCTGTACAGGCTGTCAAGGCCTATGAGCAAGGGGAGGTGGTATACATTATCTGCTTCGAGATGGCGGGAGCAAAAGCTTCTATCATTGATATCCCGATGGTTCAGGATTTTTTCGATGTATTCTTGGAGAAATTTCCCGGATTTCCACCAAATAGGGATCTGGACTTCCGAATTCAGTTGGTTCTGGGAGCGAAGCCCATATCTCGGACTCCATATAGGATGGCCCCCAAGGAGCTAGCGGAGTTCAAGACCCAGTTGCAGGAGCTGGTGGGGTTAGGATTTGTCAGACCGAGCTCATCACCGTGGGGAGTACCAGTGCTATTCGTTAAGAAGAAGGATGGATCATTGCGGTTCTGTATCGACTACTGGGAGCTGAACCGGTTGATAGTCCGGAACACGTATCCGTTTCCCTAGATTGACGAACTTTTTGATCAGCTACAGGGAGCCATTTAGTTCTCCTAGCTGGATTTGAGTTCCAGGTACTATCAGCTACGCATTCAGGAGGAGGATATCCTGAAGACAACCTTTAGTTCTCGGTACGGCCTATACGAGTTCCTGGTGATGCCCTTCAGATTCACGAATGCACCTTCCACATTCATAAGTCTGATGAACCGTGTTTTCGAGTCCTTCCTGGATAGATTTGTTATAGTCTTCATCGACGACATTCTAATCTACTCTCGGACAATGGAGGAGCATACACAACATTTGGTATTGGTGTTGGGCAAGCTGAGAGAGCATCAAATGTACGCAAAGTTCTCCAAGTGCCAGTTCTGGCTGCAGGAGGTAACATTCTTAGGGCATACCATCAGTGGAGCTGGATTGGCTGTGGACCCGGCCAAGGTACAGACAATTCAAGATTGGCCACGACCAAAGTCAGCTTCAGATACTGGCAGTTTCTTTGGACTGGCGGGATATTATCGCAAGTTCGTGGAGGGGTTCTCAAGGGTAGCACTCTGAAAGTCTTGTTTTCAAGGCTAGCTAAACACCTAGAGGGGCGGGTGTGGGGGGTGGGGGGGGGGTGAATAGTTTTCTGTCTCTATTTGATTTTTCTAACTTATTTGCAGATTTCTGTGGTTGATGATTAGGTTAGTTTTTTATTTCAAGATCAATTACAGACGACACATCAGTTTATAGTGGTTCCCCAATCTTAGGTACATCCATTGTCCCTTTGCACCTATTTAACAGTGTGTTAGATTCTGCTCTCCCTCCAAAACTCAGCTCCTCAAGAGCTTACAACAAAGATCCTACAAGACCACATAGGTCATACAGACCTACAACTTAGGCACTAAGCCAAACCCAGGTGACAAAGACCTTTCACTCGACACAAAGCCAAACATAGGTCACTAAGACCTCAACCTTTATAATACAAGCTTACAACTCCAGATTCACCAAGGATCTTTACAGAAGAAGAAATAAAGAGAGTGATGATTAGACACCAGAGCAAGATCTCTGTATCTTCTTCTTCCTGGACTATGCAAATATCAGTCCAAGCTTCTGCTGTAGAAGACAATAAGTAGACAGTAGAATTTTCTTCAACCAGCTTTCCTTTTCTCTGTAGAACTAGTAGATCTGCTTCTTCAGAATAGATTTTGATCCTGCTATTGCTGATGGTGATTGCTTCAACTATCTCTTTTCCCGGCAAGGTTCTCTGTGCAGAACAACTTCTTTAGGCTCGATGAAAATGACGAGGAAGAAGATGAAGTTCGGCCGCACTTTTCGTTTTCAGAAAACCTAGACAAGGAATCGATTGATTACTCTGGCCGCTTTGCTTCTTTTTATTCTCTAAAGGCCAATTGAGCAGTGGGTCCCACCACTAGGATTGATGGCTGAGATTAAGCCATTCAGTGTATGCTTTCCATTTAATCTTAATTCAACGACTCTTTACTGTGTGTGGGACCCCACACTTAATGTTGAAAATATTCCTTGGAAAGTGCAGAAGATGATAATAGCTGGCCGCTAACGTCTCTGGCAGCATTTCTGCAACATTTAAATTTTGGTTAACTTTTTGACTTTGATGACGTCAGCATGACTCAACATCTCTAGACTTGGACAAAATTCAATCATTAAAACCAAAGGGGTTGAGTGAGTAGGTATCACTCAATGCCATAATAGTTAGACAAAATTCTGTCTGTCTAGGTATTGAGCTCGACGAATGCTGAGCTCCGTTCGACGAACGATAAGCTCAACTCGACGAAAGCATAAGTTCAGTTTGACAAACTGTAGACTTAGTTCGACGAAAGGCTAAACTTTGTTCGACGAACTGTAGACTTAGTTCGATGAACTCCATGCTCAGTTCGACGAATGCTAAGCTCAGTTTGACGAAGCTGAGCTCGACAAAAGCCAAGCAATCCATGCATTTGGACTTAGCCAAATTTTCGCTTCAAGGTATTGAGAGCGTCGAGAGTGTTGAGTGAGCTTGCCTCACTTAACGTTATTTGCCTTAACAAATATTTCTGCGCCTTGGCGTTGAGAGAGTAAGCTCCACTCAACTCCAAACTACTTAATAGAATTTTTTTGTTATCTGGCATTAAGTGATTAAGCTACACTCAACGCCTGTGGACTTGGTGAAAAGTTTGCCCAACTTTTCTGTGAGTTGACTGGCACAACAACACTCAAAGCTAAAAGCTATATGACATTGAGTGAGTAGACCACACTCAACGCCTGTGGACTTGGCCATATTTTCAGCCAATTTCTCTAAGCTTAGACTGACTCAGCCTGACTCACAGCCTTTTTGCTATATGGAGTTGAGTGAGTAGACTACACTTAACGCTTTTGTACTTAGCCAAATTTTTGGCTATCTTTCAGTTAGGCTGAGATAGACTCAACGCTATATGTTATATGTCGTTGAGTGAGCTGTCCTTACTCAACGCCTGTGGACTTAGACAAATTTCTACTAGACAATATTGAATCCATACCTCTGACATTGAGTGAGCTTGCTCCACTCAACGCCTGCGGACTTAGTCGATTTTTGTTATGTCCAGCAATCACTTATTGTGTCCGCATGTCCAATCAATGTAATATGAACAACCTGCACTCAAGACCTCAAATGCACATCAAATACAGTTGATGTGTGTGACATTGAACTGTTTGAATTCTCACAAATCAGGAACATTAGGAACAATGGACCCAACACACTCCCCCTCACATCCTTAACGAATAAGGATGCAGCGTTTACTTGGACCGCGAAGTTTGAAGCAGCGTTCTAGGATTTGAAGGACAGGCTCACCTTTTCCCCCATCCTTGCACTTCCATCTAGGATGGAAGGATTTTACATTTATACCGATGCATCATATCAGGGGATGGGTGCAGTCCTGATGCAACATGGACATGTTATTGCGCATGCTTCGAGACAGCTGAAAAAGCACGAACATGACAACCCCGTACATGATTTGGAGCTCGGGGCTGCAATATTCACATTTAAAACTTGGAGGCATTACTTGTATGTGGTTTATTATGATATCTTCTCTAATCATAAGAACCTCAAATATAATGACACACAGAAGGACCTAAATCTGCGCCAGCGAAGATTTCTTGAATTCCTATGTGACTATGACTACAAGATGTATTATCACTCAGGGAAGGCGAACACTATGGCGGATGCCTTGAGCATGAGAACTGACACTACTGGGATGAAGCCCTAGTTGATGGCTATGGAGCTGGTATAGATGCTGGTGGATATGTACATTACCATGGTTTCCAGAGCTGAGCCAGATGTTTATTAGGAGTACTTAAAATCCTTAGTCATCTAGTGTGATATACGAGAGCGCATCAGGACACAACAGAGGTTGGATGCAAATTTGGAGTCAGTATTTATAGCCCTGGAAGGGGGAAAGTTGGAGGACTATTCTTTGCATGATAACCTCGTTCATTTTTGTGGCCGTATCTATATACCCACAGGAGGTGATATCCGGGAGGATATACTCGGGGAGGCATACTATTTTCAGTACTCAATGTACCCTGGTATCACCATGATGACAGTGGATCTGCAGAGGAGCATGTACTGGCCAGGGATGAAGAGGGATATCATATATTATATGACGCATTGCGAGACTCACCAGCGGGGTAAAGGCAAAGTGCAAGAGCCCAGGAGGGTTACTACAGTCATTACTAATACCAGAGTGGAAGTTTGAGGATATAACAATGGATTTCGTGCACGGATTGCCTCGCTCCCACTCTGGGAACGATTCTATATGGGTCATTGTCGATAGACTAACCAAGGTAGCATGGTTTATACCGATCAGGAAGGACAACCCAGTTGCTGTTTTGGTGAGGTTGTTTGTGGAGCAGTTCATCAGGTACCACGACATCCCCATGATGATTATATTGGATCATGATGGTTGGTTCACTTCCAGGGAGTGGAGAGCGGTGCATGCATACTTGGGCTCTTAGCTTGCTTTTAGCACCACTTCACATCCATAGACCGACGGCCAGACAGAGCGGACCAACCAGACTATGAAGGATCTGCTACGTCTATGTATATTGGACACGGGGAAGCCCTGGGAGAGACTGTTGCCCCTGATTGAATTCTCCTACAATAACATCCACCAAGAGAGCATTGAGATGACACCATATGAGGCTCTATATGACAGAAAGTGCCAGGCACCACTGTCTTGGGGTCCAGGATGTGGAACCCAAGACACTCAGGTCAGACTATATTGAGGATACGGATGCTCAGATACAACTGATCAGGGATCAAATGCTGGAGGAACAAAGTAGGCAGGCCAAGTACTATAATGCGAGGCATCAGAAGGTGGAGTTTCAGGTGGGGAACATGGTGTTCTTGAAGATACATCCAGTGCATGGTGTCTCGCGAGTGCGGAGGCACAAGATGCTCAGCCCTCGATTTATGGGACCAAACTTGATCCTGGAGCGGATTGGTCCTTTGGCTTACAGGCTGGAGCTGCCGCCAGAGTTAGGGGCTTTGCACGACATATTCCATGTATCTTCACTTCAAAGAGCTCTCCTTCGACTAGAGCAGTATATTTCTACTACAGCAGGCCCGATAACACCTGATAGATCAGTCCGTATAGAGCTTGTTCGGATCGATGATACATCGACTCGAGTACTACGGAAGAAGAACGTTCCCTTGGTTAAGGTGTTGTGGTCTAACCACGGATGGGAGGAGCACGCCTGGGAGCCGATGGATCTAATGTGTGAACGGTACCCAGAACTTTTTGTCTCAGGTACCTTTTAATTATGCTTAAAGTTCTTAAAGTTCTTTTTCATAGAATCCCCATATTTAAATTTCGGGGACGAAATTATTATTCTTTTGTTTATTGGGATTTGTAACAACACATTTCGTGCTAGACCCCTTGAACACATTTTGAGTCAAGAGAATTTAATCAGGCTTGGGAAGCGTCAAGTAAGACGAGTGAACACGATGCCACCCGACAAATTTAACTTAGAAAATACTCGGGAAACTTTAGGCGTCAAGTGATTTCGACGCCATTGAAAAGGCGTCGAGTGATATCGATGAATTTAACTTAAAAAATACATGGGAAACTTTAGGTGTCGAGTGAGCATGAATCCATTCGACGAAGCATTAATTGAACTCGACGCCACTCAACGCGACATTGAGTGGTCTCAACACACTCGACACCATTTTACTTAAACACTGCGGGATGACGTTGGCGTTGAGTGGTCTCAACGCCAATCAACGCGGCATTGAGTGGTGTCGACATCACTCAATGCTTTTGAATTTAATTGCTGGAATACTTTGATGACGCGGCGTTGAGTGGTGTCGACACCACTCACGGACTTAAGATCAAGCTATCCGCCCCAAGCGTCAAGTGAGATGATTGGGGCGGATAGCTTGATCTTCAGTCCGTGAACTTTGATCTTGAGAATCCTCCAATTTATCTTAATTTTGGCATTCTGGAAAAATTCCTCAACTTCAGGAAGTAGAATCTTGCACGGATGTTCCAAAACGAAAGAAAGTCCAGCGGCTTCGAGTAGCAACAGAACATTGTGGAAATCGTCAGAGAGTTCGGCAATCCCTGTGGAAACTAACTCACTGTCAATACCAACTTTCGACTGAGGAGCCATCGATCAGGATAGATGAGCAGATGTCTTGCCTTCTGATAAAAAAGTAAATTGAAATGGCAGCGGGAGAACGACGGCGACAGGGAAGATGAAAGGTTTCTTGTTCTCGAGAAAGGTTTTGAGATTCGTGATTTGGGGCCTTTTCCGGACATAATCTATTTATATAACTCTTAAATTATGATTATTAGGGAAATAATAATACTCACATTCCTGAAATATGGCGGAAGGAGATGCCTGAGTGCCAATATCAGAATTTCGAACTTGGAGAGAAATTTGGCATCTGATTTCTCGAGAGAAATATCATTTCTCGAGAAGAGATCTACATATTCTCGAGAAAAAGAAAACCTGTTCTCGAGTAGAAGAAATATTGTTCTCGAGTAGAGATATCCTCTCTTGAGAAGAAGTCTGAAGTCCTCGAGAATAGGCTAAGTATTTGAGTAATATTTCTCGGAAATCTACTGTGGTTCTCGAGTAGATATCTGTCACTCGAGTAATAATAATTCGTCTCGCGAAATGAAGTCCAAACTAAGGATTTTCTGATTTTTGAGAAGTGTAACCGATCTTGAACTTTGCTTGTGACCTTTTTCTTCATTCTTCCTTGTTAAGCATGCTAAGTTCTGTTTTGAAGAACGAGAACTAGGCCTCGTCCAGTGGATTCGTGAAAATGTCTGCAACCTGCCTGTCAGTTGGAACATATTGGAGACTGATATCTCCATGCTCCACATGCTCCCGAATGAAGTGGTACCGCAGCTCTATGTGTTTTGTCCAGCTGTGAGAGACTAGGTTGTTCGCTATTGCAATTGCACTGGAGGAGTCTCAAAACATCAGAATGTTCTTGAACTACATATTGTAGTCTTCACATTGGTTCTTTATCCATAATAATTGTGCACAACAACTACCGACATAAATGTATTCTGACTTAGCCATTGAAATTGCGACACAATTTTGCTTCTGGCAGCTCCATGAAATGAGCCTCCTTCTAATGAATTAGCAAGTCCCGGAAGTGCGCTTTCTATCATCTTTGCTTCATGCAAAATCTGCATCTTAAAAACCAATTAGTTCACTATCATTACTTATTGGGTACAATAAGCCAAGATTTGGTGTACCTTTAAGGTATCTCAAAATCCGCTTTGCAACAGCATAGTGAGATTCCTTAAAGTTCACTTGAAATCTAGCACACACACATGTTGAAAATTTTATGTCCGGTCTACTAGCAGTAAGATAGAGCAAGAATCCAATTATACTTCTGTAGTTGGTTTCATCAAAAGGTTTCCCTTTCTCATCCTTGTCGAGAGACATAGCTGAACCCATTGGAGTCCTCATAGAGGTTGCATTCTCCATTTCGAATATCTTAATTAACTCCTTGGTGAATTTCATTCTGGAGATGAAAATTCCATCTTCAGATTATTTCACCTGAAGTCCTAAAAAATACTTCAGCACTCCCATAATGCTCATTTCAAACTTCCCTTGCATAAGTTTGGAAAACTTTTTGCAGAAGTTGTTGTCAGTAGAGCCAAATATGATGTCATCAACGTAGATTTATACTAGAAAAATCTTGTCTTTTATTTCCCTAAGAAATATTATCTTATCTATCTTACCTCTTGTGAACTTATTCTTAAGAAGAAAGTTAGACAATGTCTCATACCAAGCTCGAGGATAGTTAGAATCATATAAGGCTTTAAATAAAAGATAAACGTACTCAGGATAGTTAGAATCAACGAAACTTGGAGGTTGTTCCACATACACTTCTTCCTTTATGTCACCATTAAGGAAGGCTGACTTCACGTCCATCTGATAGATAGTGAAGCCCTTAAGTGCTGCATATGCTAGGAACAACCTGATTGCTTCCAGCCTTGCCACTAGAGCATACGTTTGATCGAAGTCAATTCCTTCTTCTTGTCTGTATCCCTTGGTAACGAGTCTGGCCTTATTTTTTATAATTGTGTCATCTTCGTCCATCTTGTTCCTATAGACCCACTTTGTTCCGATAACGTTCTTACCTTTGGGTCTTGGAACAAGCTTCCAGACTTGACAATGCTTGAATTGATTCAGTTCTTCTTACATTACCATTACCCAAGATGCGTTTGAGTTTGCTTCCTCAAACTTCTTTGGTTCAACCTGTGAAAGAAAGCTCAAATATAATTTTTCATTAGCTGTACCACTACGAGTTCTGACACCATCACGGGGGGCTCCTATGATTTGGTTCATTGGGTGATCCTTCAAGTGTCTGAGCTCTAGATTTCTTGCATCTGGAGCTTCCTCAACCACTAGAGTGACTTCATCAACTTGAATGATATCTTCATCATGGTCATCAATCTCTCCAATTAGGGTTGGAGTGGTGATCTTGATGAACTTTTGAGATTTTTTTTCAGTTGGCTCATCCAAGTTTAATTCCTTTAGTCTTGAACCTACATCTTCAATAAACACACTAGAAGAGCTGCCTTGTAGCAAACTCGTCTCATCAAATACAACATTGACAGATTCTTCTGCAACCAGGGTTTTCTTATTAAAAATCTTATATGCCTTACTATGGATACTATAACCTATGAAAATACCTTCAAAACTTTTTCACTTAATTTAGTGGTGTGATGCTTCCCATTGTTAAGGATGAAGCATTTACTACCAAAGATTCTAAAATATGAAATAGTCGGTTTCCTGCCCTTTAGTAGTTCGTAAGGTGTCTTATTATGCTTCTTGTTTATGAGTGCTCGATTTTGTACGTAGCATGCAGTGTTGACGGCTTTAGCCCAGAAATATTTCGGTAGTGAGACATCACTCAACATGGTTCTGCAAGCCTCAATGAGTGTTCTATTCCTTCTCTCAATAACTCCTCTCTGTTGAGGAGAACGAGGAGAGGAAAACTCATGAAAGATACCTAAGCTTTCACAGAATTCTGTCATGGCTCTAGACTTGAACTCTGTTCCATTGTCACTTCTGATTTTGACTAAAGTTCTCCTGCTTGACCTTTTGAGAGTGTGGTATAGTAGGGGCAGCAGACTTGGAGGTATAGGCTTCATGGTGATAGCACTCACATGTCCTCTTCTCCTTAAGAGGCTTTTCCACAACAGGTTTAACCTTTGGAGCCTTCTTGATATTATGACCATGACTATAAGGGCCATAGCTCTGAAGAGTGATCTTCTCATAAGGTGCCTTGAAGTCACTTTCACCAAAATTTCGGGGACGGGTCCATCCTTGGTACCGAGACTTAGGCTCTACATAAGTACTCCTAGCAAAGTCACCGTAGGATAAATCAAGATCAAACTCTTTAGTTGGAAAGATAACCTTTTTAAATGAAGTTTGATCTTGAGGAGCTTTCCCATTCTCCTTGGTTATAACTTTCTTGGCAGCCTTATTTTTACGTTGAGCTTTATTTCTCCTAGAAGATTTACTAGGAGCATCCACATGGCCTAAGCCAACACCTTTGGCCTGAGCAGAGAATTCAGTAAAAAATGGAAGGACTGTCTTGAGCTTGAAGAAACTTTCAACAAGTTTCTTTTCAGCTGCAAGTTGTTCTTCCAATTCCTTGATGATTTCTCCTTCAGATTTTGGTGTTCGAGAGCTTTATTATGTTCTTCAATTGCAGTATTAAAATCCTCTCTAAGTGAGTCCGTCTGTACGAATTCCTCTCTCAGAGTGCTCTCCTCAGCCTTGAGAGATTTAATCTCCTTAGCCTGAGTTTTAACAACTCTTCAAAATTTGTTATAAGCCTTGATTAACTCTTTGTAATAAGTCATGAGTTCAGATTCCTCATCAGACGAACAGTCCTTATGATCATGGTCAGAAGCATCTGATTTCGAGAAAGGAGTGTGAGAGTTACCTTTCCAGTGTATTGGGTCTCTTCTTCCTCGTCTGTATGAGCTATCAGCCCAAAGTAGGCTTCCTCTTCCTCACTTGACTCAGATGAGTCAGAGTCGCTGAGAGTCTTAGACTTCTTGGCTACCAGACTTCTTTCAGTTTTCTTCTTATTATAAGAAGATTTCTTATCCTCTCTTCTTCCACCCGCCTTCTTCTTGTGAGGGCAATCAGCTATGATGTGTCCAGACATATTGCAACAATAACAAATAATGTCAGAAGAAATATGTTTGTTCGGTTTCAAGTGGTACTTGTCTTGGCTACTTCAGCCTTTCTTGTCACGATCACCATCATGACGTGATCTTCTGGATGAGGCATCTTTGCCTCTCCACTGTTTCTTCTTGTTCAAGAACTTCTTAAACTGCCTTGTAAGAAGATAAAACTCTCCTTTAGATAGCTCTGAGCCTGAGGTACTTGGCTCTGAGGCTTCTTCTTAACTCTCTTCCTGTGCGGAGGCAAGAGATGCAGCTTTTGACATCCTCGAGATGTCTGCCTTTAGAGCGACAGACTTCTCCTTGGATGAAGACCAGCTTTTCTCTTCTTCAGCTTTTCTTGAGTTTATTTGCAGCTCATATGACATAAGCTTTCCAAAGAGATTCTGAGGGCCAGTCTCTGCCAGCTTAACAAACTCCTGTATTACATAGACTTTGTTGCCCCATTCCTTAGTCAGGGATCTCAGAAATTTGTCATTCAGTTCTCCATTAGTGAAGATCTGGCCATAGACTCTTAGGCCGTTGACAATCATGAAGAATCTTTCAAAAGTTTCAACAATAGAATCCTTGGGACCTTGTCTGAATGCTTCATATTTCTGATTCAGGAGGGATCTTCTGTCATCCCTTAACTCTTCAGTACCTTCCATCAGGATGGTGAGAGACTACCACATTTCCTTAGCGGATTGGCAGTGAATTAGATTTTGCAACATAGAATCATCGACTGCACTTGCGATGATATTTTTTGCTTTCTTGTCTAAGGAGACAAGTGTGATCTCATCTTTGTCAAGATCCATAAGCTTCTTTGGAACTTGCTTTGTTGGGTCAATGGTGGAGACTGTCATAGGATCATAGGGTCCTTCTTCCACAATCATAAAGATCTTTGGATCCACATGTCACAACCCGCATTTCCTCGACGAGCACGTCATATCAGAGCACGAGAAAAAACGGGTTATGATGCCACGTCGTGCTGGGGATAACTGCACACACTCAGGAACCCCTTTACACTTACTAGTCTAGATTAAAATCATCAGTTAAATGCAAGAAAACCGTTTAATTTGATGGCCGTATCCCTCGGCCTTATGGATCAAAACGTGGTTGTACACGGCGGAAAATAATTTACGTTAGTTGTGATTTTTCCTAGATGCACTCTAGATTTATTATACCATAGGAAATCATCTATTTTTACGTGGTTTGGAAATATGTCTTAGTGTACCAAAACATGTATGCATGACATAGATTAGTAGAAATATCTAATTTCAACCTAGCATAAATCCTTCCCAAGAGCAAGTAGACACATCCAAATGGTTCATATTAGCAGTCTAACATTCATATGTAGCAAGTAAAGAAAGCCACCAGTGGGCGCCAACAGGCTGACACGAACCCATTGGGGCGTATGTATGTCTGTACAATAAAGTAAAGAACTACCTCACTAAGCAAGCTCGGCTAGATCCAAAGAGACTCTACCCAAGCCCTAGCCGCTCAACCGGCTACAACCTACACCAGAGGCATTCGAGAAAGAACACCTCAGCAATCATCAAAGCTACAAAATAGAGCATTAAGTTCATAAAATATAACGAAGGGGCTTACCGACCCCGTAGCAATTTTTCATGTAAAACGAGTGAAAAGAACAGGGTGGAAAACAAGTGTTAAACACTGCCAACCCAAAGTGTAAAACGCACCAAGTGCGTGAAATTCTCATCAAGTCCTGCTCAACCCGCAGGTGCAAAAAGGCAACCTATTTGCCTATTCCATCATCTTTATAACAAGAAACAACAATACTAGTGAAACATAAGCAGCAGTTAAGTTTGATTCCGCAAGGGTCTTTTGGTGGCTGCCCTAAAGTGGAACGCACCAATAAAAGCCAGCCCAAATCGGGGCCAAAACGGTGCTCTACACCACAAAACAAAACCCGGTGGCCACCAAGGCTGAAACCACACCACCCCTTACCGAATCCTCACACAAACGCTCATGCTATGGTTCACAATTCGCCTCGCAAAACTCACCATAATCCAAGCTAAACACGTTTCATTTCATCGTCCTCACTCATGACCACAAATTGCCCACGTTATGTCAAACTTGATAGAATTTGGGTCTCTACTTCACCATAAGCGAACCCCACAAGTAACAATGCCGAATAATCATAAGAACAAAAAAGGTAACTCGTAGAGAAATACAAGGGAAAACATGACAAAATGAGATGAACAATAGGTAAGCATATAAAGTGGGAAATTCTTGAAAGACAAGATTATTCATGGGTGCATAATAGCCAAAAGGTGAGATTCAAGACAAGATGAACAAAGATAGCATCTTAGACAAAGTGAAATTTAGTCACGAAGAGTAAAGATAACAAACTTGAAAGGGGAAACTAGCTACACTTGCAAGAATCAAAGAACAAAAACAAGATTGGCAAGGGTGGAGAACACCGCTTGCCTGAACCGATACAACACCGCGACGACTGCTCCTCTCTTTCCTTCCCTTGCCTTAGCTTTGCTCCCTTGATGAACAAGATGAAGAAGAGGGTGGAGAAAGATGAAGTGAGGAGAAAACAAACTCTCTTCTCGGCTTTACTTCGTCCAGGACAGAGCTGGACAGCTTGATCCAGAATCAGAAAAAACGAACGACACAAAAAAACTGAAAAAGTCGATTTTCGGCCCTATCACGCCCTGTGACACGCCCGTGTCACAGGGCGTGTACCTTAAGAGGCGCAGAATCTGGCAATTTCATGTTTATCCACAAGGTACACGGCCGGGTACACGCCCGTGACCTAGGGCGTGTAACCCGTGTCCCGACATTTTGTCGACCAAAAGTGTCGACACTTCGACAAAGCTGGACACGCCCTGTGACACACCCGTGTCACAGGCCGTGTCCCCTCTCTCGACACCCGACACCCGACACTCGATACTCGACACTCGACACTCGACACTCAATATTCGTCGACCCAGCGGGACACGGCCCGTGACACGCCCGTGTCACGGGGTGTGTACCCCATTCGTCGAGCTCAACTCGACGCAAGAAATTCGTCAAGTCAAGGAGGTCACGCCCCAGGTCACGCCCTGGGTCACGCCCCGACACGCCCGTGTCGGGGGGGGGGGGGGGGGCGTGTTCCTCCCGTAACTTCGTCAAACGGAGTTCGATGACCACAAAGCCAAAACGCATCCCGAGCCTGACATGCCCTGGGACACGTCCGTGTCCCAGGCCGTGTCACTCAAAAAAATGACTATTTTTCACTGTTTTGAAATATGTTCCTTTCTCGGCCTTGACCATTTCTTCCTTAAGGACTTTTTACCCTTTTTTGTTGTCAAATCCAGGAAACATACTTTCATCCACTAACTCCACATCTTCCATACAAAATTCCATACAAGCAACCCATTTTGAGCATGCATTCCCCAAACATAGACTCAGGCTCGAGAAAGTGCATGCATTCCCTAAGAGGCCTCACCGAGTCCCAAAAAATAGACTCCGGCTTGCTGGGGAACCGTGCAACTAGGCTACCAAAACAGCCACTCGAAAGCCCACGTGAAAACCATGCTCAAACAACAGTCAAAGCCAACGTAACGCCCATCAAGCTTATGCAATCATTCAACGAAAAATCCGGGGCGTTACAGTCACTCCCCCTAATAAAAAGTTTCGCCTCGAAACTCTTCAATAATTCTTATATCAATCAAAGGAGTAATCAAACAAAAACACCAAGTCACATACCAGCTTATTTACGGGAACAAATGAGGGTGAGCCGCCCTCATTGTTGACTCGAGCTCCCACATCGCGCTTTCTACATTCTGATTTTTCCATAGCACCTTGACCATAGGAATCTTCTTTTTCCGCAACACACGATCTTGGGAGTCCAAAATACGGATGGACATCGCCACATAAGAAAGGTTCGGCGTCAACTGCGGCACAAAGTCCAAAACTTGCTTGTCATTCCGTACACACTTTCGAAGTTGGCTGACATGAAACACGTCGTGAACACCAGGAAAGTTCACGGGTAACTCGACTTTGTAAGCGGATGCACCAACCCGCGCAATAATCTTGAAGGGACCCATAAATCTTGGGTCTAATTTGCGCTCTTTGCCAAACCTCTTGATTCCAACCATTGGGGAGACTTTCAGGAAGACGAAATCCCCCATAGCAAACTCTAATTCCGACCTTCGCCGGTTGGCGTACTTTTCATATCGCTCTTGGGTGATCCGGAGCTTCTCCGGAATAAGTCGTACGGCAACTTCCATGTCCTCGAGCGCCTCTGGGCCCAACAAAGGTCGCTCGCCAATCTCAGCCCAAAATAAGGGAGTCCGACAACGTCGCCCATATAAAGCTTCGAACGGAGACATTTGCAAGCTTTCTTGATAGCTGTTATTATATGCGAATTCCATAAGTCGCAAACGCTCTTCCCATGCTCGACCATACTCAAGAATGTAGCATCGAATCATGTCTTCCACGATTTGGTTAACCCGTTCCGTTTGGCCATTCGTTTGAGGGTGATAAGCAGTGGAATACCTCAAATCCGTCCCCAAACCCTCTTGTAGACTCTTCCAGAAATGAGACGTAAATCGGGAATCCCGGTCTGAAATGATATTGACTGGCACACCATGCAGTCAGATGATCTCGTTCAAATATAGCTCCGCTATTGTCTTCATCGGGTAGTTGATCTTAAATGGTATAAAGTGAGCAAACTTGGTCAACCTATCCACGATCACCCACACAGAGTCATGTCCTCGTGGAGATCTTGGTAAGCCTATAATAAAATCCATTGAAATGTTTTCACACTTCCATGTTGGAATCTCCAAGGGCGTCAACTTGCCACCAGGCCTCCCATGATCAGATTTCACCCGCTTGCAGGTATGACATTCAGATACAAATTGCACTATATCTCTTTTCATTCCATACCACCAGACAATTTGTTTCAAATCACGGTACATTTTTGTTGAGCCTGGATGGTAGGCCATACTTGATCCATGTGCTTCCCTACATACCATATCGCGAATGTCTCCAACTGCGGGGATACAAAATCGACCGCGATATTTTAACGTGCCTGCGCCAGCAATAACAAAATCTGGTAATTCACCTTTTTCAATCCGAAGAAATAAATGTAAAAGACCAGGATCCTTCTTTTGATGTTGTCTTGCAAGCACCATCCATGAAGGTTCTTCTACTGCCGAATGACTTTGCGGTTCATATCTTCCCACGGAAATATCCATCAATAGAAATTCCTCCTCTAGACGGTCGGCTGAAAAATTAAATAATTTACCTGTCTTCTGACTCAAAGCATCGGCCACAATATTAGCTTTCCCGGGATGATACTGAATCTCCACATCATAATCAGCTACATATTCAAGCCATCGCCGTTGGCGCAGATTAAGTTCCTTTTGTGTGAAGACGTACTTCAAACTTTTATGATCCATAAAGATTTTACACTGTGCGCCGTAAAGTATGTGTCTCCACAACTTCAATGCAAATATCACCACTGCGAACTCCAAATCATGCGTCAGGTAGTTCTTTTCATGACTTTTCAACTGCCGAGACCCATACACAATCACCTTTTTGTCTTGCATTAAAACACATCCAAGTCCAACATGCGATGCATCCACAAAAACCTCATAATCTAGCCCTTATGTTGGTAATATCAACACAGGAGCGGTACATAATCTGTTCTTGAGTTCAAGGAATGATGCCTCACACTTGTCATTCCACTCAAACGCCACATTATTCTGGGTTAAGCGAGTCAAAGGTGCAGCCAATGTAGAAAAACCTTCTACAAATCTGCGATAATAGCCGGCCAATCCCAAGAAGCTCCGAATCTCTTTGGGTGTCTCCGGTCTCCTCCACTCCATGACTGCAGCAATCTTTTCGGGATTCACTGAAATTCCATGTTGATTAATAACATGACCCAGAAATGCAACCTGAGGCAACCAAAACTCGCATTTGCTTAGCTTGGCGAACAACTTTTGGTCTCGCAAAGTGTCCAATACCAATCGCAGATGCTGTTCATGCTCCTCAGCACTGCGGGAGTAGACGAGAACATCGTCAAGAAAAACCACCACAAACCTATCCAAGCAGTCCTTGAACACCCAGTTCATCATATCCATGAAGGCTGATGGTGCGTTGGTCAAACCAAACGACATCACAAGAAATTCAAAATGGCCATGTCTCGATCAAAACGCAGTCCGCGGAATATCAGACTCCCGAACCTTTAGCTGATGATGGCCCGAGCGGAGATCAATCTTCGAAAATACTGAACTGCCACATAGTTGATCAAACAAATCATCAATTCTGGGCAGTGGGTACTTGTTTTTAATCGTCACCTTGTTCACTTCCCGGTAATCGATGAAAAGCCGCATCAACCCATCTTTCTTCTTCACAAATAACACAGGTGCACCCCAAGGTGATGAACTTGGCCTAATAAACCCCTTTGCCATTAAGTCATCCAGCTGGATACACAACTCTGCTAGCTCACGCGGGGCCATTCTATACGGCGCTTTCGCAATAGGCTGCGTACCCGGCTCCAAATCAATGACAAACGCGACATCACGATCAGGTGGAAGACCAGGAAGATCAGTAGGAAAAACATCTGGAAATTCACGCACAACAGGAATCTCCTCCAAACGCGGCAAAATAACACTAGTCCCCACAACTGAGACTAGACAAGCAAAACAGTCGGAAACAAACAACGTCCGAACATATACCGCCGAAATCCCTGGAGAATCCTGGCATGAATCACCATAAACACTTCCCGGCTGACTATTGTCCTTGATAAAATCCAAGCGCTTTCCTTTGCACTGGATGACGGCATCATAGCGGGATAACCAGTCCATGCCCAAGATAACGTCAAAATCTTCCAAATCGATCACCTTGAAATCAGCTTTCGCTAAGAAATCCCCCAACAAAATGGGACAATCAAGAAGGCCCCAGTCTGCAACCACAGAAGCACCGGAAGGAAACCTCACCAAAAAGGCATTCCCCACTTGATCTGGTGTCAAATGATACCGATCCAGAAAGGTTCGAGCCACAAATGAATGGGTCGCGCCAGAATCGAAGAGAACACACGCCCAACGGTTCTTTACCTTAAATTTTCCTATAAGGGTACATATGTATCTAAGAACTATGCTTAAGAGTCATAAACAAAACGTGAACCAAAGGACGGAATCGAACCTGAGATAACCTGAGGTGACGTCTGAGCTTCCTCTGAAGAGATCACATTCAACTTCCCCTTGCCTTTGTCCAAACACGGAGGTGGAGACAAAGCCTGGAGTGGCATTGGATGCAGCACGGGCTGGTTTTGTGGGCACCTTGCCTTGAGATGTCCCTGTTTGCCACACTGAAAGCACACATTGTCTTTGACCCAGCAGCGGCACACATCATGACCTCTTCCCCCACAACTTGTACACTCCAAGTCTCTGGTCGGCGCACATCATATAAGGGTACATGCCCATGACGGGTCGGTCACGCCCGTGACATAGGGCGTGTAACCCGTGTCTCGACATTTCGTCGACCAAAAGTGTCGACACTTCGACAAAGCTGGACACGCCCTGTGACATGTCACAGGCCGTGTCCCCTCTCTCGACACTCGACACCCGACACTCGACACTCGACACTCGACACTCGACATTTGTCGACACAGCGGAACACGGCCCGTGACACGCCCGTATCACGGGGCGTGTACCCCATTCGTCGTGCTCAACTCGACGCAAGAAATTCGTCGAGTCAAGGAGGTCACGCCCCAGGTCACGCCCTGGGTCACGCCCCGACACGCCCGTGTCGGGGGGCGTGTTCCTCCCGTACCTTTGTCGAACGAAGTTCGACGACCACAAAGCCAAAATGCATCCCGAGCCTGACATGCCCCGGGACACGCCCGTGTCCCAGGCCGTGTCACTCAAACAAATGACTATTTTTCACTGTTTTGAAATATATTCCTTTCTCGGCCTAGACCATTTCTTCCTTAAGGACTTTTTACCCTTTTTTTGTTGTCAAATCCAGGAAACATGCTTTCATCTACTAACTCCACATCTTCCATACAAAATTCCATACAAGCAACCCGGTTTGAGCATGCATTCCCCAAACATAGACTCAGGCTCGAGAAAGTGCATGCATTCCCTAAGAGGCCTCACCGAGTCCCCAAAAATAGACTTCGGCTTGCTGGGGAACCGTGCAACTAGGCTACCAAAACAGCCACTCGAAAGCCCGCGTGAAAACCATGCTCAAACAACGGTCAAAGCCAACGTAACGCCCATCAAGCGTATGCAATCATTCAACGAAAAATCCCGGGCGTTACACCACAGCTTCCATGAAGAATTTTATTTTTTCTTTCCACATGGGAAAGTTAGTCTTTGTGTGTAAGGGGAAGCTTAGCAAAATCCTTGGTTCTGTACATGCTTGTATCCTCTTTAGACAACTAGGGGCAGATCTGTTCAAGGTGTTAACCTTTTTGCAACCTCCCTCTGGTACCAATTGAAAATGTTTAAGTTGTCTACCTAAATCACCTAGAGGGGAGTGAATAGGTGAGTTCTATGTCTTTTTGCGGAATAAAAATTTGTACGAGCGATGCACATAAAGTAAACAAGCATACACAGATGACACTAAAAATTATTGTGGTTCCACAACTTTAGGTACATCCACTTTCCACTTCACCGATTTAGCAACGCACTAGACTCGGCTACTCCACTATTCTCTCAGATTGATAACAATCCTACAGCTCGAAACAAAGTTACTACAACTCTGAGCAAAAACCACTCCTACCACAACTCGGAGAAAATCTCCTACAACTCAGAGCAAAAACTCCTACAAAACTCAGAGAATAACTCCTACAATAATAAAATGAATTTACAATCAGAAATACTGTCTTATCTTCACAGATCTGGTTGAAACTCAGCTTCTTCCTTCTTGAAAAATTGAATAGCCCTTACCAGAAAATTTAAGGAAGAAAACTGAGAATCCTTGGATTTGAGAAATTTAGAATCAGCACGATCAAGAAATAGATCTATCGATGTTGAAAATCTTGATATGTTGAAACTTCTTATTCTGAATCTCTTGGATCGAGAGAGAAGATCGGTGATGAAGACAGAGCGGCGGCAGCGACACGTCTCGATTTAGAAACTTAAGAAAGATTCAGAAACTTGGAAATTCTTCTTGTTAGGGATAGTCGATTATGATAAGACCTTTTATAGGACTTTCCTAACAGTCATAATCACATTAAATGATGGCCACGTGGACCAATAAAGCCTTAATGAGATTTGAAATCGAACCCGTCAAAACTTAGGAAATTTCATAAAATTGAACTTCATTTCTCGAGAGAGTTAAGAATACTCGAGCATAAATTTCTGTTTCTCGAGAAGAGGTATGAAGTTCTCGAGAAAAATACTTGAGAAAATGTAGAGGTGGAATTCTGGTATCTTGAGAAATAATAGACCTGTTGCTTGAGAAAAGTTCTTCTATTTCTCGAGAAGAATAGTGCATCTTGAGAAAATATATTTGTTACTCGAGAACTAACTTCTGGTTCTCGAGAAATGATTCTGACCTTCTCGAGAAACACTTCCGGCCTCTCGAGAAATAATTCTGGCCTTCTTGAGAAATAATTCTGTCCATCTCGAGAAAAAGACTTAGAAAAAATTTTGACTTAAATTTTGAGTTTACTTGAGAAGGAGTCAGTATCAACTCGAGTACCATAAGGCTTTCTCGAGAACTGCACTAGGCTTTCTCGAGAACAACTTCTGCTACTCGAATACATGACTGAGCTTACTCGAGTACTAAGTTCAATTCTACTCGAGTACTGTAAGTCCTTCCCGAGAATAATACTTAGAGAAATTTCTTAACAGAATTTTGATGCTTTTCTGGCAGAACAGCAACCCAGTGTTTCTTTCATATCTTTAGCACTTGAATAAGAAGTGTGTCCCAATAGAGAGTCTACACATGAGTCAACACCATGGATCACACAATGAGGGATTACATTGTATGGTTCTGTGTTTGGTGACTCATTGTAGACTGACATTGGTCCACACTTGGCAATTGTAACCTGCAAGCACTCAACTAGAAAAGACATCAAATACAAACTTAATTCATCTTAGTTCATGGGTGACTTTATAAAAATCTGGGTTAATGTGGCTACAGTACCCAACACCACTCAACACGGCGTTGAGTGGCGTCGACACCACTCAATGCTTTTGACTAAGATTGCTGGAATGCTGACGACATTGTGTGGCGTCCACACCACTCAACGCTTTTGACTTAAGATGTTATGAAGTGCTGAAGGCGTTGAGTGGCGTCGACACCACTCAACACGACGTTGAGTGGTGTCAACACACTCAACGCTTTTGGACTTGGAGAATTTTTAGTATAAAAATTATGTTGACCGGTTCACTTGTATATGGGCTCAACAGAGTTCAGGATAAAATGGTGATGAGACATTTATCTCGACAACAAAAGTATATAATTTATTCCTCATTTCAAGAAAACATATTTATGGCAATAATTGGAGGTCCATTACATGTGTGACACGTGGCAGACACTTAAACCTCAACTCGCCATATAAAAAGAGAGATGAGAAGAACACCGTCACCTTCGCACTGCCAAGCCGTCGTTGCTATTGTTGAGCCGAAAAGAGTGGGAAACAATCTCTAGACCGAGGATTAGCCGGAGAAATCAAGAAAAGAGCTAGCTCGCCGAAGCAAGGAACGACCATGGCGCACCACCACCAAACCCTTCGTCAAGCTCGTTTAAGGGTCCGTTTCTCCTCCCCTCCCTCTATGCTAGCCTTCTAGATCCACTAGGAGAGATGTTGAGCTCAAATGAGTCTGATTCCATGTGAGAGGGAGCATGCCGAGCATTTCTTTTTGCTCGGGTTCGCCGAAGGAGCCACCTTCGACAGCCATGTCGCTGGGAAACGCTAGCCGACACCTCAATGGAGGTGGTGGCGACAATTGACGGCGACGGCTGCGTCCATAAGGCATGGAAATGCAAGATCTAGTTGGTCCAGGTTGGGGCAATCTGGACCGTAGGCTTATTGGAGAAGATGAATCGATGCCCTTGAATTTTTATGAAATAATAAAAAGTCTATTTTTGTCCCAGTTTATACAGTCACCTTGTATAAATTATTTAGTCCTCTTGGAGCCATTTTCAGAAATGATACTCAACATTAAAAAGTCAGATCTAGGTCTTACCTTTTAATTGATACCCTAAATTTGTAATTTGGAGACTACAACTCCCTGTAGGGCCATTCTACTAAGATTGGTCCTAGGCTAGGGCAAATGTTTAAAAGAGTGCCTAAGCCAAACCCTAAGCCCACATGTCATGAAATTTTGGACATGCATGTGTTTATGCTAGACTTAGGTCTCGTACAAAAATCAGAATTTTTGGGATGTATTTTTCGATAGTTTTTATAGAAATATTATTTTTTAAGTAAATGAAATATAAGAAGATTCCCTCTTCCAAATGCCTCCAAATTTGGGTGGCATGGCCGTTGGGTCATGATTTGACCATGGTAAAAGTTTCAGGCCATTTGGACCAATGTATGTTGGGGAAATCCAACATGCATGGTGGAGGTAGATTTGTAAATATACAGTGCCAAATGTAAAAATGGGAAGTTAGCCCATTTGGCCCAATGAATGTCCAAGCAATTTTAGATAGAGGCTTATAGGGATGAATGACTCCTCCCATAGAAAGAGTGGGAGTTTTGGTAACAAAAATCCCATTATTTTGAATTATTAAAAAATAAACTCTTTTGGAAATAAAAATGAGTTATAGATCTACTAACCTTGTAAAATTCTAAAATTTTGATACAAGCCCTAATAGGACATTGTACATCTCTAGAAAAAGTTATAAGTCTACTTGAGGAGTATATCTTGTGTACATAGTAGATTTACAATTTTACCCTTTTGGAAATTATTTTAAAAGTAAGGGAAAATCTGTTGAAAAATTATGGAAAACTTTATAGTATCTTATGTCTGTGATTCAAACCCAGTATAATTATTTGAGAATTTTTGGATGAAAATATATACTGAAAAGCCTAGTAGTGGTATTTTGGTAATAGTGTATATATGAAATTATGTTAGGTCAAATCACTGAATAGAATCATGAATTTCTGTCTTGAGTATTAATATATTAATTTTGATCACCAGTAATTTTCAAGGAATTTTTGGTTGTATATTTTAAGTACTTCATATGGAAAATGTATTATTTATGGATTTAGTCATAAATAGAAAATATATGGAAATTCAACTTGCATAGTCATGATTTTTGATGAACAGACATTTTTAACCTAGATAAACCTCATATAATTTATTTAGACATAATGAACCACTGATTAGAGTAGTTCATGTCCATGTTTTGGCCGTTAGAGTAGTTCGTGTCATGGGTTGTGCTTAACTAAAGTAACATATAACACTAGGACCCACATGGAATATGATAGGTGGTTGGATTGAGAAGCATATTGGGAAGTTGGAACCCTGGTTGGTGTCAAGTGGGTCACTATACAGAAATGAGTGTTAGAGTGTAAAGCCCGGGAAGTAATTAGAACGGAGACCAGCGGAACGCCGTCGTTCTCACAGTAATACATTAAGCCATTAGGTTCACTCAAGAGGAACATTGAGAGCTGGTATTAATTAATAAGGGGTAAACACTAATAAAAGTAAGTGTCCTTGAGAAAGGGAGCTTTGAGCTTCAGCCCATCATATTTCCTAGTACCCCCAAGAGCCCTTCACCGGGTATGCCCTGGGAAGTTCAAGGACTAACCATAAGTTACTATGCCTAATAAGCCTTAGACAAGAGTAGTCTAATAGGTTAAAGGAACGATGTGACAATCTCACAAGTATAGGGTTGGAGGATACATGACGGGTTTTTATCCTGTGAGCTGGAGGCTCAGATGTTTGGATACAGGACGAGTTTTGTCCTGCGAGATGGAGGCTCAGATGTTTGGATACAGGATGGGTTTTGTCCCGCGAGCTGGAGGCTCGGATGTTTGGATACAGGACGGGTTTTGTCCTGCGAGCTGGAGGCTCGGGTTGGAAATAAATTGCATGTGCATAGAGCATATTAGTGGTGGGTCATGCAGTACTTGGCCAATCATCACACTGATGACAGTACAGTGACTCAGGTGAGGTGCAGGGTTTTGAGGGGTCAGTAGGTTGTTTATACTGCGGTCTGGAGGACATTCCCCAAAAATACACACCAGACCTAAAAGTATAGTGGATTAGCCAATGGTTTAGTACGTGGAGACTCTGGTGTGTTCTACAGAGGCGTACAGAAGGTTTATGCCATGTAGTGTGTATACCCGCCTAGGAGTGGAGATGCCCGCTCCACTGCTGTCGCAGCCACGACAGTAGTACCTGAGAGTTAAGCTAACTCCAAAAAGTGGGAACTAAATGTTTGTGCATATAGAGTCGTGTGGGTGAGTTACAATTGTATGAATCATAACCCACATACCATATCATACATACATACTTAAGACATACACACCATAGATCCTTATCATATAAACTAGTATGGGCTCGTTTTTATGATAAGTTACATTCGTGAAACCTTAACTTATAAGTTTGTATGGGCATTCATATAAGTTAAGGTACTTCTGTGATGTTAGTGTAGTAGTAGCTAGTTTACTTTTCTGCTCAGTACTTTACTCTACTTACCGCACTTCTTTTCAGTACTGCTTTTCACTCCATTACTTGTACTATATAGAACTGCTAAAGTAGAGATATACTTGTCATTATATAACCATGATAGGTTAGATCTATTGTCACCTGCTATACTTTTATACCCCTTATTGTTCGCGGCTTCGTCCTCTCACTCGGTACCTAGGAGTCGCTTGGGCGAGGCGAGGACAAATGGCTTAGTCTTTATGACTAACGGTCGGTTATGACTGTATCATTTTAGGAGCTCTAGGAGATGGAGCACCAGCACGACCGGCAGGACGAGGTGGCAGGACATGAGGAGCTGACACCACCTACTACTACTACAGCCCGACGTCAGGTGATAATGCATGTACCGATGATAGTTTAGCTTCCGCATAGATTTGTTTTGAGAGAGAGAGAGAGAGAGATTTGATTTGTTATGTACATGGCATAAATCCTTTTCTCTTTCCTTCCATACTCATTGTGGACTATTATATCTCTCATTTTATTTATATGATGATGCTGCGATGTGGACTTGATATATAATTGCCTATATTGCTTCTCTTCTCGATTGGCCGATAGGTTGAATGATCGTACAAGCTGACAAGATCGGCATATTGCAGTGTCGACTAGCCCATGTGTGCTATGTTTCACTGTAAGGCGGCGATTCTGGGCATAAAATCGGGTACCTTCCTGAGTAAGGAGGTGGGGGTCTTACAACATGTTGACCGTCTGGCGCAACTTGATATCAGTTTTGCAAGCTATAGATCCTGATGATTCTTACAATTATTTACTCATGCATCATTGTTATTGCTATGTGGCCCTTGCGGTGCTTTACCAGAACAATATTCACAGACTTTAAGCTTTGTGTGTCGTTTTGGTTTGAAAGTGCTTTGATTTACACTTTCCTCCTTGTATAGACCCTTGTGTATGCTATTGTGTGTTAGCTTGAGCGATTACCTATGGGCATTAATTCCGGTGGAAAATACATGGGCGCGACGTCGATGGGCATTTTTACCCCTTGTCTTGGTGGCGCGGAAGGACTGGCGAGTTCATTCCTGCTAAAGGTAACATAAGGACTTTGTGTTAATTCTTGTGTGGAAGCAAAAAAGACTCGGTGTTTGTTCTCATCAAGAGTTAAGTCAGGGCTTCTTATGACAGAGTCTGGGCTGGCGCGACTAGAGGAGGAAAGAAACATTGATGGATGTCATGCCTCAGGATGTCAAGATAACACAAACTTCTGCGCTTGTCGAACACAAGGAGCCATATGTGATTTCTCAGATGACGAACTTGACGATGGTATCGAGGGATGACTAGATCTTGTCTGTATTATGCTTGGATCATTATATCTCTTATTCTTCTTTTGCTTTTGTTGTTGTAAGTGCAACTTAGCCACATAAACTTCCTTTTCTAGTGGCCTTATAGGGTCGCTCTTTTCTTTGATCCTTGTGTATCTTGATGTGAGTGAGTTCAACGTTGTACATTTAGTATATGGCCTCCATTAGGCATTAGTTCTAGTGGCTGATGCTCCGATGTAATGCTGAGTGTCACTCCCCCTTATTTGGATCACACTAGAGGACTTTGAGTCCATTTTTAGTTAAGTGGTGCATGATGACTCGTGGTTTGTCTTGACCAAATCCCATAGGATGGTTTGTGACTAACTCTTGCCTTGAGGTGCAGAGGGACCTTTATTCGCTCTTGCTCATGCAGAAGGACTCGAGGTATATTTCGTTGGAGGTGGTGAAGAAAATTATTTCGTTTTTACCTTGAGTGGACTTAGGATCCATTCAGTTGGAGGTAGAGAATGACCTTTGTATATTTGTGCCATAGGAGGACTCGGGGTCTGTCATGTTGGAGGTAGCGAATGACCATTGTCTGTTCGTGCCTCAGGAAGACTCGAGGTCTATCCGATTAGAGGTGGCAAAGAAGATTTGTTTGTTCAGGCCTCACGGGGACTTGGGGTCTGTCCTGTTGGATATGGTAAAGAATATTTGTCTGTTTGTGCTTCATGAGGACTCGGGGTGTGTCTGATTGGAGGTGACAAAGGACCATGATCAGTTTATTCCTCAGGAGGACTTGGTGTCTGTTAGGTTGGAGGTGGCAAAGAACCTTTTTCCGTTCACGCATTGGGTGGAATATGGGTCCATTCAGTTGGAAGTGGCAAAAGACCTTTGTCTGTTTGTGTCTCAAGAGGACTCTATGTTCGTCCAGTTAGAGGAGGCGATGGATCTTTAACCGTTAATGACTTCACAGGATTGGGGGTTCGTCCAATTAGAGGTGGTGAAGGTCGTTGGTTATTTCACGCCTCGAAATGATATGGGGTCCTCTCCAATGGAGGAGGTACATAAGGAACTTTATCCATCTCGCCTTCACCGTAGAAACACACTAGGGCCATTCTCTTAGGATGTCCAAAAGAAATTTTGTCCATCTTACCTTGACCATAGATGGGCACAAGGTTTGTCACTTTTTTCAAAGGCACGTGTGCTCGCAATCTTCTCTCTTTGTGTGTATCTAGGTGCTCCAGATCTAGGCCAATGTGTAATTACTACAAGTAACAAAGTCTGCTGCTTCATGATTTCCCCATACAATGCTTATCCCTCCAGGAGTGACGAACTTCATGGATAGGTGCAAAATATAGGTGATTACCTTGAAGAGCATTTATATCATCAGACCGAAGATCATGTTATATGTCGAGCTTTAGTCAACCATCATGACCTGAACATCTTGGGTGACCTGCCTCAGTAATTCTCCACGGGTGTCGGGAAGATTGATAGTCCCTCGTACCAAAAATAGGCTGTTGTCAAACCTGTTAGCAACACTGTTGCCGACTCAAGGTGTTCTCGGGGGATCCACATGAAGCATAATGTGGTCGTGAAAAAACATCAACCATGCTGCCGCTGTCGGTGAATTTCTAGTGTCGGCAAGAGACCTATTCCCTATGAGGTTTATTGTGGCAATCATCCCTCCTTTGGGCTGCTAGGGGAGCAGACCCCGACTCTCTCTTCTGCTTGAAGGTTCCCTTGAATTGCTGGCAGTGTGCCTCGGTGGCTTTATCTTTCATGATCTATTACTCAACCCAATGAATGATATTTGTATAGCTTGGCACCCTTTCCTACATCCGAGCAGAGTAGAACCCACTTGGGAGGAGCCCTCCAAGGAAGGTGTCACAGAGGAGTTCAGGGCTGACTCCCAGGATTTTCCTTGCCTTGAAGGTGAAGCAGCATAAGAACTCATTGAGTGTCTCCCCCTCACTCTGTAGAATGTCAAAGAGGTGAAAGGGGTCTCTGACGATCCGGTAGTTTGCTATGAACTAGTCAACAAAGCGGCACCTGAGCTCCTCGAAGTTGTTAATCTTCCCCTCTCCCGGGGAGTGAAACCACATGCATTCTTTCCCTTCAGGCTTGCAGGGAACACCTGACATAACAATTGGTTTGGTGCATTAAAGAGGTGCATGATCGTCACGAAGTGGTTGATGTGCTCCAGGGATCGTCCGTCCCATCGAAGGTCTTGAAGCGGGGTATCTTTAATTCATGGGGAATGGGGTGCTCTAGAACTTTAGGAGCAAGTGGGGATCCATGGTGAAATGAGAGTCATGATTTTGTGGGGCGCTACCTACCTTGGATGTATTCTTTCTCGATCATATTTCTCACTTCCTAGCGGGTGAGCGTTCGGTTGTCCTGTCCGGCATCAGCCTCCATTTGGCGAGGTCGAGTAGAGCATTTCCTAGTTGTTCTGGCCCTTCGGCGACATGTGTAGAGCTTGCTGTGTTGGACATCTCCTCAAGGTAAGCCGCGTCTCAAGGAGGAATGTGCTCCTAAGCGATTGCTGGTTGCCTCCCTTGCATGACAACTGGGTTGGGAGGATTGGAGACTCCTAGATTTCGTATAAGGGTGGGCACTTCTACCCGCGTTCCTCCATCATTCAATCACGCTCCTCCATCGAGTTTGCATGCACGACAGCTGTGTATCTTCCTAGAAGCAAAGTGTTGCTTTGAGCGGTGTGTGCACTCCTCCCTTCCACTGTAGTTAATTAGGTGTGCTTGCATTACACAAGCGCCATGCTTAGAAATTCCTTAGAGCTTTGGGAACATCTTCCCAAAGATGGCGCCAAACTATTATCAGTCGCCCAGTTTTCCTCTAGTCCAGAGAATCAGACCGCCTTAGCACCAAGTCGGACCGGGCACGCAAATAGTCAAATGAAAACAAAACATCAATGACAAGAGGCATTCTTAATTTGGAAAACCCGAATTGGGAAAAAATCCATGTAGTCGATTCTGTGACGAGTCAAAATCCACAATTTTCACTTAGTTTACAAATATTTAAATTTCTCGGGGGGGGGGGGGGGACATGCCACCTCTTTATTACAAGCTTTAATTATAGAAAATAGAAAAATAGCTAAGTCTACAAAGCCTTGAGGATAGTGTCTGCCTGAGTTCCAAGGACATGTTCCTCCGAGTGCTTTCCTGCGCCTGCTGCTGTGTGCGCAAGTGTGCTGAGCGTGAGCAAACTTGAAAGGGAGCAAGTGAATTCTGAGTGAAGGAACGATCTAAGTCCAATGATCTCGTCAGAAAATCTCATAGCTCTCTCCAGTTTCTCAAGTCTCTTGTCCTCAAATGAAGGCTTGAGGCCTTTATTTATAGATTTCATAAAGGGACACATTGTTAAATATGCCCAGTTGATTACTAAGTTGGCAAATGATGTTGCTTTATTCCGGTCACCCGAACCACTAATTTTCCTAAAATGACACCCTTACCCACCAAGCGGTGTGCGGGCGTGTTGTCTGCGCGTGTTCGCTAACAACATGCATGCGTGCCGTTCACGTACGGTGGGTTTGTGCACTTGGTTTCATCCCCCCATTTGAGATGATTTTAGTCCCTTCGAGCAGACACTGCTCACTTAGCCAGATTTACTTACCTGAGCACTTTGGCCAAAGTATTATTGGTTTGGCTCGGGAATCTTTAGGGGAACCCATCAACCATTAAAAGTTCTCATAAATTATGTGGTTGTAGAAATAAACCATGTGTATTACTTGATTGATTACAATTAAGGTGAGTTTTTTTTTGCGTTATCCAATACAAAAAAAAGATGTGTCAAAAATATATAAAGAAAACAACATCTAAATGATGCGGTTGTTCATTTTTATTGACAGGCCAAAAAAAGCTTTATGTGAAGAGTGAAAACTTGAAGTTAAGTGTGGAACACATAATCATGATGTGGTACATATAGAAGCACATGCTATAGTCAGAAGATTAAATATCGAGGTATGAAAAAGAGCTAAATAAAGACATATTTTATTGCTCCAAAAAGATAATTATTATATAGGTCGACCCCATTATTTATAGAAAATGGGAGAAATGAGAACATATAACAAGCGATGTGAGACTAAATACAAGCCGCGCGAGCTGAGTGGTTTGACACAGTCAAATCGCTAGACTATACAAAATACATAAATAGCAACCCCTGAATCCATGTGGTGGCTAACACCAATAACCACAGTTGCGGCTACCTCTAGACCGCTGCGGCTAGCATCCAGTCCGCTACTGCGGCTATCTCTAGACAAGCTGTGACTACCTCTAGATTGTTGCAGCTAACATCCAGTCCGCTGCTACGGCTATCTCCATACCAGCTGTGGCTACCTCCAGACCGCTGCGGTTAACATCCAGTCTGCTGCTGCGGCTACCTCTAGACTGCAGCTGCGTTTAATACCCAGACTGCTGCTACAGTTAATTACCAGATCGCTGCTTCGATTAATCACCAGGCCATTGCTGCGGTTAATCACCAGGACACTGCTGCTCCTGACCACGAGTTGTGATCCACCACCAGACCGCTCAACCAAACCTCTAGACCGCTGAGAGAAGCAGACTGCTGCAGCTATATATAAAACCACCCGGTCTTCTCATACTCCAACACTCCCCCTAAAGCTGGACCATATATATCTACCATGACCATCTTGCTACAAACCTCCCCAAAAGGAGTAACTGGCTTGATGAAGAAATCAACTAGTTCTCTTTCTGAGGTAACAAACAGAGTGCAGATCTGATTCTTCAAAATCTCATCTCTAATGAAGTGGCAATCAACCTCGATATGCTTTGTACTCTCATAAAAGACAGGATTCCTCAAAATATATATGGCCGCCTTATTACCACAAAACATTGGCAGATGATGATCATAAACCTCTCCAAAATCAAGCATAAGTGTCCGTAACTACTTCAGCTCACAAGTAGTCAGAGTCATACTCCTATACTCGGTTTCTGCACTTGACCTATAAATAACAACTTGTTTCTTGCTCTTCCAGCTGACCAAATTTCCTCCAACAAAAGTATAAAACCATGATGTAGACTTCCTATCTTCTATTTAATCTACATATAACTAGCATCAGAGTATGCTTTAACCTTCAAATGTCCCCTTTTCTGAAATAGAAGTCCTTTCCATGGAGCACCTTTCACATACTCTAGAATCATCATTGCCGACTGAAGATGACACTCCTTAGGAGCATGCATAAACTGGCTCACTCTTCCCACTACATAACAAATATTCGGTCTTGTGACTGTCAGATAAATGAGTTTTCCCATAAGCCATCTGTACGTGGTGATATCTTCAAGAACAGGCGAGATTTTACTCCAACACTTATCATCTCCAACAGACATTAGAGATCACACAGGTTTAGCCCCAAGGAGACTTATCTCTTTTAAGAGGTCCAAATTATACTTTTGCTGTGACAGGACAATAGACCTTGGTTTCCTGGATATTATAATTCCTAAGAAATATTTCGGAGAGCTCATATCTTTAGTAATAAAATACTAAAGAAGATGCTTCTTTGTCATATTCACACCTTCTCTATCATCCCCTGTAAGAAGAATGTCATCCACATATAACACAAGGATAATAAGATAAGTCGATGTTTTACGAATGAACAAGGAGTGATTTGCAACACTTTGAGCAAATCCAACAACAGAAATAACATCATTGAACTCATCAAACCAGACCCTGGGACTTTGCTTAAGACTATAGATCGCCTTTCACATTTTACAGACCTGAGACTCCCCCGGAGCAACATACCCAGGAGGTTGCTCTATATAAGCAGTTTCATGTAAATCACCATAAATAAAGGCATTCTTCACATCCAACTGAGATATTTCCCAGTCTCTATTGACAACCACCAAAAAGAGAACACAAATTGTAGTAATCCTAGCACATGAGAAAAAGTATAAAAAAAATCCACACCATAGGTTTGAGTAAAACCTTTATCAACAAGCTGTGCCTTGTAAAGATTAATAGAGCCATCATGGAGAAACTTGATGACAAAGACCCAGCGGAAGCCAACCACATCAGCTCCTGGATGAGTAGGAATAAGATTTCAGGTACCCCGCTCAATAAGAGTGTGCATCTCTTCATCCATAGTAACCTTCCAATGAGAAGTAACAAGAGCATCTTGATACGAGGTTGCAACAACATTTGCCGAGACAACAAGAGAAAAGATCCTAGACAAAGGAGAGAGCTGAGCATAAGAGACCATAACCTAAAGAGGATGTTGAGTGCAGGAGCGAACACCTTTCTGAAGAGTGATTGGAAGATCAAGATCTGACCTGTCTATTGTATTATACCCATCGAAAGAAGAGACTATTAGCCCAGGAGCTAGTGGTAGCGGCTCAAGAGAAGAATCGGGGACAGTAGAAGAATCAGAAATATGAGGAGAAGAAAGAAGGGCATGATTTGGAAGAGGTGCCGATACATTGTGAATAGAAGAGAAATATTCAGAAGAAGGAAGAAGAGAGGGAGATGAAAAGTGGAGCATCCTCAAAGAAAGTAACATCTGCCAAGACTTACTATCTCCCAAGAATTGGATTAAAACATCGATATCCTTTCTGTGTTAGACAATAGCCCAAAAGATGCACTTGATAGAACGAGAAGAAAGATTACCGTGTCCAGAAACAGGAGAATGGACAAATGCTGTGCATCCAAAGAAACGAGGAGGTAACAAAAATAGTGTCCCATCAGGATATAGAATAAAAAAAGGAGTCTTACCATTGAGAACTAAAGCCGAAACTCGATTAATGAGAAAATAGGAAAGAAGAACCGCATGGCCCCAATAAGACCGGGGAACATGCATATGAGTGAGAAGACTACGAGCCACATCCAGAAGATGACAGTTTTTTACATTCAGCAACACCATTATGTTGTGAAGTGTAAGGGCAAGTATTTTGATGGACAATGCCATGGTAAAAACAAAATGATGCAACCTAATGACTAAGATATTTCTCAGCATTATCAGAACGAAGAGTTTTAATAGGGGTATCAACTTGTGTACGAACTTAATTATAAAAGCAAAAAAAATTAAGAAAATCTCAGAGCATTCTCGTAACAAATACAACCATATACACAGAGAAAAAACATTTATGAATGTAACAAAATACAAACTACCCCTACCAATAGATGGAAGGGGAGCAGGACCCCAAACATCTGAATGAACCAGGTCAAAGGGACGAGTAGAACTACTACCATGCTTAGTAGGAAAAGTAGACCGATGATGCTTGCTAAAATAACAAGCTTCACAATCAAGAGAATTGTCGCCGCGAGGAAAATCAAGCATCAGCTGATAAAGAATCTGAGGAGGACGCCTAAGGCGAAGATCCCACTGAAGAAGAGAATAAGATGTAGAAAATGCAGAAGCAGTACCAAGATAGAACAAGACACCGCTCTCAGTCCCAGTAGCAATCATCTCCTTGGAATGAGGAATCTGAAAAGCATAAGTAGAAGCAGTAAAAATAGCTTCACAATTCAACTGTTTGCAATGAGTTGGAGCAGAAAGAAGGTTGCACGAAAAATTCGGGACATAAAGTGTGTCCTGTAGCTGAAGAGACTGAGTAATGTGCACTAAGCCAGAACCACAAACCGGAGATGGAGAACTATCCTAATAAGAACTGGAGGTAACTAGTTGCTCTTGTCAAGATAAGAGAAAAGGAGAGCATTGCATGTGATATGATTAGTAGCACCAGAATCAATGAGCCACCTAGCCATTGTAACCAACTGGGCAACACCAAAAGTAGGTAGAAATGAAGTAGATTTCTTGAATGAGTCAGCTAATTTTGGATGAAGATGAGGATGTTTGGTCCAACAACGATTAACCAAGTGACCAAGTCGGCCACAATGAGAAAAAAATATGCTTATAATAACCACGATCACCACCACGGCCACCAGTACGACAACCACAACCACCAAAGATGTCATGACGAGCAGGATGAGCAACAAGATCAGGAGATGGAGATGGAAGCAACAGACGCTGAAGAAGAGTAGTAACAACAGAAATTCTGCCAGTAGTAGCATCCAGAGTTGGAGTATCCGCCTCTCCACGAATTTGCTGCCGGATCATATCATAAGAGTTTGGTCGATGAAGAAGATAACAAACAACAAGAATCTCCTGAAAATGCTTGTGTTGCTCAGCCAGATCAGCAGAAAATGTCTATGTTGGAGAAGTTCAACACGAAGAGCCTGAACCTCCTGATAGGAAGAGGCCGGAGTCATGACTGGCCGAGAAAAAGATCGGTATATAAAGTATAAATGCGTGAAATTTGGGCTCCTTTGGAATATAAAGCGACAAGTGGATTCCAGACAGCCTTGATCGCCGGATCATGTCAGATGACATGAAGGAACTCATCTGACAAACTATTGGCCAACCAAGTACACACCAAGGCATGATAAGCATCTCAATCATCAAAAGCAACAAAGCTAGAAGGAGGGGGATCATCATTCAAATGATGACGCTTGCGCTGAGAACGTAATAGAAATATGAAGGACACACCAGCCAGGGTAATTGGGACCTGTAAGCTTCGAAAGAGTACCTAGATTACCAGAAGCAGTAAAGAATAAGTAGAAAGAGAAGAAGGGGCAGAGATAGTAGAAGAATTAGATAGAGTAGGAGTGTCAATAGAAAACAATGGGAAACTGCACGGGTAGATAAGACAACCCGCACGAACTCAACAAGTCGCAAGGAAAACCGAGCAAATAGAAATAGCCGCAAAGCGAACCATATGAGTAGAACAGAATCAGCGTGAACAAAAGCAACAAGGCAGGGCAGGAAGGGAAACCACATGAACAAACAAGAAACCGCGCGAACAGAAAAGAAGCTGCGTGAACAAAAAAGAAGCCACGTGAACAGAAGAGAAGCCGTGCAAACAGGGGCAAAGGATCGATTAGCTCTGATACCATGTGAAAAAGAGCTACATAAAGGCAAATTATATTGCTCCAAAAAGATATTTATTATATTGGTAGGCCCCCTTATTTATAGAAAATGGGAGCGATGAGAAAATACAACAAGTGATGGGTACTAAATACAACCCACGCGGGCTAAGCGATTTGACACAGTTGAAAGTCTTTAATTCAAGGATAGATGAATCACCTAGAGGGGGGTGAATAGGTTGTTGTTCTCTTTTAAGTTCTTTTTTCTGTTTCCTTACTAAGTGATCTAGTGTTGTCCTTAGTATCTGCAATATAAATGAAGAACAAACAACACAGCACAACATACAGTGATTTATAGTGGTTCCCCAATTAGGTACATCCACTTTTCCTCCCACCTATCCAACTATCTTGTTGGACAAGACACAAATTCCTCCAAACTGCTCCGAAGAGCTTACACCTCAGATCCCTCAGGATCTCTAAGTATCTTCCAAGACTTACTTCTCAGCCACGAAGGCCTACAACTCAGTGGTCAGCAGACTACCTACCTCAGGCTGTTAAGCCCTACACTCAGGCTTGGAGGACAGCCCTACCTCAGATCCACAAAGGATCCTACCTCAGAGCTTTGTAGTGCTCCTACACTCAGTGACCCGCAAGACACCTACCTCAGCCTTATATCTAAGGCCTACAACTCAGGCATTTCAGCCTTACAACTTCAGGAACAAGACCCTACTCTCAGATTGCTGCACCACTCCTACAGCTCAGTACCCTTCTAGGTATATACCTTAGTGCCCCTCCAGGCACCTACAACTCAGTGATGAATTTATCACCTACCTCAGGAATAAATTCCCTACACTTACAGAGCATCACTCTCCTACCTTAGGGAATTAATCCCCACAGCTCAGGTCCGCACTTGGATCCTACCTGAGAGAGCAACACTCTCCTACCTCAGGAAATTAAGCCCTAGGACTCAGATCCACACTTGGATCCTATAGGATGAATATGGGTTGATGGATATTCTTGACACAAGAGATGCCACTCTGTGTCAAGCCTCTTGACTGAGATAGACTCAGCTCAACAATGACTACATGAGTTTATTTCCTGAGTCTACCTTCACTGAAATAAGAAGTACTTAGTCCTAACTACTTCCACAGCAACAAGTAATTACTTGAGCTGCAAGTGACTTGTAAAGCAATGTTCTTCCTCTTACTGAACTGGCCTGAAGCTCAGTCCTAACTACTACTTCACAGCACCAAGGATCTTTCTTGCTGGTCAGTGAAGTTACTGCAGCTAATTAATGCTACTTGAGCTGAGAAAATCTACCCTCTAACTTTGCAGACTAGGATGGCTCTGCCTCTTCTTCCTTTCCTGGGCTGAGGTGATTCAGCCCTGACTTTGACTCCTGAGGAAAATCCCACTGAGTCTTCTTTCAGATCGCTGCTTCTTCAAGCCTCTTCTCTTCACAACTTCTAGATTATGATCTTCAGGATGCTTGTAGAGCTGGAACTGTGAAGAACTTGCAACAAGGGTCGGCCCTTAGCTACTACCTCTTTCCTCAGAGAAATACTTTGGACTTGCTTGCTGGTGCAGATGAAGATCACACCAGCTATCTTGTTGTTGATGATGTTGATATCAACAACTAACTTTGCTCTTCGTCTTACTGACTTGAGCTTCCAGTTCTTCACCTCGGCAACAATGACGGAGAAGAAGAACTATCTCTTTTCTTTTCTCTGAAGGCTATCTTCCTCTGTACGCCTTTTTTCCTTTTGTTGATTTTTACCCCAATGGCTTTTAAACAGTGGGCCCCACACATTTAATGGCTAACAGTAAGCTTGAGCAGTGGGCCCCACACATTTAATGTCCAGCAACAACTTTTCTTTAATGCCAACTTTCATATAATAGGCCTGTGATAACATTTGTCACGTACTGTAGCCATCCCACCACTAATTTGAAATATGTTGACTTGTTGACTTGCTGATGTCATCAGCAATTGACTTAGCCAAAAATCAAATAATATTAGTATAGACATTGAGTGAGTAAGCATCACTCAATGCCAAAACACTTAGATAGATTTACTGTCTCATGACGTTGAGTGAGTAACCTTCACTCAACGCCAAATAACTTAGAATTGAAATCTATTTCTAGGCATTGAGTGATTCAGCTTCACTCAATGCCATCTTGCTTTATCAGCTATCTGCTACTTGGCATTGAGTGTGTGAGCGTCACTCAACGCCAAACTACTTAGACAAAATTCTGTCTTCACTACGCGTTGACAGCGTTGAGTGAGCAACCTCCACTCAACGCTTTTTGCCTTAACCATTTTTTCTGCTTAACCGTCTCAGCACTTTCTTGTTCTCAGCTGAGACAAACACTTGTCTCAGCGGTTGTACTGTGTCCAACACTTATCTCAGCAGTTGTGCTGAGACTAACTCCTATCTCAACAGTTTTGCTGAGACCAACATTTCTCTCAGTGCTTTTGCATTAAGATTGTCAGCTGTCTCAGCTGTCTCGACGCTTTTGCCTGAGGAAAAAGCTTCCTACTTCTCTGGCGTTGAGAGCGTTGAGTGTGTCTTCAACAGTCAACGCTTTTTGCCTTAGCCCAATTTCTGAACTTAGTTCGACTAACTGAACTAAGTTTGACGAATGAAGAACTGAGCTCGACGAACTCTGAATCCCAAGCTTCTAACTTTAGCTCAATGACTATAGAGCTCAGCACGACGAATGGTGAGCTGAGCTCGACGAATACTGAGTCCCACACATCTGAGTTAAGCTCAACGAATGGAGAGCTGAGCTCGACAAATTATGAGCTGAGCTCGATGAACTCTGAACTTAGATCGATGAATTTTGAAGTTCGATTAAGTTCAACTCACAATCTTTTTACTGTGATCTTAGCACGATGAATGGTGAGCTCAGCTCGACGATATCTGAACTTAGTTCAACAAATTTTGAGCTAAGCTTGACTAAGTTCAACTTTATAGCCTTTTTGCTGTATTGTGTTGAGTGTGTCTTCATCACTCAACGCCTGTGGACTTGGACAGATTTCTGTCAGCCCACAACATATGTAAGAGTTTACCTAACTTGGTCACTTAGGTTACTTCCTGCCTTTCCAGCATCTTCACTTTGTGACCACCTGTCATATCACTTAGACAATCTGTCTAGACTTGTTCCTTGGAACAGCCTGTACATGATGAGCCTAAACAACATCAAATACAACTATGCTCTTAGTGTTGATGGAGATGCCTCTTCAAATCTAATCTATATAACATTGTGGGCAATGGACCCAACAATCTCCCCCTATTTGAAGAAGGCAGAACAACCAGAAATACTAAGAGGCATTATTATAATAGGCAAAATAAATTTATGCTGCAGTAGATTATGACATTAGTACATACCTGTTAGCTTATGCTATATTAATACAATGTGCTTAAAGTAATTGTATTGACTTAATAAGTTAAGTCAATACATCCTCATACTACTTGAGCAATTGCTCAAGTAATATGAACTCTCCTTTATATCACTTAATATTTAAATGGAGCACCACTAGAAGCATTGACTCAACATGACATGATCATGTCAAGTAGCTTCTATATCTCCTCCTTATGCATTGCCACACTTCTCCCCCTTTCTATCTTCTTCAATAAGTATATCTATTGAGGGAGGAGTAAGGATCATTAGAGAGATTATCTCTTGATCCTAATCAGATTCCTATGTTGATAACACTAAGGATCATATCCTAGTGATCAAACTTCTAGATTAGGAGTCATACCTTTTGTGTTGATACATTGAAAATAACACAACACTGCATCACTTGAACTTGCTGCACACCTAGTTCCACTTGCTGATGTTGTATTTACAGAATCAGCATCCACCTGTGGTGATATCATTGATACACCACATCACTGCAGCCCCTTGACACTTGAGTGACCCATGGATCCACTTGATCTGACTGGTAGCTGTCTCTTCTAATAATCTCCCACTTAGTCTGTGCATTATCCTTAAGATAAACTGATCAGCAGTTATGATAGCTGATCTACTACAGCAGCTGTCTACTCCCCCTCAACTGAGGCATCCTTTGTCAGATTCCAGGTAGACATTCTAGTCTATGCTAGTATGGATACCACTTGAAGGTCTTTATAGTCTTGATGTCACATCAAGGACTTATCTACCTGCAAGAAAAGTAAATCCTGCAACACAAACTGGAGTTTGGAGCTGCTGAAGCTATCCTAAGTTCCACATACCCAACTCAACCAAGACGGTGTTGAACTTGACTTCATCTAGTGTCATGATAATCATGGCAGCCACTTGTCAGTCAGGGCAAACTCAAAAAAGAGTTCTTCCTTATACTCCTAAACTTATTGATTCATAATCTACATATGCATAGTCCTGCTATGACAGTCAGGATTGCTAGTAACTTAGATTACACTAGTAGAATAAGAAATTGTACTTATATGGAGGATATGGTTCTGATGCCATAAAATTTCTGTTTGACAATCTTGAGTTTGACGAATTATTCAGATTTCATCGAGCTCCGTTCGACAAATTCTTCTGATTTCATCGAGCTCCGTTCGACGAATGAAGGTTATTTCGTCGAGCTCCATCCATGTTGATGCTTAGCAACTCCCTTGCACCTTACCTTTGGATTCAGATTTCTGATTACCAGTACAAGAGTGTTCAACCCACTTAGTAATATCTTGATCATTACATTGATCTCCACACTTGATCACCACCTGATCAATCCCTTCTTGGTTTCTGAATAGACAGGGAAGAGCTGGTCTGCTATGATTCTCTTCTCCCCCAAGCTGATTGCGGATGATACCTTTGGTGCATCTCCCAGCTTTATCTTCTCATGAGCCTGAATGTTCTCCTACAGCTGCTTTACTTTGATACCATTTGAGCCTTGAATGATCTTTCCATGAATCATCCATAAACCCATCCATAAACCCCACTGACTTGGACATGCCATACTATATGTTCAGATGATATTGAATCATGAACATACATTTATCGTCAAGTTTCCTCTAAAGAGTCTAACAACTGATGATACCACTTGAGAAACTCTTCAACTGAGCATTATGTTCTCCTTTCTTGCTACTCTCAGAAGAGCTACCTGTACTTTCCTCAAAGATGAGTATAGCCTACTTGTCCTTTCCAGATTTGCTGGTGCGACAACAAGACTTTTTCCAACCAGACATTCCTGCAGGCTGGATCCAGCTGGCCTTCATCCATGAGTGTGCACTTGTCCTTCTTCAGGATTTCACTCAACAATCTCTTCCTCTTGGTCACTAAGAGGAATATCATGGATGGTCAATATCCATCACCAACTATTGATCTTAGGTCTTTCCCTCACTGGAGTATGAACCCTAAGATAACTTTATTATTCCAGTCCAAGTTCTGGAACATCTTCTGTCCGAGTACCACATGAGGATGGACACTTAGACTAACCTGCAAAATAGAATTATCTTACCTTAGAAACCCAATCGGTATTGAGTCCTAGGTTATGATTAGACTGAAATCCAACTTGCCTACCTGTAGAATTTCTAACAAGTAGGCTAACTCTTGCTCTAGACACAGAAGGATTGTGCCAGCAATCTAGGGAAAAAATGCCCCATCTTACCACAACACTAACACACATGAATATTATATCTTCTTTTCTGAGCAGGTCTTGTAGTGTGGTTAACTCCTAACTGAATAGAAGGAAAAGAAGCAACAACTTTCTTCAGGTTCCTTTCAGCAAGGATTTGACTGAAGGTTATTCTTCCAGCAGGCTTCCTTTGCTTGCCCTAAATGGTATTTATAACTGTCTTTTTTTTGCAGAAGACAAGCTGTTTATATCATCAGAGCTAGCCAAGTAGGGCTTACTACTAGACTGACCCTTGGTCTGAGTCCTTGCTGGATGGGCTTGAGTGAAAGCCACTGCCTTATCCATGTGAGTTGTGGCTGAGGCACCAAATATAAATGGTCCAGAGTGTGCCGTTTTTACTTCTTCATGGGGAGCCTTAAAGGCACTCATTCCAATACCCTTTCTTCTTCCAATAGAAGATACTCTTGTACTCTTTGAAGAAGAATTCTCATTCTACCAGTGACCGTACATACAGCCTTGGTCATACCTATGAGAAGGGAGGATTACCTTGTGAAAGATTGACTGTCGCACAACATTAGCTTGGCCTCTCCTCTTAGATTGGATAACTTTTGTAATCCACTCAGATTCAGATTTTCTCTTCATAACATCTATCTTAGAGAAATTGGCCACCATCCTATTCTCCCTTTCAAGTTTCTCTTTAAGAAACTTGATCATAGAGTCCTTATATTTGATAGACACAACATGGATATCTACCATGATCTTTAGATGAGCAACTTCCCTCTCTTTCTGAGATAGCAAGGATGAAGTCTCATCTTGTTGGGAAGCATCTAGCTGGAGGGAGGCAATTTCCTCTGCTTGTTTCTTAACAAGCAGCCTGCTTTCCTTGAAAGCTTTCAGAAGGACATCATGATTGTGAATTAATTTATTGGTATCATCCTCTGTCAAAGGACCCTCATCATCACTTGATGAAGAAGCATCAGAGTCTGAGCAAGACTCATGACCTAAGCAATAAGAAGAACTAGATAGAGATTGTACCTGATCTGGACCAGGCTGATCCTGTCTGGATTCTTCTTCTTCTGGTGTAGCAATCGGCCCATAGCATCTGAATTCACCTTCCTTAGCTTCATCCAACTTTGAGTCACTATCTGAGTGTGATAGAGGGGCCCTGATATCCATTCTTGCATTTACATAGTCATCATCATCTACAAGAGCTACCAACAGTCCAATGTGGTCCTTGCTCTCACTGCAGACTTGAAACTTCATTGAACTGCATTCCATATGGTTCTCCTTTGAACCCACCAATGCAAACCTTTTAAATATCCTTTAAGGTCTCCTCAGACTGTTAAGTCCTTTGTGAGTAACCTCCATCTGATACCACTTGAAAGCCTTTAATTCAATGATAGCTAAATCACCTAGAGAGGGGGGGGGGGGGTGAATAGGATATTGGTCTCTTCTAAGTTCTTTTTGCTGTTTCCTTACTAAGTGATCTAGAGTTGTCCTTAGTACCTGCAATATAAATGAAGAACAAACAATACAACACAACACACAGTGATTTATAGTGGTTCCCCAATTGGGTACATCCACTTTCCCTCTCACCTATCCAACTATCTTGTTGGACAAGACACAAATTCCTCCAAACTGATCCTAAGAGCTTACACCTCCGATCCCTCAGGATCTCTAAGTCTCCTCCAAGACTTACATCTCAGCCATAAGGGCCTACAACTCAGTGGTTAGCAGACCACCTACCTCAGGCTGTTAAGCCCTACACCCAGGATGGGAGGACAACCCTACCTTAGATCCACAAAGGATCCTACCTCAGAGCTCTACAGTGCTCCTACACTCAGTGACCCACAAGCCACCTACCTCAGCCTTATGTCTAAGGCCCACATCTCAGGCTTTTCAGCCCGATAACTTCAGGCACAAGGCCCTACTTTCAGTGTGCTGCAACACTCCTACAGCTCAGTACCCTTCCAGGTACTTACCTTAGTGCCCCTCCAGGCACCTACAGCTCAGTGACAAATTTGTCACCTACTTTAGGCACAAAGGTCTTACACTTAGAGAGCAGCACGCTCCAACCTCAGGCAATTAAGCCCTACAACTTAGATCCGCACTTGGATCCTACCTCAGAGAGCAGCTGTAACACCCCAAAAAGGAGTAGTGGTCATTGACGGCTACCGCACGGCGATAGTCTTATCGCGGGCAGTAGCTCAGTGATTTAAATGACCTAGTGCTCGGGTTGGGTACCGCAAAGCTAGTGTGCCGCGGTAGCCACTCAACGCTTTCGACTCAATGCTTTCGAGCACTCAACGTTGAAATTCGGTGCCGCGAAGCTAGCGTGCCACGGTAGCCACTCAATGCTTTCGACTCAACACTTTCTAGCACTCAACGCTCTCGAGAAATCATCGAGAGCGCTAACGCCAGGCGGTAGGCGTTACCGCGCCGCGCTAACCGATCGATGAAAGTCGAACGGGGCCAGGCGACAGGAGTTACCACGCGGTGCTAACCGATCAACGAAAGTCAAATGGGTTACCAGAAAGCGCTAAAATGTTATCGCGGGAGCTAGCTCTGATGGCGGTGTCGGCAGGCCAAACCGGTTACCACCTTAGTTACCACGCGATAGTAGTAGTTACCACACGACGGTAGCTTTTGTTTAAGTATGGACTTGGGATTTTATTCTCATCTTCACACAGCCTCTCTTTGTTGGTAAGGAAGAGAAAGAACGTCCAGGAGCTTTGTGAAGAATGATCCAAGGTTTGCTTGTGATTGGAATCGCGAGTCAACGCTAGATCCACTAAGATGAAGTTGTGGCAATCAATTCCATCCAGATCATAGATCACAGTCATGGCTCTGAAGAGATCTTTAAGTGTAATGATCTTTCTTCCTTGGACATGTGAAGTCCTTATTTGTCATATGCATGGATTTTCCCCACCAAAAGGTGGAGTATTGAGGGATTTCCATTGGGTTGATTCTTGAGATCCTCAAGAGGTCTTGCATATAGATCCGAAAATGTGTAGTACGGAATAGGCATACTATGTGAAGCCTATCTGGACAGGTTGGTCTGGATTGGTGATGTTGTATTTTGCACACCGGAGAAAACTCGGCATATAAATGAGTATTTTGTGGAGTCGGTGGGTTGTGCATATGAAATGGAGTAGCAAGAAGTACTGGAGTGGAATTCCAGGGAAATACCCGCAAAGTGTATATGATGTATGCTATGAAATTCCAGGAAAATACCCGCAAAGTGTTTGTGATGTGCGCTATGAAAGTCCAGGAAAATACCCGCAAAGTGTATGTGATGTATGGTATGAAAGTCTAGTGTTTTTGGCACTGCAGGTGGCTGCAGGGATTTCTGTATAGTTGGTCCAGTTATGGTTAGGGCTGGGGACGGAAAGAGAGTTCTGTCGCTAATGTAGGACGATAGTGATTGCCGCTGGTGATAACTCCTAGCTAACTTGTTTGATTGTGATGCCAGTACTTGGTGGATAGTGTGGCTATTATGAGCTATGAACTCTTAAAAAGGCTTCGTGCTGAACGTATAAGGGAGAAGCCGACCCGCGTCACTTGTGGCGATTTGAGCAATGGGTAGGGCTGACCTGTCTACGCATTATGGTCGTCAACTTGAGTTTCACGGGTTATTGGGCATTCATTGTAGCACATAATGAGAGTCTTAGGCCTGTGCGCCATTAAGACTAAAGTCTCCGTCTGTAGGTCGTCGAGCGCAATGCTCAAGTTTGCCGTTTGGAATGGTGGTGGGGCCTGATACTCCGGTACACCAAATATGTGACCTGATTGCACAGAATATTTGACCGATGAGACATTCATTTGTTATATGTTGAACTGTGTGTGAATGTACGTTCTTGTGATATATCTGCTTGTGAAATGCTATGCCTGCAGGGAAGGAATACCACTGCCCTAGGTAAGGGGTAGGGTCATTATAAATTGGTTAGCTGAATGCTGACCATTGCTTTGTTTGCCACCGTTGTGGTGGATTCTTCCCGTACATGTATAGGGGAGCCGAGTGAAAAAAGGGGGCTGAATCCCTTGCTGTTATTGTTACTGCAGCTGCTATGCTGGCCCTTGAAGGCCAAAGAATGAAATGTTTTGTGATTTTCATGTGTGGCCGGGCTGCTTGCCGATGTATGTAATCGATACGTATGAAGAAAACTTGTAAGGCCTTAAGGCCAAACATTTTGTGTATTTTGAAAACATTCCTTGGAGATATATAAAGGTGGTTATTTATATATAATGAACATTCATGATAGTTGAGTTCAATCATAACCCCGAATGCTTCCGCTATAATGCTCTGAATTATGATGCATGTTGTAGTATTTGATATTAACATGTAACCTCATCGTCTATTTGTGGTATATTGTGTGGGGCCCTGGTCGGACCTTCTATTATATGTCATTTAACGGATGTAGGTGTTACAACAGCACTATCCTACCTCAGGAAATTAAGCTCTATAACTTAGATCCACACTTGAATACTACAGGATGAATATGGGTTGATGGATATTCTTGACACAAGAGATGTCTCTTTTTGTCAAGCCTCTTGACTGAGATAGACTCAGCCCAACATTGACTATATGAGTTTATTTCCAGAGTCTACCTTCACTGAACTAAGAATTACTTAGTCCTAACTACTTCCACAGCAACAAGTAATTACTTGAGCTGGAAGTGACTTGCACATCAATGTTTTGTCTCTTACTGAACTGGGCCTGAAGCTCAGTCCTAACTACTACTTCAAAGCACCAGGAATATTTCCTGCTGGTCAGTGAAGTTACTGCAGCTAATTGCTGCTACCTGAGCTGAGAAAATCTTAGTTCTTACTTTGCAGACAAAGATAGCTCTGCCTCTTCTTCCTTTCCTGGGCTGAGGTGATTCAGCCCTGACTTTGACTCCTGAGGAAAAGCCCACTGAGTCTTCTTTCAGATCTCTGCTTCTTGAAGCCTCTTCTCTTCACAGCTTCCAGATTAAGATCTTCAGGATGCTTGTACAGCTGGAACTATGAAGAACTTGCAGCAAGGGTCGGCCCTTAGCTGCTACCTCTTTCCTCAGAGAAATACTTTGGACTTGCTTGCTGGTGCAGATGAAGATCACACCAAATATCTTGCTGTTGATGATGTTGATATCAACATGAAAGAAATTGTACCTAATCACCTAGAGGGGGGGGGGGGGGGGTGAATAGGTGACTTAATCTTTTTAAAACTTTTTAGGCAGATTGCAGATTATATCACAGATTTATAACTAATTCTACACAACTGTCAATCAGCAATCACAGCAATCAATCAAGCACATAGTGAACACACAAATTTATAGTGGTTCCCCAAGGTTTGGGTACATCCACCTTCCCCCTTCGCCTATCTAGTAGTGTACTAGATCCGGCCAAACTCCTCCACTATCTCAGATCCTCAGATCTTACACTCAGAACCCCAAACAGGTTCCTACAGCTCAGGCCCAAGGCCCTACAACTCAGTCTTCTCCAAAGACCTACACTCATCCACAAGGCCTACACTCAGAGAAATAGATCTCCTACACTCAGGCACACAAGCCCTACACTCAGCCTTTATAATTACATGCTTACAACTCAGATCCCTAAGGATCCTACAAGAAATTAGAATACAAAGTTTATACCTACAATTCAGAGAATAGAGAGAAGAGTTGATAGGTTCTTGATGAGTTCTTGGAAGAACTCTGCTGAGAACAATCTCACTTGGCTTTCTTCAAAGCTTCTTGAATGTAGAACACAATATGATTGATTCTCTGTAGCTGATCTTCAATCACTGCAACTTAAGATTCAGAACTAGGTCTGAACCCTTCTTCACAGCCTGGTTCCAACGGCTGTCTTCTTGGATGGAGCTCTCTCTCTCCAACTTATTAGATCTTCACTTGATTCTTCAATGAATAGCTAGAGCTTCTTCTTTTTCAATTACTTGATCTTATGGACTTCTGCTTCTGTTGACAGAATAAACCTATTTATAGGCCTTCTTCATGGTGACCGGCTGATCCGGTTCCTAACAGATTTCTGACAACTCTGACAGGTGCAGTAGACCGGCTGGAATGGCAGTTGTCAAGTCATCCAGTCAGTTATTGAAATATCTGTAACTATCTGAAAGTGTCGAGACAGTCTGTATTTAAGTGTCGACACTTATAGACCAAGTGTCGACACAAGTAGACTAAGTGTCGACACTAGCCTTCAAGGTGTCGACACAACTCCTTGTGTTGTAGAATTTATATCGCGACACTGCTTCTTCATCATGTATCGACACTGATATTGTGTGTCGACACAACTCCTTGTTCTTCAATACTTTGTTGAATTCTTGTAAGTGTCGACACAACTCCTTTGTGTCGACTCATCTTCATGTGTTGAACTTGTTCAGTGTCGACAATTTTTCTTGGTGTCGACACTTGTCTTCTGTGTTGATACTTGCTGAGTGTCGACACTTCTTCTTTGTGTCGACACATTCTTCTTCTGTTGAGACTTTTGCTGAGTGTCGATACATCTCCTTTGTGTCGACACTTGTACTTAGAATTTTGTTGAACTTTGCTAAGTGTCGACACAGCTCCTTGTGTCGACACATTCTTCTTCTGTTGAGACTTTTGCTGAGTGTCGACACATCTCCTTTGTGTCTACACTTGTACTTAGAATTTTGTTGAACTTTGCTAAGTGTCAACACAGCTCCTTATGTCGACACATTCTTCATGATGTTGACACTTATACTTAGACTCTGCTGACTTTTGCTGAGTGTCGACACAACCTCCAAGTGTCGACACTTTCTGATGTAGACACAGTTCCTCTGGGTGTCGACACTGCTTCTAAGTGTCGACACTTCTTCACTGGACATTTCTTCATTGAGTGTCGACACAGCCTTCATGTGTCGACACTTTCTGTCTGGTGTCGACTCTGCATCCCTGGTGTCGACACAATTACTCCAAGTGTCGACACTGCTTGCCTGGGTGTCGACACAAGTCTTCTTAAGTGTCGACACTTTCCTTCTGGGTGTCGACACATGGACTTAGAATCTTTTCTGCTTTCCCTGCAAATACTTGACCTGCACAACTAAACTCAAAACACATCAAAAACATTTTGATGTATATCATTGAGTAGGGTGAGGCTTCTTCAAATCAGGTATATTTAAACCAATGTACCTAACAATCTCCCCCTATTTGGAGAAGTCATAACCCTTAGTCAATGATATACACCATACAGAACAAAATTACAGTATGATGTAAACAGGATTATACAATCAGGGAAAACATAAACATGTATTAAACAAACATGTATACATAGATATCATTTCAGAACAATTATGAAATAGATTTATCACACAGCACATTGTTTTAACAACTTTGTCATATTCATTTTACAAAAGTTTACAAAGTGTTTAAAATCAAAAGATTACAATTGTAAACTGACGAAAATTCTATTCTATTTTTGCTCAGCATCCTTGATCACTATTCCCTTTCCAGACTGTATCTTGGCTTGTACATGGGCTTCAGCATCTTCAGTATCAGCAGGCTTCTTCCCTTTCAGATCCTTCTTCTTTAGCTCTTCAGCTTTAATCTTTTGCCTCTCAAAGTAATGATAAGGCTTGGGAAAGTACTTGCCAGGCTCCTGGGTAGTAGGAGGTAGCTTTCCCATCTTTGCCTTTCTTCTATATTGCACTATGGCTTCTTGCTTGTTTTCATGCTTTCTCCATTCTAGTTCAGAATACCATTTGTTTCTGTCTTGAATATTATCTTTGGCAGCCTTCCATGCAGTTAAGATAATGTTCCTTGAATTGGGGCTCCACTGTTCAAAATCAGGCCTTTGTTCAGCTTGCTCTCAGAACATCTTCTTAGACAACATAGTCTCTTGTTCCTTGAGCAGTAAAGCTTCTTGTTCATTCAATATAGCCTCAGATACTGGCTGAACCACCTTTTCTATGATGACCTTATCAATTCCCTCAGGAGGGCTATACATTGATTGTATATCTGCATGAATCATATCAAAATCTGGTGGAGGATAGATCACCTGAGCTACTTCAGCTTGCTCACCTCCAAGATAGGCAGGATTAATCCCAGATTCTGCAACATTATCATCATCACATAAAGGAGGATAACCAAAAGTGGCTCTGATGGAATTAGAAATCCATTTTGCATGGTCAGAGCCTGCTTGGACTAACACCCTCTCCCCCTTTATGACTTCTCTTTCTATGTGATCCCTTAGATCATCCTTCTGAAATCTGATTTGGGCATTGAGATAATTGACTCTATCCTTGTAGAAAGGTTTTAATCTTTGGAGTTTTTCAGTGATCAGCTTCTGAGAGTTTGCAATAGTAGAAGTAACATCAGATATGCCTTCTTGTAAAGCTTTATCAAACTCTGCCTTTGCAGTAGCAGTAGATGTAGTCTGTCCTGCAGCTATATTCTTCATTTCTATGACAATTGCATTATGTGAAGCTGTCAAATTATCATTCATTCTTATTTGATTTTCCAGAATATATCCTTGCTTCAATACAATGTCATCCACTTGAGCTTTGATTTTCTCTTGATGTGTAGCCAAGTAAACCACTGCATTCCCTCCCTTGTGGAAGCAGTCAGTTATCTCCTTCTTATTTAGATTCATCTCAAATCTAATAGACTTAATATCTTGGGCCAGATCAAACTGTAAAGACTTATGCCCCTCATCCATATATGTTTCTATGGCCTTCCTTTGCTCATCAAGTTTTATCTGCATAGCAACCATCAGAGCACTGAAATCTACAGATGGTGCTGGCTGTGGTGAAGGCTGTGGAGCAATAGTTTGTAAAGCCTTCTTATAAGTCTGGCTCCTCCTCTTGAAGACTTGAAATTTCCTTTTCTTTGCTCTTGTAGCCTCCTCATCTTCAGAAGCAGATGTGCTTGCTATTTCTACCCTCTCCTTAGGTAGCTCCTCAACATCCTTTTGCTTCTCAGGCTCTTTTCTTGCTGTTTCTTATAAAATTTCCACATGCTCCTCCTCAACATGAGCATTCTCCCCCTCAGCAGCAGCACTTTCCTTCTCAAAGTCTGTCTGATCCAGATTAAGGAAGAGATCTTCCATAGTAAATTCTTATTGAGGAAGAGATGGAGATTCTCTTATCTCATCAGTTACTTGATGTGGTTCCACTTGATCTGCAACAAATGTGTCCTCCATGACAACATCTGTAGGTTGAATATCAATCTGTGGTTGCTGATTAACATTATTTAATGAATCAGACAAAACAGTATCCTCTATAGGGAAAACTAAGTTATTGATATCAGTGAGTACCTCAAGTATGGTCTGGGTTACTTGTTCACTCTCTAGTGGAGTTGGTTCTTCCACTATTAGAGGCTCCTCCTGGATAGAATCCTGGTGTACATGGCTAGCTTGAGGTAGCTCCCCCTGCCTGTCTGCATCATCTTGTTGAGCTGGAGACTTTTCAGCAGTTCAAGTGTCTTCTTCATCAGGAGTGAAGACAACTTGCTCCTCAGAGCTGCTAGATGAATCCTGTGCCACAGGAGCTATCTTCTCCTTCTTCTTTTGAGGTGTTACCTTCTCAGGTGTTGGCATCTCCTTGGTCAAGACCCTATCCCATCTTGAGAAGAGTCTCATGTCCATCTTTCTCATGTGGTTGATCTTTGATCCAGCAGCTTGACTCATTACTTCTAGTATACTACCAGCCAAGTAAAGACTGAGTATCCTACCCAAATTGGGTTTCTTCAGACTTTCCTTAATCTTATCAAAGACTACTACAGACCAATCAGTTTTCAATGTGAAGATAATCCTTGTCATAAGATTGAACATATAGGCTGATACCCTGTCATGCCCTCCAGGCTTACTTAAGATCACCTTGCCAACAATTTCTGAGAGAAATTTGCCTTGGCTGTTCATCCCCTTTCTATTGAATACTGATCCAATTTTCAGCTTGGAATCCAGTCCACACCATGTTAAAGCTTCTCTGGTCTTAGAAGCAGTAACTTCATCTTCTTCCTTAGTCTTTGGTAGGTTTAGGACCTTTCTTAAACTCTTTGATAAGACCTTCACCTTTTCTCCATGAACCCTTGACTTGATCTTGAATACAGAGTCGTCTAGGGTTGCTCCATTTAGAAATTCTAATACTTCTTTCTTCCATATCTTTGTTGGCTCTAAAACAAGAAAAACTAACCCTGAGTCTACAACTAGGGTTACCACATTCTTGATCTCCGGGTCTGCGTCATCAAACGCATGCCGCACCAGTTCATATCCTTCATTCACGTTCTCTTCGAGCTTTGGCGCCATTAGGGTTTGAAGAATTTGAATTGAGAGAAGAGAGGTGTCGACACACAAGTTTGGTCTCGAAACTTTGGTGAGCGTGTCGACAGACAATGGCGAAATCCTATTTATACCTTTCTAGGATTGAAGATGAAAGGGCGCGTCAACTAACTTAAATTGTGTCGACACTGTGGAAAAGTGTCGACACAGACTTATAATGTCTCGACACCTATGTGTCGACACAAGTATAATTGACAGAATATATGTGTCGACACTTGTTTATGTGTCGACACCACTCAACTCGACACTTAGTCGAGACTTTACTTGGTTAATTCTGTGTAAATACTAAGTGTCGACACCACCGTGGTTGTGTCGACACCAACCCTGTATGTGTCGACACTAATTTGCTGAAGTGTCGACACCAACTTCCTAGATGTGTCGACACCAACTTCCTAGATGTGTCGACACCAATTTTCTGTCTCGACACAGACAACTCTGTGTGTCGACACTATTTTACTTAGCCATTTCTGTAAACTTATTCTAAGTTTATCATACCTAATTCAATTTTGAACCTATTGAACTTGGTTTCTTCTAGGGGCTTAGTATACATGTCAGCTAGTTGATTATCTGTATTTACATATTCCAGTGAAATATCCTCTTTTTCTACATGTTCCCTTAGAAAATGATATTTTATTTCAATGTGTTTAGTTCTACTATGGGAAACAGGATTATTTGCAATTGATATAGCACTTGTAGAATCACAAAACAGTGGTGTTCTACTTACTTGAATACCATAATCCTCAAGCTGATGTTGTATCCATAGAAGTTGAGCACAATAACTTCCTGCAGCCACATATTCTGATTCTGCTGTGGAGATAGCCACACTTGTTTGCTTATTGCTACTCCATGATATCAGTCTTCCACCTAGGAATTGACAGGTTCCAGTTGTACTTTTTCTGTCTTCCTTGCAGCCTGCAAAATCTGCATCTGAATAACCTGTTAGTTCAAAGTCTCCATTCCTAGGGTGCCAAAGGCCTAGATAAGGAGTGCCCTTTAGATATCTAAGTATCCTTTTGACTGCTGTCAAATGAGACTCTTTAGGGCAAGCTTGGTACCTAGTACAGACACATGTAGCATACATGATATCTGGTCTACTTGCAGTCAAATACAATAGGGATCCAACTATCCATCTATACAAAGTCTCATCTACAGGTTTCCCTGCATCATCTTTGCTAAGAGACATACTTGACCCCATATGAGTTTTCATGGTACTGGATGATTCCATACCATACTTCCTTATTAGTTTTAGGGTGAACTTAGATTGGCATATGGATAAACCATTCTCAGTCTGTCTAACTTGGAGGCCCAAGAAGAACTTAAGTTCCCCCATACTGCTCATCTCAAATTGTCCTTGCATTAGTTTAGCAAACTTTCTACAAAGACCATTTTCAGTAGACCCAAATATTATGTCATCTACATATATTTGGACTAGTATGATCTTGCCTCTAGATTCCCTAAGGAATAGAGTCTTGTCTATTTTCCCCCTTGTGAATTTATTCTCAATGAGGAAACTAGACAGGGGTTCATACCAAGCCCTATTGTCTTGTTTTAATCCATACAATGCCTTCCTAAGTCTATAGACATAATTAGGTTGAGTTTAATCAACAAAACCTGATGGCTGTTCCACATATACTTCCTCTTTCAGATTGCCATTTAAAAAGGCTGACTTAACATCCATTTGGTATACTTTAAAACCTTGATAGGTTGCATAGTCCAGGAACATCCTTATGGCTTCCAGTCTGGCTACTGGAGCAAAGGTTTCATCAAAGTCAATACCTTCTTCCTGCCTATATCCCTTAGCAACCAGTCTTGCTTTGTTCTTGACAATCACTCCATGTTCATCCATCTTGTTCCTGAAGATCCACTTGGTTCCAATTATGTTGTGGTCTTTTGGTTTAGGAACAAGCTCCCAGACTTTGCATCTCTTGAACTGATTCAGCTCTTCTTGCATTGCCTCAATCCAATGAGGGTCTAGGATGGCTTCTTCAAACTTCTTTGGCTCTACTTGTGATAGAAAACTGGAGTAGAGCACTGCACTCAGATTTCTGCTCCTTGTTTGTACCCCTTGTCTTCACCAATGATTTGATCTGCTGGATGATCTCTTAGATGTCTATTAGCTAGAGGTATCCTGGCTTCAGGTTGAACTCCTTCAGCTTCTTCAACTTGCTGCACTCCTTGGTCTTCTTCTGCATTAGGTACATGTAGTACTCCCCCTGGACAGCAACCACTATCATCTACATGCTGACTTGCAGTAGATCCTTCTTCAATAGTGAGCTTGTCCATCTTCTTAGTTACACCTGTGGAGCTGTAAGTACTTCTAGACAACTCATGGTTAATAAGTCTAGATTCATCAAATGCTACATGTACAGACTCTTCTACAACTTGAGTAGACAGGTTGTAGACTCTATAAGCCTTACTATTGTTGTTGTACCCAACAAAGATCCCTCTTGGGATTTGGCAACAAACTTAGTCAAGTAAGACTTTCCATTGTTAAGTATAAAACACTTACAACCAAAGATCCTGAAATAGGATAGGTTTGGTTTTCTGCCTTTCACAATCTCATAGGGGGTCTTATTGTGGCTTTTAGTAATCGTAGCTCTACTAATTACATGGCATGCAGTGTTCACTGCCTCAGCCCAGAAATATTCTGGGAGAGATGTATCACTTAATAGGGTTCTACCATCCTCAATCAAGGTTCTATTTTTCCTCTCAGCAATACCATTTTGCTGAGGTGTTCTTGGTGAAGAAAATTCCTGAAATATCCCAAATTCTTCACATAGTTTTGTTATGCTATCAGACTGGAATTCAGTACCATGGTCACTTCTTATCTTGACCACTGTACTGTCTAGTTCATTCTGAATTTGTTTGACAAAGCTATAGAAGATACTAGGTGTTTCAGATTTCTGTCTAAGGAAGAACACCCAGGAAAACCTTGAGTAGTCATCTACAACCACAAAGGTATAGACCTTCCTACCTAGGCTGTGAACTGGCATAGGACCAAAGAGATCCATATTCAAGAGGTATAAGCACCTCACAGCATCTTTGTTTTCAATGCTACTAAAGATGGATCTAGTATGCTTGCCCTTTTGACAAGCTGAGCATATTCCATCTTTAATACACTTAACTTGAGGACCATTCCTCACTAACTCTTTGCTATAGAGTTGGCCAATTGTCTTGTAGTTAAGATGGGCTAGCCTCTTGTGCCATTTGACATAATGAGAGACTTTCTCATCAGCTACAAGACACACTGGAGAACCATTGGTCTCACACATAATGTCTAGGCAATAGACATTTCTTTTTCTATAACCTGTCAAAATGATCTCTTGATCATTTGACCTCCTGATATGACAACCATCCTTAACAAATGAGATGTCATATCCTAAATCACTCAATTGACTTATACTAATAAGGTTATGTTTCAAACCTTTAACATAAGCCACTTGAGTAATTGTTATATGGGTGCTAGAAATGTTACCAAAACCCTTGATGATTCCTTTTTCAGAACCACCAAAGGTGACTTTAGGACCATCCTTGATTGGTGTGAAGTCTTTTAGCAAACCCCTAGTTCCAGTCATGTGTCTGGAACATCCACTGTCCAAGTACCATATTGGGGCATGACCACTTGGACTTACCTGCAAAACAGATTAGTTGACCTTAGAACCCAAAGAATTCTTGGGTCCTTGGTGCTGGTTAGTTTGCCTCTTAACAAAGCTACCTGCAGATCTTCCAACAGGCAGTTTTCTACTCACTTTGGCATTAGTATTATGCCAACAGTCTATGGCAAAGTGGCCTACCTTGCCACAGCACCAGCACTCAAACCTATTATACCTTTGCTTAGGTACATTCCTAGCTGTTTTATCTACAGCTGGCTTGTTGAGAGCTGGGGCTTTGCCCTTAGACTTGGACTGAACAGTCCTAGCAGGTTTAGTAAACCCTAATCCAGTTTTACCTTTATGATGAACAAATTCATCAATTATGGGTAGAACAGACTTAGGTTTAGAAAACCTAGCAACAATATCTCTCTCCTTCTGAAGACTAATCTCCAGACTTTTGATTTGATCATTTTTGAAAGTTATAGTCCCCATCTGAAAAACAGTTATGTTCTTCAGTCTGGCTATTTCATTTAACTTTTGATCAATCAGTTTATCAAAATCAGTTGCAGCCACTTTGAGACTTGTAATCTCCTTAGCCTGACTCTTGGCCAAGGATTTGATTTTCTTAAATGCTTGCAATAGAACTCTATATTCATCAATCAACTGATGAATATCCTCTTCAGATTCAGATCCACTGGCATCACTTGATGCTGATGTAACTGAATCTTAACTAGTACTAGAAATTAAACTTAAAGAACAATTTTGTACCTTACTAGGTCCAGGTTGCTCCTGGATTTTGTCACCTTCTGTCAATGCCATTAGTCCTTGGCACTGACTGTCATCTTGTTCATATATAGAGTTCATTATCTAGATGAACTCCTCTTCTTCTTCTTCAGCAAACAATCCTATGTATGCTTCAGCTTCTGACTCAGTTTCTGATGAAGATATGTCTGACAGGCTTTTGTCCTTCTTGGCAACAAAGGACCTTTCCTTCTTGCTCTTGAATTGAGTCTTCTTCTTATCATTAGACTCTTTCCTTTTCTCTAGACAGTCTGCAATAACATGTCCTTATCTGTTACATCAATAACATACAATTTTTATAGAGTTGCTTTGCTTGACTTGGGCTTTCTCCTGTCTTTCTTTGATGACTTTTTGTTCTGATAATAGTCATCTTTACCCTGTGAAGTAGATGGCTTTGTCCTCCACTGTTTCCTCTTTAAGAACTTCTGAAAGTGTCTTGTGAAAGCTGCAAAGTCCTCATCACTTTCACTTCTCTCAGAATTTCTACTTGCTGACTCATCTGACTCAGTATCAGCTACCTTTGGAGGTGGAGATGGAGACTTACTTCTGTATTTCTTGGTGGCTTCAGTTTTGAATGCCACTGCTCTTTCTTTGTGCTCACTTCTTGTAGTCTTCTCCTCCTCCTTCCTTACCATCAACTGCATTTCATAGGATAGCAGTTTTCCAAACAAAGTTGGAGGAGGGATATCTGCTAACTTGTCTATTTCCCTAATGGCACAGATCTTGGTGTCCCAATCCTTTGTTAGGGACCTCAAGAACTTATCATTTAGCTCATAATTACTGAAATCTCTTCCATAGGACATTAACTCATTAAGTATCCTATAAAATTTCTTATAGCATTCTGTTATACTATCAGATCTACCTTGCCTGAAACTTTCATATTCCTGGTTTAACAATGACTTTCTGTCCTGTCTCACCTCTTCTGAACCCTCCATATACACTATAAGAGTATCCCACATCTCCTTTGATGTCTTATAGTGTATCAAGTTCTGGAATATAGCATCATCTATGATACTCACAATGATATTCTGAGCCCTCTTGTCCATTGTGGATAGAATTATCTCATCTTTTGTCATTTCAGAGAAGTCTTTAGGTGTTTTCTGATTTGCATCTAAGACTGAAACCTTCATAGGCACATATGACCCTTCTTTAACTGTGATATATATTCTAGGGTCTGAGGCTTCCATAAATAGTCTCACCTTTTCTTCCAGATGCCAAAAATTTCTTTTCTGCAAATGGGCAACTTCATGGATCCAAGTTCCTTATGATTCTCTGTTGAACCCATGTTTCTTGATTTTCTTGATTTCACTTAATCTGCCAACAGGATCTACTCAGACAGTTATGTCCCTTTTTGAGTAACCTCCCTCTGATACCACTTGAAAGAAATTGTACCTAATCACCTAGAGGGGGGGGGGGGGGGGGGTGAATAGGTGACTTAATCTTTTTAAAACGTTTTTGGCAGATTGCAGATTATATCACAGATTTATAACTAATTCTACACAGCTGTCAATCAGCAATCACAACAATCAATCAAGCACACAGTGAACACACAAATTTATAGTGGTTCCCCAAGGTTTGGGTACATCCACTTTCCCCTTCGCCTATCTAGTAGTGTACTAGATTCGGCCAAACTCCTCCACTATCTCAGATCCTCAGATCTTACACTCAGAACCCCAAACAGGTTCCTACAGCTCAGGCCCAAGGCCCTACAACTCAGTCTTCTCCAAAGACCTACACTCAGCCACAAGGCCTACACTCAGAGAAATAGATCTCCTACACTCAGGCACACAGGCCCTACACTCAGACTTTATAATTACAGGCTTACAACTCAGATCCCTAAAGATCCTACAAGAAATTAGAATACAAAGTTTATACCTACAACTTAGAGAATATAGAGAAAAGTTGATAGGTTCTTGATGAGTTCTTGGAAGAACTCTGCTGAGAACAATCTCACTTGGCTTTCTTCAAAGCTTCTTGAATGTATAACACAATAGGATTGATTCTCTGCAGCTGATCTTCAATCACTGCAACTTAAGATTCAGAACTAGGTCTGAACCCTTCTTCACAGCCTGGTTCCAACGACTGTCTTCTTGGATGGAGCTCTCTCTCTCCAACTTATTAGATCTTCACTTGATTCTTCAATGAATAGCTAGATCTTCTTATTTTTCAATTACTTGATCTTATGGACTTCTGCTTCTGTTGACAGAATAAACCTATTTATAAGCCTTCTTCATGGTGACCGGCTGATCCGGTTCCTAACAGCTTTCTGACAACTCTGACAGGTGCAGTAGACCGGCTGGAATGACAGCTGTCAAGTCATCCAGTCAGTTCTTGAAATATCTATAACTGTCTGAAAGTGTCGAGACGGTCTGTCTTTAAGTGTCGACACTTATAGACCAAGTGTCGACACAAGTAGACTAAGTGTCGACACTAGCCTTCAAGATGTCGACACAACTCCTTGTGTTGTAGAGTTTATATCTCGACACCGCTTCTTCATCATGTGTCGACACTGATATTGTGTGTCGACACAACTCCTTGTTCTTCAGTACTTTGTTGAATTCTTGTAAGTGTCGACACAACTCCTTTGTGTCGACACATCTTCATGTATTGAACTTGTTCAGTGTCGACACTTCTTCTTGGTGTCGACACTTGTCTTCTGTGTTGATACTTGCTGAGTGTCGACACTTCTTCTTTGTGTCGACACATTCTTCTTCTGTTGAGACTTTTGCTGAGTGTCGACACATCTCCTTTGTGTCGACACTTGTACTTAGAATTTTGTTGAACTTTGCTAAGTGTCGACATAGCTCCTTGTGTCGACACATTCTTCTTCTGTTGAGACTTTTGCTGAGTGTCGACATATCTCCTTTATGTCGACACTTGTACTTAGACTTTTGTTGAACTTTGCTAAGTGTCGACACAGCTCCTTGTGTCGACACATTCTTCATGATGTTGACACTTATACTTAGACTCTACTGACTTTTGCTGAGTGTCGATACAGCCTCCAAGTGTCGACACTTTCTGATGTAGACATAGTTCCTCTGGGTGTCGACACTGCTTCTAAGTGTCGACACTTCTTCACTGGACATTTCTTCATTGAGTGTCGACACAGCCTTCATGTGTCGACACTTTCTGTCTGGTGTCGACTCTGTATCCCTAGTGTCGACACAATTACTCCAAGTGTCGACACTGCTTGCCTGGGTGTCGACAGAAGTCTTCTTAAGTGTCGACAGTTTCCTTCTGGGTGTCGACACATGGACTTAGAATATTTTCTGCTTTCCCTGCAAATACTTGACCTGCACAACTAAACTCAAAACACATCAAATACATTTTGATGTATATCATTGAGTAGGGTGAGGCTTCTTCAAATCAGGTACATTTAAACCAATGTACCCAACACAACAGCTAACTTTGCTCTTTCGTCTTGCTGACTTGAGGTTCCTGTTCTTCATCTCAGCAACAATGGTAGAGAAGAAGAACTATCTCTTTTCTTTTCTCTGAAGGCTATCTTCCTCTGTACGCCTTTTTTCCTTTTGTTGATTTTTACCCCAACGGCTCTTGAGCAGTGGGCCCATATATTTAATGGCTAGAAGTAAGCTTAAGCAGTGGGACCCACATATTTAATGTCCAACAACAACTTTGCTTTAACGCCAACTGTCGTACAGTAGGTCTGCGACAACATTTGTTACGTACTATAGCCATCCCGACACTAATTTGAAATATATTGACTTGTTGACTTGCTAACGTCATCAGCTGTGGACTTAGCCAAAAATCAAACAATATTAGCATAGATGTTGAGTAAGTAAGCATCACTCAACGCCAAAACACTTAGACAGATTTACTGTCTCATGGTGTTGAGTGAGTAACCTTCACTCAATGGCAAACTACTTAGGATTGAAATCAATTTCTAGGCGTTGAGTGATTCATCTTCACTCAATGCCAACTTTCTTTATCAGCTATCTACTACTTGACATTGAGTGTGTGAGCATCACTCACTGTCAAACTCCTTAGAGAAAATTCTGTCTTCACTAGCTGTTGATAGCGTTGAGTGAGCAACCTCCACTCAACGCATTTGCCTTAACCATTTTTTCTGCATAACTGTTGTTGGATCTTGCGGCACTCTTAGAGGGGGGGGGGGGGGGGTGAATAAGAGTTCTTTTAATTTTTCTTAAAAATTAAGCAAACTTTACTGGATGAATAACAACGATATAATTGAAAAGTGCAAATGTATACTAGTTAAAAACAATAATGAAATATTTCAAAAGAGATAAATTGAATATAAGGTGTCTCTATAGAGCTAGAGACAAAGGCTCATGAAATAAATAAGTTGCTAGTGTTTTTGCCGGTTCTTCTACCAAGAATCGGCAGGCTAAAGCGTATATCTTCCTAGATCTTGCTACTAGCCTCCCCTAGATCTAAACACGATCTAGACGCTGCACACAAGGCAACGATTTCTCCCTAAGGCACACAAGGACTTGGACGCCACTCACAAGGCGTCGATTCTCTCCTAAGCCACACAAGGACCTAGACGCCACTCACAAGGTGGCGATTTCTCTACCGATTACAAAATGAGAAAGTAAAAGAAAGAATAAAAACAAATTGAATACTTTAGACTAGACACTCCCTTCAAACAATGCGCTGAAGATGCAGACGAATCCTTGCTAGAGATGCTTCGAATGCTTCGCACGTGCCGTCAATCTTTCACGCTTTTGGCCTTCTTGAGAGTATGGAGTATCTCTGAGTTATGGAGCTCTCTGAATCATCTATGCAGGAAAGTACACTCCAGGTGATGAAATTCATGATTTCCTCAAGAAATGAAAGGTTTTTATATTCTGGCGATATCGCCGGGCGATACTGGGTATCGCCACCTGGAGATATCGGTAACCGCTGCCACGTGTCCCATGAACTCCTCATTTTTGCATCGCACAAACGTTGAGTGCCGAATCGTGTACTATCGCCGTGCGATACCGGATATCGCCGTCTGGCGATAGCGAAATAACAGAAGCCACATTTTCGTCGAGCGTCGAGCGAAAATGCATCGAGTTGTGCTATCGCCTGTCGACGATACTCAATATCGCCTGGCGATATCTCCCGAGCTTAATTCTGATCTGATTCAGCACCAAAAAGATATTAGATATAGACCTGTGTTATCTGCACACCAAAAACACCCCAAATATCAAATACAAACAAGATTTGTTATTAGCAAACCAGGAAGCGTGGAATGCATGCTCCAACAACTGTCTCCGCGCTTTCATGTTCTCAGCTGAGACAAACACTTGTCTTAGCGATTGTACTAAGACCAACACTTGTCTCAGCGGATGTGCTGAGTCAAACTCCTGTCTCAGCAGTTTTGCTAAGACCAACATTTCTCTCAACACTTTTGCATTGAGCTTCTCAGCTGTCTCAGCTATCTCGACGCTTTTGACTTAGGCAAACTCTTCCAGCTTCTCTGGCATTGAAAGCGTTGAGTGTTTCTTCATCACTCAATGCATATTGCCTTAGCCCAATTTCTGAACTTAGTTCGAATAACGGAACTGAGTTCGACGAATGGAGAACTGAGCTCGACGAACTCTGAATCCCAAGCTTCTGACTTTAGCTCAGTGACTAGTGAGCTCAGCTCGACGAATGGTGAGTTGAGCTCAATGAATTCTGAGTCCCACACTTCTGAGTTAAGCTCGACGAATGGCGAGCTGAGCTCGATGAATTGTGAGCTGAGCTCGACGAACTCTGAACTTAGATCGATGAATTTTGAAGTTCGACTAAGTTCAACTCACAGCCTTTTTGCTGTGATCTTAGATCGACGAATGGTGAGCTCAGCTCGATGATCTCTGATCTTAGTTCGATGAATGTTGAGCTAAGCTCGACTAAGTTAAACTTTACAGCCTTTTTGTTGTATGGCGTTGAGTGTGTGTTTATCACTCAATGCATGTGGACTTGGACAGATTTTTATCAGCCCACAATATAGGTAAGAGTTTACCTGACTTGGCCACTTAGGCTACTTCCAGCCTTTCCAGCATCTTCATATTGTGACCACCTATCATATCACTTAGACAATTTATCTAGACTTGTTCCTTGGAACATCCTGCACATGATGAGCCTAAATAACATCAAATACAACTATGCTCTTAGTCTTGATGGAGATGCCTCTTCAAATCCAATCAAGGGAATATTGTGGGCAATGGACCCCAATAATCTCCCCTTATTTGAAGAAGGCAGAACACCCAGAAATACTAAGAGGCATTATTATAATAGGCAAAATAAATTTATGCAGCTGTAGATTATGACATTGCTACATACCTGCTAGCTTATGCTATATTAATATAATGTGCTCAAATTAATTGTATTGACTTAATAAGTTATGTCAATGCATCCTCATACTACTTGAGCAATTGCTCAAGTAATATGAACTCTCCTTTATATCACTTAATATTTAAATGGAGCACCACTAGAAGCATTGACTCAACATGACATGATCATGCCAAGTAGCTTCTATATCTCCTCCTTATGTATTGTCACACATCTCCCCCTGTCTATCTTCTTCAATAGGTTTATCTATTGAGGGAGGAGAAGGGATCATTGGAGAAATTTTCTCTTGATCCTAATCAGAGTCCTATGTTGATAACATTAAGGATCATATCCTAGTGATCAAACTTCTAGATTAGGAGTCATACCTTTTGTGTTGATACATTGAAACAACATAACACTGCATCAGTTGAACTTACTGCACACATAGTTCCACTTGCTGATGTTGTATCTACAGAATCAGTATGCACCTGTGGTGATATCATTGATACACCACATCACTGCATCCCCTTGGAGCATGAGTGACCCATGGATCCATTTGAGTTAGCTGGTAGCTATCTCTCTTCTCATGATCTCCCCCTTAGTCTTTGCATTGTCCTTAAGACAAACTGATCAACAGTTGTGACATCTGATCTACTGGAGTAGCTGTCTGCTGCCCTCAACTGAGGCATCCTTTATCAGATTCTTGGTGGACATTCTAGTCTATTCTAATAATGGATACCACTTAATGGTATTTATAGTCTTGATTTCACATCAAGGACTTATCTACCTATAATAAAAGTTAATCATGCAACACAAACTGGAGTTTGGAGGTGCTAAAGCTATCCTAAGTTCCACATACCCAACTCAACCAAGAGGGTGTTGAACTTGACTTCATCTAGTGGCATGATAATCATGACAACCACTTGTTAGTCAGGGCAAACTCAGGATTGAGTTCTTCCTTATACTCTCAAACTTATTGATACTTAATCTACATATGCATAGTCATGCTATGAAAGTCAGAATTCCAAGCACCTTAGATTACATTAGTAGAATATCAATATAAAAGAAATTCTACTTATCTGGAGGTTATGGTTCTAATGCCATAAAATTTCTGTTTGACAATCTTGAGTTCGACGAATTATTCAGATTTCGTTGAGCTCCGGTCGACGAATTCTTCTGATTTCGTCTAGATCCATTCGACGAATGAAGGTTATTTCATCTAGCTCCATCCATGTTGATGCTTAGCAACTCCCTTGCACCTTGACTTTGGCTTCAACTTTCTGATTAGCAGTACAAGTGTGTTCAGCCCACTTAGTAATATCTTGATCATTACATTGATCTCCACACTTGATCACCACTTGATCAATCCCTTCTTGGTTTATGAATAGACATGGAAGAGCTGGTCTGCTGTGATTCTCTTCTCCCCTAGCTGATTGCAGATGATACCATTGGTACAAATGTCAACTTTCTATTCTCATGATGCTGAATGTTCTCCTGCAGTTGCTAGACTTTGATATCATTTGAGCTTGAATGATCTTTCCATGAATCATTCATAAACCCATCCATAAAACCCACTGACTTGGACATACCTTACTGCAGGTTCAGATGATATTGAATCCTGAGCATACATTTCTCTTCAAGTTTCCTCTGAAGAGTCTAACAGCTGATGATACCACTTGAGAAACTCTTCAGTTGGGCATTATGTACTCCTTCCTTGCTGCTTTTAGAAGAGCTACCTGTGCTTTCCTCAGAGATGAGTACAACCTACTTGTCCTTTCCAGATTTGCTAGGCGACAGCAAGACTTTGTCCAATCAAGATTCCTGCAGGCTGGATCCAGCTGGCCTTCATCCATGAGTGGGCACTGTCCTTCTTCAGGATTTCACTCAACAATCTCTTCCTCTTGGGCTGTAAGAGGAATATCCTTGATGGTCAATATCCATAACCAACTGTTTATCTTAGGTCTTTCCCTCACTGGAGTATGAACCCTAAGATAACTTTATTATTCCTGTCCAAGTTTCAGAACATCTTCTGTCCGAGTACCACATGGGAGATGGGCACTTCGACTACTACAAAATAGAATTAATCTTACCTTAGGACCCTAATAGGTATTGGGTCTTAGGTTCTGATTAGACTGAAATCTAAATTGCCTACCTGCAGAATTTCTGACAAGTAGACTAACTCTTGCTGTAGACAAAGAAGGATTGTGCCAGCAATGTAGGGCAAAATGCCACACCTTACCACAACACCAACACTCATGAATATTATATCTTCTAATCTGAGCAGGTCTTGTAGTGTGGTTAACTCCTGACTGAACAGAAGGAAGAGGAGCAGTACCATTCTTCAGGTTCCTTTCAGCAAGCATCTGGATGAAGGCTATTCTTCCAGTAGGCTTCCTTTGCTTGCCCTGAAAGGTATTTACAGCTATCTTATTTGCAGAAGACAAGCTGTTTATATCATCAGAGCTAGCTAAGTTAGGCTTACTGGTAGATT